>CAJNDT010001702.1:591834-954990 GCA_905221615.1 Symbiodinium sp. CCMP2592
TTTACGATATAGTACTAGCAATGCCTGCACTCTACACTTTTTACTGTGCTAGGTCCGCTAGGTACTATACCATACACTATACTTTACATTATGCTCCCACGTTATGCGTCTCAGTCTGTCTGCTTGTGGCCTCACATATACAGGTAGGTAGACAGCGAATGTCTCGGCAGCCAGAGCCCGAACAGCACCATGAAGCCGCTAGACTAGAAGAGACAAGCGTCCGCAGGGACCAACTTGAGCACGTTCTCTTGCGCACCTCTTCACACGAGCGGCTCTACTGAGGTTGTGTCGGTGCTGATATAGCATACAGCACAATACAAATATACCCGTGTATCTTACCTATGTATGTGTACATATAATATGTAAACATATGTCTCTGTGTGTGTACATACACATAGATAGATAGTACAGGATGTACTATGGCAAATGCACTGTCAATCCGAACAGAAATGCAGCACTAGCACAACTACAAAACCTACCACCCTTCCTTGCATTACTACTACAACTGAGACGCGTGCTGCCACTGTGACCTTTCGACCACCACTGCGAGCACTAGTTGTAGTTTTATATGATCACCACACATCTCTGTCACAAAGCCCACGTAAAGATCACCTCAACTGGAGGAACAGCTTTCTTCGTCTCCCAGTTCCAAAAACTGCAACAAGACCGTTGCTGCGCGAAGCGATGCTTGGGTTCCCCAGTGGCCCGGGCCAGGCCTGCAGCTCCAGTTATGCCTGAGCTCCACCCTTCGACGACGACAGGACGGATTGAACAAACTTCTATGAACCGTGACGACGACGCTGCCAATGCCGACGCCGACAGTTACATGTCACCGACCAAGAGAAGACGACGAAGACGACTGGGACGAACGACGACGACGACGACGATTCGCACCGCGCTGGTTATTACTCTTATAATATCTCTACCACCGTGCTATCTTGTTGACGCTAAGCCTCCTTGTTGTTGCTGTCCTCGTTGTTCCTTTAACGCTTTGTTGTTGTCAGACGCATTGAACATAGACGCGGAGCGGGGTAATCAGAAAAAGTGACTGCCACGGCGAAGCTGCAAAAAGCTGCGAACTTTGGCCCTGTGCAACAAGAAGTAGCGACACACTCAGTGCTAACGGGGCGTGGGTGTACCATGCAATTGGTGCCACTGGGCATGCATGAAACGCAGTTGGGCACCAGGAGATCGATTTGGATGGAAGCGTGCGGTGCTTTTCGAGCTTAGGGAGTTCTCGACTCGCTTTGGGCGCGGCAAGATCACCAAATGTCTCGAAGTCCGATTTGCTTGCATTCCGCCAGATTCAGCCTCTGGAGCCCTTGCAGGGAGGTGCCCTCAAGGTCGTGCTTAAAGCAGCCATAAAAAAAACCAAAACGCTTCGTGCTGGGATGCGGAAGATGCGCGCAAGTGAGAGAGAGAGAGCCACTCTTGAAAGGCATCCGTGAAAGGTGCACCCTGTAAGAGGCACCCTTGAAAAAGGCATCCGTCAAAGGGACACTTTGTGAGAGGCACTCTTGAAAAGGCATCCGTCAAAGGGACACCCTGTGAGAGGCACTCTTGAAAAGGCATCCGTGAAGGCACACCCTGCGAGGCACTATTGAAAGGCACACCCTGTGAGAGCCACTCTTGAAAAGGAAGGCACACCCTGTGGAGAGGCACTCTTGAAACGGCATCCGTGAAGGCAAACCCTGTGAGAGGCACCCTTGAAAAGGCATCCTTCAAAGGGACACCCTGTGAGAGGCACTTTTGAAAAGGCATCCGTGAAAGACACACCCTGTGAGAGCCACTCTTGAAAAGACATCCGTGAAAGGCATATCCTGTGAGAGGCACCCTTGAAAAGGCATCCGTGAAAGACACATCCTTGAAAAGGCATCCGTGAAAGGGACACCCTGTGAGAGGCACTCTTGAAAAGGCATCTGTAAAAGGCACACCCTCTGAGAGGCATTCACAACCTGTGAGAGCCACTCTTGAAAAGGCATCCGTGAAGTAAAGTGAGCACGAGTGAGTATATAAGCTAAAAACAGATACAAATTCCACTTCGCGACACACATTTTTGGCCTGTCCGGTATCGGAGCCACGAGGCATTCAAGAAGTTAACTGGGTGCAGAGATCTGGAAATCAAAGCCCTCTGAAAATGATCCCAACGACCTCCTTGCCTTCTTCAATATGCTCGAAGTCGAACCGGTGCTGCCGCGCAGCTGGCACCCCAGAAGGTGCCGTCGCTCACCGTCTTCTGGTAGGTAGGCCATGACTGCGCGGCGCAGTTTCGGGCGAAACTTCGGGGTGGCACTTGAAGCGGCAGCTCGTTGAAGCTATCTTCGAAAGCTGCCACTACCACCAGGAAGTAGAGCTTCGGGTGTATCCAGGAACCCTGAGCGATAATATTGGTAATTGAGGCCTGCCCTTTCAGTACATGTTGACCTCTTCAAGCTTTTGGCTTCGTCGCCCAAGGCTACCAATCTATTGCAAAGACCGCGACTCTTTGCTCAGATCGATTACTGCCCCGTTGCTAGAATCATCTTATACAGTGGTTGGTACTGCTGAATTCAATGCGGGCCCTCGTCCCCTGCAACAAGTGCAGACTGTACTGCTGACCCTGCTTCCGCTCACGATTCTTCGCCTACTGTTCAACACGGTTTCGACAGTCCGAAGCTTCTGAGCTTTGCACCTGTCGAGCTTTCGGGTTGGGACTTGCTGGACGGTTAAGTCTGGCCCCCGGGCACTTCAGAGTTTCAGCCTTCACGATGGGAGGCGTGCGCATGCTCTGCTGATGCCACAACTGGGAAAGTGGTCAAAACAACTGGCCTGGTCGTTGATGACCCCACCTGCGACGCTGAACCCCTAGAACGAACACGGATGCTTGCTGACACTCTGGCTCGACTGGCTGAGAGACTTGGTACCACCATTGCAACCACGAGGAGTTCACCTTTCGCCATACCTACAAATGAATTCGACGATTACCTTGTAATTCGAAAGGGTCCTACTGGTTGCCGCCAGGGCTCTCGTGCTCACTGGGACACCTCCCGCACTGAGCACGGCTTCATCGTACATGTACCATCCTGCACTTCTCAGCCATCCTACTCGGACGACACGGACTTGCCAAGGTGAGGGAAGCTGCCAAGACTAAGACTGCCAGGAAGTGTGGGCTTTTGGGTCCAGGCCCTGGGTTGAAGAAAGACTCACTTGGAGCGGCATTGCAACGGAACGCTGAGACGACTCCCGGGCTACAGGCTTGCAAGGGTGTCGAACTGCGGCTGGGGAGTCTCAAGCACAAGAACGACCGCACTCGAAACAGACTGATGCATCGACTCCCGCGTCTGTCTTTTCCAACGTACACAGAAAAATCAACAAGCTCAAGGAGGGAAGCAACTCTGCGCGGCTCTGTTGCACCTGCCGTACCGCAAAGGAGGAGCCATTTTTGCATGTCTGACCTATGAGCCCTCCGTCAACAGGAGGGCCAGGGGGGATGGGAGGGCTACCCAGCCTGCGGGGTGTCCGCACAGCCTGGCATCGAAGCTGGAAATGCAGGGGGGCTTTAACTAACTAGATTGCAACTTCAAGTCGAGCGGCATTGGCGTGCCCATAGAACCCATATATGTATGTATAAAACCGAGGGGGAGCAACAGACGCACTTTTGAAGCGGCTCCTTCGGTCTTGGTGTACGAGATGTCTGCCTGAGGCATCTCAGGTTGCACTGACAGGCCGAAGTTTTTCGGTATCTCCATGGCTGGTGGCCAGTATGTTTGCCGCTCCCAAACTCCAAGCCGCACAAGTCTTCTGGTTTCAATGCGATTGCCATCAAATGCTGCTCCAAGATCGTGCTCGCGGACAGTTTGAGGCCAGCAGCATATTGCCAGTAGGTGGTGGCTGGAACCCCCAGGTCCTGGAGCGGTGAAGGGCTTCGGGCAGCTTCGGATTCCTGATTTCATGGCTTCTTTTCTCTTCGGTGCCACATGCACTCGATGGTCTTAGTTCTCGTGTGACAGCGCGCAAGGCACACCGGACAGCTCATCTCCTGCTACTTGCTGCTACGTTCGCAGCTAGCGGCGACTGGCAACAGTTTGCACAAGCACTGCCCGCTGCTTCAGACGATGTCGAGTGCTCCTTACACTGTACTGGTGGCTACTCACCCTTGCCAGAAGAATCGCTGAGCTTGCGTGAGAGATCGTGCAGGAACCTGTAGTATCATCTGGAAAGGAAAGCTTCCAAAAGAAGCTATGCTCCGTGTGCAATCCCGGCATCGAGCCGAAGGAAATGCTTCGCTGAGAAAACTGAACAGGTCATTGTGAAAATGTCTGAGGTTGGAGGGCTGTTATGCCATAGCGGCTATGCCTGAGACGTTGATGCAGCTCGGGAAGCTGTTGCACAAAATCCGGTTGAGAACTAGGTGCTACACTTATTGCATCGAATCCGCACAGCTGCAGAAAATCAGGCACGTATGCCTAGGGCTGAAGATATTAGCTGGTGGAGGCATCTTGCTCATCCACATCAAAGCACGTCCCAGCGCTTTTGACATCGTGTTGCCTGCTTGCTCCTTGCTCCTATGAATACTATTGCGTTGAGACACAAGTCTGACAGGATTGCATGCTGGTAGATACATAGACAAGATCGTACGAAAAATTGCCGATGCCAGCTGGGAAGCCTCAAAAATTGCAGAATTCTAAACTCAGCTAGGAAGAGATAGACAATTCCGGCACTCACGTCTGGCGGCTTCGTCAAGCCTACGTGCGGCAGCCGCAGCCTCATGGTGACACAGGTCTCCAAGCGTTTTACTTGGCTCCCAACTCGGCAGCTCGCGGAAGAGGAGGGAAAGAGATAAGCACCACCAAGCAGACGACCGCAAAAGCAGGCATAAGCGGAGCAGCGGCGACGGCCACGAGCAGTGTCACCCAATCTGGAACAGGCTTGGGCAGTGGAGCGCCTGTCACACAGTCCACGGTAGTGCCAACGAGTTGATCCATTCCAGGGCAGCAAACATTGTAGTTGCCGTGGGAACCAGTGGCTCTGTGGTGTCCTTCGTGATTCGTCCGCAGGTAGTTGAAGACTGCGGAGTCGCGCAAGCCAGCGAGGACCCAGCTTGGTGCACCAACCTCCACCGGGACATCTTCGAGGCCATGCATGTTCGGGTGAAGAGCGTTCCAAACCAAGGCATGGAGTATCATCGCGGTCATCACCACAGGGACAATGACGAAGCCGGACCAGCCCAGCAAGGTCAGGGTTGGGTAGGCAAGGAGCATGACACCAGCGCTCATCTTCGCGAAACCGTCCCATGGGAAGCAGGTGCCTCTCCAGGGGTCCATGTCCAAGATTGGGTCGCGTCCAAGCTCAATAGTAAGGCTCATGTCTTCCTCGACTGTCTCCCGATGATGCTCCACATGGCCATCGCCGCGGAAAGTGGACAAGTTGAGGGTGGATCGGACAGCCCGGACGGCGTCGACCTTGTTCAGTCCCAAATGCTGGAAGTAGCGATGGTACACATATTCGCAAAAGGACATGATGACGTACAGTGCGGCCAGGCCGGCCACAGCTTGACCAGCAACAACCGAAGGCCCCATGCTCTCCAGCAAAGAGCTGGTCGTAGCCACCTCCTCGACGCCCACTGGCAGCGCCGGCCGGCTGGGCAAAGCTTGCAAAGGGCGTTCTGCTCCTGGCACTGACGGCCGTGTCGTCTGTTGAAGGCCCATGCTTGCAGCGCGGCCAAGACCGGTGAAAGCGAAGCCGGCAAGTGATTTGGCGACGCAGGCCGCCACTCCAGCCCCGACGAGGACGACGGCGCGTGAAGAGCTCCTCCTGCCGCGAGCCATGGCCGAGAATTGGTGGTAGAAGGGGCTGAGCTGTTGGACTGTCGAGCAAAAATGCTTGAGCCGCATTTGTGTTTGGTTCTTGAGTTCGGGTCGGCCCTACTGCGCTCTTGCTTCGTCTGCATGAGCGAATTCAACAAAAATCCTCCCAGCAGAAATGCAGAAAATGAGGTGCAGATGTGAAACATCATTCGCGGCCAGCAACGTGCAAGTGCCCCACCCATGCATGCGCAGCGAGATCAGAGATTCCTAAACAGAATCCCTTTGTCCGGTCCCTTCTTAATCAGCTTCGGATGTGTATGCACACTCCCTGGGACAGGTCCGTGGCGACGGCCAGCTGGTCTGCCAGACCTTGCGCCGAATCCTGGCAAGGTTGCTTCAGCGAAATGTAGACCAGTCGGCTTTGCCATAAGCACCTCTAGTCGATGTTTTGCCTTTATGGCTCAAGGTTTGGGAGACGGTGGCTTCACAGCTGATGTCATGTTGCGGCAAGGAAACAAACTGACTGCAGCGTTGCCGATCCTTCAGGCTCTTGATTGCAACTGTCCAACGTCCAAACACGCCTGGCCTCCCAGTACTCGCTGAGCCAAACTGGCACACCGCCAAGCTTCCTGAAGGCAAACAACTGCTCCCACCCCTATTTGCAGCACACATCGGGCCCCCAGTCCTCCCCCTAGCCGCGGTCGGTCCACCGGCCCCGATTCTCCCCGTCGTGACTAGCTGATCCCGGCCCCGGTTCCCCGGGACGGAGCGGAGCCCAGAACAGAAGCTTCAAAGAGGAAATCAAGATATGATGCTCCCTTTGGCATGGAGAGGCAAGCACGCCTTTGTCAGCGGCCCGTGGCCTCTCACGCCAACCCTCACAACCCGTTTACGTGCCTTACCCAGCAGGCCCAAGATCAGCCGCAGCTAGACTTTCTGACCGGATGCCGCCAAAGTGCTGGGCGTTCGCCTTGGCAAGCTCCACCATCTTGTCCCAGCTCACCTCGGCCAGGGTTCTTTGGACGTGCTTCGCTGCATTCCTGTAGCTACTGTTTGCTGTAGTGTTGGGAAACTGGCTGCAGGCATTTCCGTTCTTACTTCCTTTCATCCCTGGTTGTTCCGCTATCTGTTTGTCCACCTCCGGACCACTCAACATCGTGTCTAGAGCTCCACAAATCTGTCTTACCTATCCAGCCGCTCGCCGTGTACCGTTCTGTCTACCTGCCTCTAGACATCTGGTCTGGCTGCCTGCAAACTTCAGGGGTAGAACCAAACCAGGACCCAAGCGAGCACAGATCGCAGGCATAGCACAGCATGCTCTAATAGTCTACAGGTTCTTTACATTCCATTCTATGGGTCCTATAGGCTCCTCTCAGTTCAAAAATGTTTGCATGGCCTGAAAGGTATGAGCTCCTGAGCAAAATCAACATACCATGCCGGGTAGGGACGCAGATGCGCACCTACGTACAATAGGCACAGCAACATGCCCGAGACATAGACCGAGAGCACGAGAGACTGAGAGAGAGAGAGAGAGACAGAGAGAGAGAGGGAGAGAGAGAGACGGAGACGGAGAGGGAGAGCGAGACGGAGAGACAGACAGGCCCCCTTCCACGGCATGTGAAGTTGAAAGCACATTAGGAAAGAGCATGTATACATTTGCATTCATACATGTGCAGACCTTAACACACATACGCAAGACTAGCCGTATAAGATCGATGAACGTGTTAGTTTGCACCGTGCGAGTGTAATATGGGAGCAAGACAAAAAAAGTAGCGGCGGCACCACGCTGGTGGCTACGCCTGAACCCACCAGCTCGCAGCTTACGTAAAGCAGTATCTCCTTGCGTCGAAGTGGCTGTGCTTGGCGGAGAATAGTAATGGAAGGACAGGATCAAGCGGTTTCCTCATCTAAGGCTGCACATCATGTCTACAACGCCTACGGCGTACGGTTCCTGGTGGCTTTTATGCAAATCATAGTTCAATCTCATACCATGATTCTCTAGCTACTGCTCCATCCCACGAATGCCAAGCTGGCCTTTACGTCCGCTCAATACCAACCCTACACTACAAACCCGAGAATCCAAGATGCCGAAAGCCAAGCCCTGGTTACAGGACTTATAAGACGGCTCAGCAGTGATAACAAAATAACACTACAACTTAAGCTTGAAATCTAAGAGTGTTCTTGCTGGAGTTCATTGGCGCCCACACCAGAAGTAGCAGATTGGAATTACATCTTGGCATCACATCCGAACACACTGCATGACAAGACAGGGCAACTCCAAGCAAGCATTGGTGCCTGCATTGCACCCAGAAGCTGCCATAGTACTGCAGAACTTAACTGGCAGGCCTTGCGCATCGCCAAATTCCACCATAGCCTACACACAAACAGGTTCCCTCCAAAGCGTCGACTGGCATAGGACTGGAATTGCTTCATGGCCGCACTGGGCGTGCCTGGCCAGGTTCTGGTGTGTGCATCCGGTCGACGAGAACCAAAGGCAGGAAACGATTGACCAAAGTTCTGAGATCCTTTGGGCTCGACAGCGGCGGTAGCATGGTTTCAAGCCACTGCCTGCACAGGCCAAGCAGGAGATGGCACAGCTTTCGCCTCGGTTTCGTGTGAAGTTGGAGCTGCCACTTGCGTTAGCATTGCAGGCTTAGTTAGCCGGTATCTCAGCGTATAGACATCTTCGTGATCAATCGACGCAAGCCTTTAGCGGTAGCGATCTCCGGCAAGGGCCCCAAGAATTCAAAACCCCCGCAGGCCTGCTAACCCGAGGCTGTCAACAACCCAACCTGCAAGACCTATCAAGCCCGAAAGCCGGTGCCGTCAAGGGGCCCGGGATGGTGCTGCTGAAGTTGTCGATGGCGATGGGGGTTTTGATGCGAGGATCCTGGTCAAGCTCCTGGGGCTGTGGCATCGCAAGAAAGGTATAGCAACGAGCGCTCCGTGGTGAGGGTTCTTGTTGCCTCCGAGCTCCTCAAGGACAAGCTTGCATGGCAGAGTTGACAAGTCTGCGAATACTGCAAGATCATATCGAACATCGGATGCCCAGCCTGCGGTTCTGATCCTTGAACCCAAGAATATGGAAACGGATCACAGGAGATCAGGCCAACAAAACGAAAGCCGAGCTTCGGCCAGGACGTGACCATAAAATCCCAGGACTTGTCTCCAGACTGTCAGCGTGTTGCAGATGTTTGGCAATCCACCTTCGTGGGATGGGCAGCATGGCACCGAGCTACGAAACCGCGTGCACAACGAGAACATGCAGATGTCCGAGATCAGTTTCTGCAATATTATGCATGCTTCGGGCTCGTGCGCTTCAACGTTCTATCCAGCTCGCGTTTCTGGAGTATTGACTCGGCTCAAGCTTTGCGACAACCCTAGACCCCAAACACTACAACCCGAAAAACCCCCTAAACTAACCCTACACCCTTGTAAATTCAGCGGACGAATGTGCCGGCCGCGCCGCACCCCTCAACCCTTAACCCTAAAACCGTAAAACCCCAAAAGCCTCAAACCCTCTTTGCATCCAGGCCTATTGCGACTCTCGGGAAACCCTGAAACCCTGAAACCAAAACCTTAAGCCCTGAATCCACTCCCAGTTCGACCCCCTGTTTTTGGCACTTCGACTCCAGCCCAGCTGAGCCCAGGACCCAGGGGCGGCTCGTTCCTCCGAGCGCTCAGACGACCGGCTTGTAGGGGCTTAGGGTTCAGGGTTTGTCAAAGGTGTTAAACGAGTGATTCATTTCTGAGCAGAGCCGAAAGGATTGCACAAAGGATGATATAGAAGTCTTTAAAAAGGCTTGATAGCATGTTATAGGGGATTAAAGAGTGCTGGTTATATTGAAGGTTTCAGGGTTCTTCAAGGATTTACAGCGGACTTAAGGGAACCCTTAATCCTAATTTTTCCGGCTAAAGGGGGCGAAGGGATTTTTGGGCATAGGAGGTTGGACTCTCAGTATTGGACAGCAGCCAAAGAGTCAGGGGTTGGGGGTGCAGGGTTTGGAGTTAGCGCTTCTGGTTTCGGTCCCCCATGCCAGGTCCTCGAAAGCCAATAGTCAGTGCGGCAAACACTGCTGGACTGCTTTGCCATGCTCTATTTGCACGTCCGAAACCAAGCACGACTCCGCGGCCATGGACACTTCGAACCCAAACAGTAACAGTAGCAATAACATTACACAATAAGAGCAATAAGAACAACGATCCATATAACAAGAATAACCATGAACGCATATGAACGCAATAACAATGACACCCATAATACTAGTAACAAGTAGAGATAGGGACGCACATGCCAAGATGCATCAGTTCCACTGCGATGACGTTCTCATACCTGCAAGATATGAATCTTCGCCGGGAGGTTGGGTACAGACTCACATGCCAGGAACAAGAGATGTGACGACGAGTTGTGATCTCATTCTATCCTTGATTCCTCAACAAACCATCACACCTGAACAAGTGGGAGACTCCCATGTATGCTACTAAACATTGCAAGAGAAGGTGGAACAGCTTGTAAGCTGGAGCAGCACCAGCAGTCGCATGCTGATGTTGCCATAGTGGCAGCACAATCAATCTACTGTAGCAGTGGCGGTCGTGCTCGAAGCTGTATCAGGTTCGGTCATCGCAGAACAGGCAACAAGGAAATTGCCACCATCACCATGATCATGATCGTTGAAGCCGCCAACATCTTCACCAACATCGGTAGCAGCTGTTTAAGTCGGCAGCGGCCGAATGCCAGTCGGTAAAGGCCCGGAAGCTGACACAATGGCATAACTCTCTGTGCTGTAAATCATCCCAGAATTCGTGCACCCTGTGTCTTGAGGCCCTTGACGTCCAACACAGTGTGCATGTAGCCACTGGCGCTCAATCTACTAACCTTGCTTCAAGACTTCCCGAAGCTCGAAACTCCATACCTTATGTCTTCATCGAAGTAGCTTGTCCCACACGCCACAGAGATGTCGCACGAGCTTCATGTAGGGCTCAAAATACAAAGCCCTGTCGGCACTGTTCTCCGGAGAAGCATAGATCCTGAGCAGGTTGGACCGTGCCCATACTCAGGTTCTTCGTTGTAGCTACCAAGCACGAGTGATTGTGATAGTGATGACTGGAACGGTTATGGCCGTGATGCCTGTAATGGGCTGTACCAACTGAAGAAGATTCTTCTGGTATTTGCATACCCCCAGGCCTCGCCTCGGCATGGTGTTCTGCAGCTGAGCAGTGGTTACGAGCGCGCTCCAGGTGCTGTCGGAGTTGTTTTGGCGCATGCTCGCCTCAGTTTTCGACGTCTCGTCGGTGTAGTCTGTAAGTCTTGTACCCAGTCTGTGTTGCCGAATTCTCGCTCATCCAGAGGGTCCTGCAGCGCCCGGCAACGCGTGAGGCCAAAGCCTTGAGGCCCCTCACGAATACGAAACAACAAGCCGCCCCTCAAGCAGCAGGAGATGCCCGCATATGCCAGGCACACACCTCTGCCTCACTTTGGCAGCCCACACACAACTCTCGACTACGACTCTAGCCTCCCCAACGCGTGCCTAATTTCTCCTACCAGTGCCGAGATGACGCGCGTCTGTGCTCTCGATTGCTCCCTATGCTGTCGATATGGGCCAAGCCAGACAAATCCAAACGATCCTAGCAAGCACACAGACAACCCGTAACTGGACGCTGAAGATGTGAAGCATTCGCACAGGTGCACCCCATCCAAAGCTCAGCTCCGAGTAGCATTGCCGGCATTCATGTAATCCGGGTTCGCACCCTTGTCCTCGACGGAGAACGGGAGCCACGGATCCTTTTCTGAGGTTTGGGAAAGGGATGTGGACGGCTTCCGGTGCACTTCGGGACGAGTGTCGAAGATTTAGGGCGGGCGTCTGATCGTTTAAAGGTTTACCAGCTTTGGGCTGATTTGCGACTTTATCAAGCACACGCCGCATGCAGTATAGGTTCACCAAACACCTCGGCGGCGCACGACCAGTTCGGAGACTGCCCAGTGGGCTTATCCGGCAACTCATCGAGTGAAGCTTTCTTTATTGTTTGAAGTGTACGAGTGAAGCTTTCAGGGTTTAGGGCTGTGCCGCCACTCGGCACCACTCAGACCTTACGTAGACATGACAGGGATGTCGCCACGCCCGAAGCAACAGCTGGAGATGAGGCTCCGAATCGCCGTCGTAGGTGGTGATGTCCAGACCCACGCACTTCGCAATGCAATTCGGCAGGCAAGCAAAGGGCCGAAGAGGATGAGACGGCGTGGCGATGTAGGATGTCCGACAGCTCTCTGGGCAGCAGGACCTGATCAGATAGATGTTAATGCTTTGCCAGGCTTATGGTAATTATTATATATTGAGGGTAATTTTTATAAGTCTAGGGTAGTTTATATAAGATTTAAGGTAATTTGTATAGATACAGAGAAAGGGTGCATGCACGCATCTTCACCAAGTGGCCAGCAGCTGCCAGAGAAGCAGCAACAGCAGCAGCATTGCTCTAGGCAGCAGCCGGCACGTTCTTGGAAGCCCGTCGTCACCCACCAAGGGAGACCCTCCTTTCGAGGAAGTAGCTCCAGACAGGGAATTCAAGAACAAAAGCCCCCTTTCCCCCACATCTCGGCGAGAGTTGTCTAGTTCAGCGTCGTTATTTCATCACGACGTTCCGATTTTGCCTATGATGAGTAGAGTAGGGCTGTTGAAGTAGCCGAGGGTCACCACCGTTCGTGGTGCAGCCAGCATCCTGGTGCAGGTCCAAGAAGACGTAGACACCTTGGCTGCTCTCCAGGAACACAGCGGAAGCACAGCTGCTGCTACGCCTTCCCAGATGCCATGTCTTGACATCCACCACAAGGCCGTTAGAACAAGCAAGCCAGGATTACGCTGATACCTCGTAACCTCGGCATCAACACCACAGAGCCGGGTCCCAAAGTTCTGAGGAGTCGCAAAGGGTTAACCGCCCTGACCCTCAATGGCAACCCTGTGAAGAGAGAGCAGTAAAGCACCTGACCTGCACTGGCGAAGGCTTTGATCGTCGCATCGAGCTTTGCAGCATATGCAGGGTCCTTGGGCAAGCAGCACAGGGAAGCACAGTACAAAAGTCGGACCGGAGGCATCAAACCATGATCTCTAACTTTTCAATCCAGCTCAAAGCTAAGCCACGATCTCCTCGCCGTTCGAGGGATAGGCCGCGGCCATCATAACACCCAGCCGGACACAGGGTACTACCTTGCTTGTGGGGCGTCTGGCTTGGAACGGTCCACGAAAAACAAAAAAACAGATGCTTGAGTTCTGGTATCCGGATAGTTGGGAAAGGTTGAGGCGGCTAGGCTTTCAATTCAGGTAGACTTGCGACGGAGGCACATGATGCGAGCATCGAGGCCTTACCCCTTACTCGCTACAATGCAGTCCCGAGGCCTCGAGATGATAAACCCAAAGCCTTAGTTTTTCGATTCTCCACCTCTAAACTTTCTAAACCCGTCGATCCTTCTGCCAAATCGGTCTCAAGCTGCAGGGCGAGGGGAGCCGTCCGCGGCTGGTGGCGGCGTGTAGGCCATCCTCTAGCCGCAACAATTTTCGAGTGTGCGTAAGGGTTGGTGAATTTTTCTCAGGCGCAAAATATGAAGCTTTTGATAGATTTTGGTAGAATATCTGGCTCAGGCGCCTCTATTGTTTCTGGTCGGCTTTGAGGCCTCGAGTTCGGGGCTGAAGCCGGCTGAGAAGGCTCACACTCTCACAACTCGGACAATCCAGGTTGGGCTCCCGACAATAAGGATCCTACTATTTAGGGTATTAGGGTATTAGGGCATTAGGGTTTAAGGTTTAGGGTATTAGGGTATTAGGGTATTAGGGTTTAGGGTTTCGGGTTTAGGGTATTAGGGTTTTAGGGTTTAGGGTTTAGGGTTTGCGGTTTAGGGTTTAGGGTTTAGGGTATTATATCAGGGTCCCCATGTTCGGAAGCTCTCACATAACGCGCGAGGTCTCTCGGGCGTGGTCGGCGTGAGACAAGTGCAGCTTAGGGCTTAGGGTTTAGGGCAGCCGATTGCTTTCGACACCGATTCTGGATCAGGGCTCTGATTCCAGTTCTGATTACGCTTGCTACTGCTCGGTTCTCCCGGCTCCTCCTCTGGTTATAGGCATCGCGCTATTCTGAAAACTCGGAACAAGCCAAAATGCGGAAGATAGCAACGAGGATACTGACTAGAACAAGAAGTAGCCCCTGGCAACCTTTGTCTTGCAGCCAAGGAAAAGCTTCGGAAGAGTTGGTAATCGAAAAAGACGAGCCGCTGATACATGGCAATAGTAGCAACAGAAACAGTAACGCATCGCAGCTTGAAGTTCCGTGCACAGCTTGGTTTGTTTGCCATAGTCTTTCGTCTCTGTTGGCATCATGGTGAGACCCTGGGCACGGACAGCGGCTGAAATACTCAAGCTTTCTGCATATTCACATGCACTAGGTTTTAGTGATTTTAGTGCTAGTGTTGGCATTAAACAAGGCATGTGCCAAGGATCTGTCTGGCCCCTTCGGCCATGGACTTTGCGTTTGCTTCCACTACCTGCAACGGCATTAAGGTTCAGGGCTTAGGGTTGCTTCTGGGCGGCCTTGCATGTTCTGTGCGTGCTCACTGTGGCACCAACCCGAAAAACCAATTCCGCAACCGTGTTGCTACAAGAACATACCTCCAGTGTGGATCACTAAATCTTATTGCAGGGTGGTTCCACGGAATACTGCTGCATGCATTGGGAGCTTCGGAAGACGTGTACTGCAGCTGTTTTGAAAGCGTTCGTAGAAGGGTTTTGCTGGGGAGTCAGCTTTGGCATAGACTTCTCCATTGATGGCCCTCGATTAGAAAGAAGCCATAACACCCTCTATGCTGAGGAGAGGGTGAAACCAAAACCCGTCGATCGCTGCAGGTCTTGAGATAGTGTCACCGTAAGTTCAGATGGCTTCAAAGAGCCTGCAACGCGGGCTCCCAGGCTATCATAGAGCCCAAGGAGTTCAACTGCGGTGTGGTCTTGACCCCGATCCCATCTGAACACTTCAAGGTGGTGGTCTCGTTGGGGAGCCTTACTCAAGAGATAATTACTTTGCTGTTGTTGAGTCTCATGACATACTCTACTGCGAATTTTCTCCGGAAGCCAGGAAGTCTTGAGCTTGCAGAGGAGTATGCTGTCATCGGTATTGCGCGGTGCGCCCTTCTGCTCTGGCGAAGAGTGCCGCAAGAACGATGACGAAATTTTTTAGGGGCTTGGCACGTTTACTGTGCCCTGTGCGGTACAGCAGATAAGGCAGATAAGGTTGTTTTTTCTTCGGGCTTCTGTGTCAGTGTCCTCCCGAAGGGGACTCGAGGCTTAGGGTTTCAGCACTCGCAAGTCAACACAGCCAGGCGAGGTCGCCGGCACAGAGGTTTCAGGGTTTAGGGTTTTGAGGGAACCGAAGCTGAGACTTTGACGCCGATTCCTTCCCAGGAGGCTTCAGGAGTAGGTACTTTCGGACCGATGGTCTCGACTCTCGACCCCGGATCACCGACATGGCCTATGCAGCAATGCTCCAAGGACTCAAATCGTCCCCAGCTCTGGCCTTCAGAGGTGGGAACCACGGCTGAGTCTTGAAGACATAGTTTCCACCGAGCCTGGTCGGATGTCAGCAGCTCGTAATTCAGTTTAGGCTCACCTCATCCATCCCCCTTTGCGCACGTCCAGCACGCCGAGAGGAAATCGGGAGCCTACGACACTATGAGAAAGTGGCATAGCTGTCTCTTCGGAAGAGGGTGCAAGCGGATTCTATCTGGAATGAGTAGACCGTCCCAAGGCGGAGAACATTTAAAAGCATTGGCTTCATGTAAAAGCGCAGCCCTTTGGACAACACGTAGAGTTCCAAGAATAAGGACTACAACCACCAATGACGATGAAATCGTGAAACCTTTTCAGCATGGGCTTGGATTGTGTGCCAGTTTACACTCCTCAACAGCAGAGTTTACACTCCTCAACAGCAGGGCCTTCTCGTGAACCCTAAACCCTAAACCGTACGTCCTAAACATTCCTCAACCCTTTTGAAAGGCTAAACCCGAACAATCACGCAATCCTCGCACCCCTGCTGCCAGAGACTGCGGAGCCAAGTAACAGGACGATCTCCGTCCCGTCGAGTTTGAATACCTCCGGGCAAGGCTGGGCTCTAGAGTACTAGTAGATAAGAGCTGAAATATAAGATAGAATATATCAAGGGCAGTATGTTATATACTACATATTATATAGTATGTACTCCGTTGAAACATGAAAGAATATTATATTGCCTTTTAACTCTGCAACTTGCGAATGCAAGCATCTTGCACACCGATCTCCGCGCAATTGAAACTGTCTCGCCTAAGACCCTCCTGCGCGTAGCTCCAGGACACTGCTTCGAAACCCTGGGCTCTCAGTCCTGAACTACTTGACCTTTATCACAAACCAAGGAGACACCTCGCCGTCAATGACGACGCGGCCCTTCCGCAGCGGTGTGTCTTCCGCCATGGCGAGACAGCCGAAGTCAAAAGATCCTACTTTCAAGATGAGCGGTGAACAAAAGGCAGAACTTTCTTCCTAACAGAAGGACAACACGAAGTCTCGACTCGATGCGAACAAACCTGCAGCAGGCACAATGCATGAATCCGTTCAAAGCGATCTAAGCGAACCACCAACACCAAAGCAGAGCAAGCCCTAGCAGTTCTCTAAGTTAGCGTCCCCGTTTCAGGTCTTTGTCATAAGCTTGCCGTACGATTTTGGGGGGCCGAGAAAGGGAACCTAATTCACAGAACTATCCAAATGCAGGATGGCAGCTTTTTTCTGTCAAACATGCTGGAGGCTTTTAGCTTCATCTCGGGGCATCGCGAAACCAGGGCTTGATGCTTCGCTTCAGGGTGTTCGATTAAGACCTGCTGTCGATACAGTATGATATATAACTAACATACCATAGTACAGTATACCGTAAAATCATGTACGATAAGAGAACTGTCGCATCATGTAAGCTAAGAACAGACAGGATTATACGATAATACCATAGAACATGACATTGGATGGTCACCACATGGTCTCAGGATTCGGAGGCTGTGAGCAAGGACGGTGAGGAGTGTGCCAGCCAAGGGCCAAGGAGTAGACCTCCCCGCTTAAATCAGAACTCCTCAGCTTCCCGAATTCGGAATGCACTAAAACGTTCGAGACCCACTTGCTTCGAGGTGCTCGAACACACATGGCAAGCCAAAAAAAAAGCACAAGCCCCAGGCGTGCCCTGGGGCAGAGGAGCACAAAGCCCAGATGCAACTTTCACAGCAGCCAGGTTTTTGACCACTACCGCTCCAAACACATCTTTGTCGTGCTCTGTTGCAGTGGCTCGGCTGTATCGTGTTAGCATCGAAGCAATCATGTGTATGTATGCATGGGTGTCATATGTGGAATACACATACGTTCACTATCATTATACATACCTCTCGCTTTCTCGCTTTGCCGGCAAAGTGTCCATGTCGGGCGCAGCCGTACTAACACATGCAATAATTAAAGTGAAACAGGCCTGTTCAGACTGACAATGGGAAGTTCGCGACAAGGAGACCAGATTCATGGACTTGCTTAAAGGGGGCAATCCGGTTGACAGCCTTGACGGCCGGACAATCAACGTCTGGCACAGAAAGGGCAGCGGGTACAGCATGTGACCAAAGAAAGAGCGCACCTCGGACTAAATCAGAGAAAAGCCGAAGGGCACGCAAGTGTGGCAACAAATGCTTGTAATCCCGGATAGGCCTTGGCTGGGCAACTGTAGCAAGCAACCCCTCAACAGAGAGAAGCAAAAACTCCCCTTCGCAAAGTCCAGAAACAACTGCTCCGAAGTCAATGAGCGAACAGTCCTCGAGGCACTGGGAATGCGTGATAGTGCAACGGAAAGCACCGAAGCCTCCAGGTTGGCAGTTCCGAACTGGAACAAACTGTACTCCTGGCTGGCCCGCACTGTGCACTTCATGAAACCCAAAACGACATCCTTCGAGCCAGGGAAGTAACTTATTGGCATCCTGGAAAGTCGAAACAGTCCGAGAAGAGGCCTCAAAATCAACCCCAAGCCACTGGACGAAATCCGTGTCGCAAGCAAAGGCGGCGGCGTCCGTGTGCCACACCGCCCATTGCACAAACATGTCCTCAAGGACATCGAGAGCTTCTTTGACATTCTGTTTCCAGGCAACGGCAGTGGCCCGAAGTCTCGACTTCTGAAGACATGTGCAACAAAATGCCTTGCGGTACAACTCAAGAAGGTGGCCGTATGAGGCACACTCCTCTGTTGCAAGAAAAACATCCTCAAGGGCAGAAATGACCTCCCTGCACGGACGACTGCTTTCCTCGGGATACGGGGTGAAGTCCCACTGGAGAGTGGGACCTTCAGCCTGAGCAGCAGGTGCAAGATGCTTTTTGCCATCATCAAATTTCTTGCTCCCAGTTCCGGGCTCTGGGATAACGCATCTGCGAGCGTTCTGCAAGGCCCATCTGCAACGGTCAGAGTACTGTAAGTGGTTGCACATTTTTGCATTGCTGGCATACTGTGAGAGGCAAACAGGACATTGTGTCCCGGTAGCTAAAGTCCTCACCTCTTTGACACGAGCATGGCACTTAAATGCATGGTGGGACCACTCACGGAGGTTGCCAAAGATGCAACCACACAGCCCACAAATCTCGGATCGGTCGGACTGCTCAACAATGTCGGATGGAACAGAGGCACCTGCCTTGACAAGGCATCTGTACGTGAGGCCATGGTATTGCTGGACTTCAGCATCCCAAAGCTGGCGGAGTAGCGCTGTATTCCGACCACTATTGACAGTGCGTTTCCAGGCATTCGGCGCACGTCTGATCATGTCAACGGCGTCGTTCCATGCACAGGCAAGTGGACTAGCCTGTCCCCTGGCTTGAAGCTGGTCCTCCAACCATGCCAGTGACTCCTTGACCAGCAGTAGCCAGCCTCTCTGAAACTGCAAAATTGCCCAGAGCTCATCACTCGCCTTGGCAACGGTGGACCTGAAATGCCTGAGCCTCTCCACATGAACGGCAGCACCGGCACTCAAGATTCTGGCCGTGGAGAGGGCATACAAAGCACTGATGTGGCACGCAGTTTGCACATCAAAGCGAGGCCTCAGCATTAATCTTGACATGGCAACCAGGCACGCCTGCATTTTTGCAACGACGCCTTCTCCAACTTGCGGCCATGAGCCAACCCCGTAATACAAGGCTGATTCAATGAGGGTGCTGAAGAGTACAGCCTTATCCCTAGCATCGACAATCGGTGACCCAAAAATCTTCTTTCTATGTTTCCTGAAAGGCTGCCAGGCACAACCAATACGGGTGCGTACTTCAACGGCTAAGCTTCCATCAGCTGCAATGGTCCCTCCAAGGTGTTTGTAGAAAGGCACTAGCCTGCCACTGAAGAGGTCCTTACGCACTTGTTTCGACCCAACTCCTTTGAGTGCGACAACTGCTTCTGACTTACCCTGCCCAAGGTTTGGCAATAAAAGTGCACGTAAGCAATTGTCTATGATGGAGGTGGCTGCAGTGCGAAGGGCATCAACCAGTGCAGCTGGCCTCTGTGCACAAAGCAACAAAGCCAAGTCATCCATCCATGTCACATCAAGTGGAGAGCACTGGTCATTGGCAACGGGGAGATTGTCTGGGTCACAACACAGCCAACTTTGGTGCCATGGAAGTTGGACACGAAAGCCCTCAGCAGCAAGTTGATCTCGGACCCTCTTGATCACAGCCGAAAAAAGGAAGGAGAAAACGAGGTCCGCCAAATTATCACCTGGCCTCGTCCCGGCACGGACGGAGGCTACTTGCTTAGAGGTACCAAAGGTGAACCAGGCCCCCTCATGGAACTCCTGCATTAGCCTTCCAGTCCATTCGGTGGCCCCATGATCGACAATCAGGGAGCTCTCCCGTACGAAGCTGTGGAGCTGTGGGATGGTCTCTGGGGGAAGGCCTAATTCCTCAACAATGCCTGCCACATGTCCATCATCTAGGCTGCCTCCGTGCACCAACGGCCTCACAACACGGTGGAAGGCCTCGCGAAGGTCTAAATAAATGATGGCATGAGCCATGGGCTTGAAGAACTCCGGCTTGGAAAGCACGTACAGCCTGGCAGGCTATCAGGACTGGCTGTCCCTTCCTTCCTCCGATTTGGAGCGGAGTGCTGGCATTTTCAAGAAATTCCGAACACTTTTCCCGAAACATGCCATGAACCGACTTGCCAATCGCAGAGCTCACAAGAATGGCACGATACCTGCCGGGCTCCAATTGACTACCTTTTTGTTTCCACACTGCATGTAACTGACCACCCTTCCAGTGAAGGGGTTCGGATATGCGGCATGCCGTTTTAAGGAAGATCTGAAACACAGCTTTTGAAAGTCGAGGGGTGTGGTAGTGAATGAGGTCGGTGGGAATTCGATCATTACCACATGCTCGCCCAGCGGGGGTCTTTCGCATGTTGCATTCAAGATCAATCCTACTCGGTAGGTCCTTGGTGCAAAGGAGCAAGTCATCAAGGCAGCGTCGGTTCTGCTGCTCAGCGCACCCTCGGACATGCTCAACTGGGTCGACAGGGGAGCCGTCCTCAATGGCACTGAAGCGCCGTAGCCATCGATCATCAGCCCGTTCCCGGTCAGTTGCAATAGTGCCATCCTCAAGGTGTATGGCCGGCAAGGCATGTCTTTGACCGTCGAGCTGGTGGCAGAGGTTGCAACTGAATGGAGATGCATCCTTTTGTCATTGTGGGTGGCATTTCGTAGCTGTGGCTGCAAAGCACGTAGATCAGCAACGTGTGCTCGGAGTGCCCCAAGCAAGCGGGCAACTCTGCCAAACCCATTACAGGAAGTGACTGATGTGCCTTTGCCCCGTAATCGGTCAAAGGCCCATTGCAGACTGTGACAACGGAGCTGTTGGCTGTGGGACCGGATGGTCCTTCGAAGCCATGTGCGCTGTCTCCGTAGTTCCCAGGTGGTATCACTGAAGAAGGTACGGCGTTTTTGTGCCCTACGCGCAGGAAAAACTTTTGCAAGCTCTGAGGCAAGGTGGGATGCAAATTGGTCGTAGTGGGTATGTGGGTCAACCTGCCACTCAACCTCTGGCGCCCTACGGCAAATGTCCGACACAAGAAGCGCAGCTCCAGGAGAGGCAAGCTGTGCGACATCAATTTTTGGTGCTTGCACAGTTCTGCTCCAGCATCCTGAGGTCCATAGTTCTGCTGTCAAGGAAACCCCATAGTGATCAATGCCCTTTTGTCCGAAGTCAATGTCCTCTAGGGTTCTGGAGCAACCAGGTCGAACTAACCAGCTACTTGGGACAATGACAAAGTCAAGTCGTGAAGCAGCCCCGGAACCGGGGGCGAGCCACGTAACGGAGGGCCCTTGGTGGCATGCCGTATAAGTCGACGGCACCCATAAATCGTGCTCAGCGAGAATGTCAAAGAAGGCCGCGGGCCCTTCTTGGGCGACTTCCCACACCAAATCGCCAACGCGACCTGGAACTTCAGTGGTCAGGCGGATATTGAATATTGAAATCCCCTATCAAGACAACCGGTTCCCTCTTGGCAGTCCTGCTAAGTCGTGCTTGGAAGCACTTCCACCATGTATCACGCCCTGGATCAGTTGCGGTGGGTGCGTGAAGCACTACGATAACTGCACGAAATGTTCCCCTGACAATTCTAGCAAAGATTGTGCGAGGGCACCAATGCAGCAGCTGAACATCCTCAGGATGGAGGAAGAGGGCCTGCTGCTTGTGCCAGGCAAAAGGTATCGTTCTAGCAAGCCAGAGCTCAACACCATGGCAGCCTTGAGCATCGCGGGGCGAGAGATATCTGATGTGTGTAGCAGAAATCACTGTTTCTGCCCGGGGGCTTCTTGTCTCTTGAAGACCTATGACACACGCTCGAAGACCTTGAAGCTGCTCGCGCACAAAGGGAACCCGGCCTTGGATGCCGGCGGCATTGTCCTCTTGGAGCGTCTGGACATTAGCAGAGACAAAGTGCAACGCAAGGCAGAAATCAAGATCCGAATCATCATGTTTTCCGGTTCCCTCGTGGGAGATGCCAAAGGCAGTGCTGTGCAGGGTGTTTTCAGCAGGAGGCGCGCGTGCACCGCCATCCTGCAATTCACGGTACTGAAAGGTGGGCCAAAGTGCAGGTTGTCGCACAGATTCAATGAGCAACCAGAGCCATTGTAAGTCCCCGGAGAGGACCCATTCGGAAAGGCCGCAGAAAGCACTAGGAATGCGGGTCTGCTGAGCACAGGCTGTTTTAGCCAGGACATCGGCAAGCTCATTGAAAGGATGTCCGACATGTGCCTTGACATGTGAGATGGCTCCATCGCCTAACCTGCCAGCAGATTCAGCTGCTTGTGCAACAGCCCGGCAAGCCTGTACGATGGTCGGTTCAACTGCACCGCTGAAGGAACCCTCAGTTTGTCCCTTGGCAACTAAGCAGTCACTCCAAACAAAACAGATGGAGGGTTCAGGAAGCTGCAGCATCCAGGCTATAGCCCAAAATAGTGCAGACCTCTCACCGTTGACAGCGGAATGGCCCTGGGCCCCGATGTGAAGGGGTTCTCCTTTTAGTGCAACCTTACCCCTTGCATAACCCAGCAGTCTGTGCCCATGCGGCCAGCTAGCAACTGCTACAAATGCCCAGGTGCTGGTCGTGCCATCATATGAGCCGTCTGTGAAGAATTCATACAGTGGAGGTCGCCCAACCTCATCACGGTCAGGCAAGAGACAACCAAGGGCCCAACGAGTTGCAGCATGCAGCTGATCTGAAGGAGGCAGACAGGTGTCAAGGGGCCACAAGGTATGGAAGAGTGGCACAACATCATCAATGTTTTTGCCGACAGAGATGGCAACTTGCGACACATCAAATGTTCTGGGAGGCAGATGATCACACAGCTGCAAAGGCCGGGCAACTTCGGGGAAGCCCTCAGCATCAGTGTGCTCTTGCTTATCTTGGAAGTGCTCGACGAGGGCCTCGAGCAGAGTCCATGCTTGCCAAAGAGGCTTGTCGTTGCTGGCGATCCTGCTTTCCTCTAGGAGGGTTGGGCCTAAACCAAGAGGGAGATCAGCAGGACGAATTGCGCGGCAAGGTGTAGGAATGGGTCGCTGCTGATAAACAGCAGAGCTTGCAGTCCCACTGGCTGCAGTGGCAGGGTGTGGATGCACCTTATTGGCCTCTGCACGAAGGTTGTCCTTGGGCTGGGAAAATTGCATTGCCCGGGCCCCAGGAAGCCTGTGGCAACAGACTACAAGGAAGCTAAACCAAAGCAGTCCCCTATAAAGTCTGGGTGGCTTAAACCCGGTGACTCCTCTATGCTGCTCCGTGGCAACATCGCCATGTTCGCCTTGCCTATCTCGTGTTGGTGATCGGTTTCGGGCTGGTGTGTTCTCATCAGGAGAGTTCATGTCAGGAGTGTCCCTCCTGGGAGGAGAATTACCCGAGGAGTCATCACTGTCGCTTCCGTCAGAATCATCATCAGGGTCCCACGGATCGCTGTCATCTGGGGTCTCTGAGGGGGCTGCACTTAGGTACTGCACTGTCACTGGCTGGCCTGGCCAGACATGCATGTAATCTCCGTCTGTCCGGTGCTCTATAGTACCCCCTACAATGCTACATCGATACCCAGCAGGTATTACATCAACAAGGCTATCGACGATGGGTTGAAGGGCAAGCACATGGTCCGGTGCAATTACCCAACTAACACCGCGCAAGACTGGCCTCTGGTCAAGCACACAGATGCAGCGTCTGGGTTGTCGGCGCCCTGGTGGTACAGGGATGCGCGAGAACTGTTCAGTAGCGACAATGATAGCCTTACAGAAGTGCCCCCTAGAGTCATAATCCTGAATCGGCGGCATGACATTTTGTAAAGAGAGGCGCATGTGGTCAGTGCTCAGTGCGCTCGCAAGTTCAGGCTTGAAATTATCTCGAGTGCAGTGGGTGGCATCAAACTTGAGTGGCATGCCATCCGTGAGCACATGATAATACTTGCCAAGCGCGTTATTGGGGAGAGCTCTGGTCCCAGTTGGATCACCAGGTCTCAGCAGGAGGGCTTGCATGGACTCCCCTGGTCGGAAGATGTCTCGTTCGCTCACGAAAGAGACAAGGATGCCATGTGTGAGAGTGGCAAGTTGGCCCTCCCTTAAAGGAACCCAAGAGGAGCCAATGTGCACAGCAACTCCCCTCTGTATCTCAAGACCAGCAGCGATGAGGAGCGACTCCCTGTTCAAACGTCTAGGGAGATGTGCAGCGAAGATTCTACCATCGAGTGCCCTTAAATCCAGACAGACAGCAGTGTGTTCCTCGGCCCACCACGGCATACAAACAAATGTGCCAAATCTGTCATCAGGCTGTGGCAGGACGGGTGTCAAGGAGCCAAAAAGGGCATGCTGCACATCATCCCGTGCATCAGAGACAGCTGCGGCTGCTGTGGGAACAGTGCAGGGGCATGGCAGATCAACTTCGATGTGTTCCTGACAAATTTCCGGCCCAATAAGCAGGAAAGTTCTGGGTCCTCGTGTCGCTGCGGCGGCAACCTGTTGGGCATTTGGAGCCGGAACTTGCAATGGGGGAGGAGGCCGATAATGGAGGGTGTCATGGTCATCCTCTTCTTGCCGCTCATCTTCTCTCTGATCATTGGGGCCTGATGGAGGTCTCTCACCTGGAGTCGAGTAGGTACCCTTGCATAATCGAGGGCCTCCAGAAGTCCAGAAGCAAACAGCCCCAAGGAAGCTTGAAAGAAGGATCCCACAAGCCCAACGGAGTAATAACCACGAGCCTAAGCAAGCGGAGGCTAAACCTGAAGCAGGGGTGTTGCAACGAGCGCCATCGACATAGGCACTTGTAAAGAACTCGCCGTTCCACATGTCAACAGGCTTAAGTCCTGAGCATCGTACTAATGCAAGCTGGCCAACAACAAGCCACAAGCTCATGCTGCAGCCCGCAGCCCCATATCTCCTGGGTGAACGACTCCTTGGCCTTGTTGCCCCAGGTCTGGTTCCAATCGGAGGCTGAGCAATGTTGTTGCCACCCCGGGTGTAGTGGAGGAGCTTTCACTGCTTTCATCATCAGAGCTGGAAGGGGATGCCTCGTGGTTCGCATCTGGCTGTCGGCTGCCAGTGACTACAGCACGAACAACAACGACAGCTCTGTGATGGGTAGTGAGGTGTCCGCCAACTTGAGTGCCACCTTCGACTAGGAGCTCAAAACCTGGTGGTGCAACAACATTGACCTATGCTAACAAGGTCTGCACGTGCCGTGTCGCTCCAACTTGGTAATGGAACTGCGGTCTCGCACCAAGTGGCCGTAAATCCAGGAAAAGCACGTTATCATCCCGTAAGGCTCTAGCTGGAGGCACTGCCAAAGGTGGGGCGACTGGTATCACACAGGAAAGACACCGACAGTTGTTGCCCTGCATGGCAGAATCAGTGAAGGCTGGCAGCTCGGCAATGACCAGCATGGATTGATCAACATGGAGCCCGACACACTGTGCTGCAACTTCATGCCGGGTTTGGCCGGGTTCGTAACGCCTGTTGACAAAAAAGCGGTGTGTCCCGAAAAGTATGCATACCCCTGGCTTCAGTAATGGCCTCGGAAACTGAATGGCAGGGCCCAAGCAAGCTCCACACTGAAAGAGATTCGCAAAAAGCCTCACAGGCGGACTACGTCCCTCGCGCATCACTACCGAAACCGTATCCCCAAATGAAATGTGCACAGTTTCATGGGCGTATCGTCTGTCAGGCTCAATCCCCCGAAAGAACTCATACTGGCCATCCTCATCTTGGACCAGAGCTCGCACATATTCCTGTAAAGTATCAAGCTGGAGCTCGAACGGGAGAACACAGGCAAACCGATTGCCTCCAATCTGCAGTAAGTCCAATAAGACGACGGTGTGCCCTGTTGCCGAGAGGCAGGTCGGCTGCGCAAGCAATGTGGCATATCCTTCAAAGGGCTGTGGACATGCCGGAACCACATGAGTGAAATCCTCATGAAAAGTTGTGGCTGCAACATCAACTGCATGTGCCAACACACCGGTCTGATTGTCTTCCGAGCGCATATCGTACTGGAAATAGGCAGTGGCATAATTGGGTGCCAGTATCTGCACTCCTAGAGCAGAGTGTGGCTCCTCAGCGTTTGCGTGCCCAGGGGAACTGGCAGCATGATTTGCAAAATCAGGAAGATCAGGTGCATCATTCACAGTGTGAACTGGAAGGCTGTCTGGGACAATGGTGTCCCCGGTATCAACACCGGTGGTACCACTGGCAAATTGAGCCCCAAGGGCAGCGTCCTGGGGGGCCGCCCAAATGCAGCTTGGCAGATTAAGAAGTAACAAAACCCAGGCCCAAACCCCAAGCCTAGGTCGGCTACTCTTCGAAGTCTTGCCAATGGCGGTGGCAGCCCTTCTATCCCACTTAAGGACTGGTCTGGAAGGACTCGCACAGTGCGCAAGAGCGTATGGCTCCTATGCCTACTCCTGTGCTGTTTCTCAGGGCCCGGGGGCTGTCCACATCCGAGAATTACCCCTACAAGCCAAGAGAGTAGAAGAAGGGAGAGGCTTCTACAAAACTCTTGAAGGCAGCAAGATATCCACCAGTCGCAACCAAAATTTGCTTGTGGCTCTAGGTCAACCATACAAAACCCAGTGGGAGGCCCTGAGCCACCGATCCTCCTCTTTGGCACTGGCACATGGTCGCCTTTTGCAAGCAAATCCTCGCAATCTTCTAGCAAGACAGGGGCCCCATCTGTGTCATACAAGGAGCACTCAGGAGGCTGTGGCAAGATCATTGGGAGAACAACGGCTCGAGCTCGCACCGGGCTCCTGTTTGCATGTGGCGAAGCTACCGTTGCCCCTGCACAAACCCAGTGCTGGACAGCCGTAGCAGAGGAGGAGAGACAAGACAGCGTCCAAACCTCAAGAACCCAATGAGGCTGGGCGCAATCCTGCCAGCAACATCCTTCCCAGTCAGCACAACAGCCAAAACCGAGCAGACCTACTGGAAAATACTGGTCAGCCCGCTGTACTTGCTGGCACTGGTGAAAACGAGCAGGCCCTTGCCGCAGAGCTATCCGAGAACCGTAGCTGTTTTGACCGAGGGCACATGTAGTTGCATGTGGCCTCAAAGGAACATGCCTTGAGCCCACACGCAACAGATCGACCTCCAGCCAACAGCCACAATGCTCGAAAAGCCCTTGGGTCCCTGAGCCGCTCCTAACAGTCTCACTCGGTGTCACTTGTGCTCCTCCAGCCCTGGTGGTGGGCCAGGCGTAGCGCCACCTGGGCCTGCTGGCCCATTTGTGGCATCGTCCAGCTCGTCGTCGTCGTCTCCAACGATGGGCACTTTGGTAGATCTGGCCTGTTGCATTGCAGCATCTCCTTTTGTTCCAGGGCCCTGTTCTGGGATGCCAAAGGGCCGCATTGCATTCCGCTTTGCAGCCAATCTCGCTTCCAAGGCTGCAGCCGCCTGGCTGGAGTCTCCCTCGGTTCCAGAAGATTGTCCCTTCTCGTAGGGTCCCACTCTGGAGCTGGGGGAGACCGAATGGACCCGCTTGAGGTATGCATCTCCAGAGCTCAGGAATGGGTCGGGCCCCATGTTGCCCAAATAAGGGCCCATGCCTTCCCACGCCCCAGTCAAAGGCTGCATGTTCTCCGCCATGTGCATAACCTGGGCTGGTATTCTGGCAGCAAATTGTCCCTCTGTCGCAGCGGTGGTCTCCGGATTCGGAACTCCCGGCTGTCGCGGGCCATTGGGCTCGCCGCAACCTCCAAAGGAAGGCACTGGCCCGACAGGGATGCCTCCAGTAGCAGGTATCGCTGCCCTTGATTGGGCCATTGCCCTTTGCAGCACACCATTCAGGTCTGGCACCATTTCCTTCTCCCAAGCGTCTCTGGTGGCCTCCCAGGCCGCATCGTCCTCCGCCTCCATCGGAACCGCCTGCTGAACCCGACCATTCGCTGTGTCCACCACTGCTTGTCGGGCTGCTTCCTGAAGCCGAATCGCCTCTTCGATGTCTCTGCCCAGGCGTTCGAGATTCGCCTGGAACTTCTTTTTCTCCCGAAGAAATGCTTGCTTCATGCCATGATCGAAGGCCTCCCACTGTCTCTGGGCCTTCTCTCTGCTCTGTTGCAATCGCTGAACCCTCACTTCGGCCTTTCTCGCATGATTGAGGACTGGTTGCATGCCCATGACCGAACCCGGCTCCAAGGTTTCGGCATGCTTGCCTCCCCCTTTGCCAGCCTCGTGGGCCAATTGCGGGACCGACATGGCCTGGTAGGTCGGGAAGGCTGATCTTGGGGGCCAACCGTCCTGCGAATGCCAGGGTCGTTGCGACGGCGAAAAGGAGCCTGGCCAATATTCCCACTTGGGGTGGTCCTTCCTTTCGCTGTATCCGCGGTCGCGATCTCCTTGACCCCATGAGCCCTTGTTCTTTCCTCCACGCACCATCTGACTCAATCTTCGCCGTGATGTCGAGTCGGTAGCGTGGTGCTCGTAAAGCACCTTGGCGCCCCTGGCGCCTGGATGTATGCCTCTGCGAAGTCTGTCCCGCGCTTTTGCCCCTCGACGTCGAAGAGCTGGGTGCCACCCTGGAGAGGGCAGAGTCGGAATGGCAGGCGCGAGTGAACAGGCACGCCCTGATTTCAGGGCTGGGGGATTCAGCTATCGTTCACCTCGGAACGTCTTCTGAGCCCTATTATACATACCAACCTACATACATACAACCATACAATCACATCGATCCATCCATCCATCCATCCCTCCTTCCATCCTTGCATTCAGAAATGACCGCATGAACGAACGAGTGAATGAGTGAATGCAAGAAGGAACGAAGGAATACCTCAACGACTAAACGAATGAATGAAGGAACACATGCCCTCATGAGTCACTGAGTGAATGAGTGAAGAGTTAAAGAAGGAAGGAACGAAGGAGTTTATAAGCGTATAAGCAAATGAACAAATAAAGAATGAAGGAGTGGAGGAATGAGGGAAGGGAGTAATGCCAGATAAGGAAACTTCCACGCGTCTGAGTGAGTATCGATGTACTCTACCTTACTCAATATCCGGCGACCCCTCAAACTAAAGAAACACAAGAAACCCTGTCTGAACTGCGAAGCTGCAAGTTAATTTTCGAGGGCTTGACATTTGGCTTCTGGTATTTTGTTTGAAACACCAGGCCAGGACCACTCCTTCTCGTACCCAGGCAGGTACGAGGACATCTACGGCTTCCAACAGAAGTATCTGCTCAGCGTCGTCTGCCGAGCCGGAGAGGCCTCGTTGCGAGATTTCCCTCACTCAAGTACCAAAACTTACATCTTCAGACTCTTGCTAGGATAAAGCAGAAGGCAGCGATCCGTGGGAATATCTGCGAATTAGCCTGCACAAGAACATCTCATCATCGAGAAATCGGAAGAAGACTGCTGGATGGTCGAACCCCATCCAAAGATTGGCACACTTGGTTCCCATGCTCTATCCATCCCAATTCCGTTGCCAAAGAACTGCCACAGCCTCGACTAACGTTTCAAAAAAGACCTCGTCGTACGATCATCAAAGTCGGGTGGCTCTAACGATTCCTAACCTAACGATCACGGGCTGCGCAAATCAAGCCCGCGACGTATCCGAATCGCTACAACAATCCTTAGACACCAACGAGTACGGCCAAGAGCCCGAAAGTCCGCAAGCCCACCAGCCTCCTCAAGCGAGCGCTGCCTTGTTGCCAACCGTCGGCCTTTGCGGCTCGAAGTAATGCGCTGCCGCGGATGTTGCGGGGGGTTTCAGTATCGTCTGCGGACTCAGGGGTGCTGACTGTATGACCCCTATTAGAAATAATTGCATGGACAGTGTTGGAACTGTTTTGGCCACCATTCTAACAACGGCACCACTAAGAAAACGTCAGATCTAAGCAACAAAATCTTGAGATCCACGGTATTGCGATGATCACGGCTCGTGGCTGTGTGTTCTGCTACTGCCATTGCATGTTGTCGTTTCCAACGTTGCCGCTCACTACGACGATTGAGGGCCCATTTTCTTGGACGGCATAAAGGTAGGACTGCGTTCTGTCATTGGTGCTCTCGAGAATGCTTCTTTGTACTGGTTGCTGTACCACCACCACCACCACCAGCGGCGACACGGCGCCGGCGAACTAGGACCACGACGACGACAATGCAGCCGACGACGACGACGACAACACCGACTGCGAACGCTGTAGTGCACCGAGCACCGCCCATCCCAGGACCTCCAACCGCCTTGACCTTCGTGCACTTGTCCAGCAGAGCTCTTTGGGCTTCTGGAGTTTGGTACGCAAGCTCCCATGTAGCCTAGAGGGTTTCCGGCTATGCTATTTCATGCTGCTCCGTGAACGAAGCACACACCGCAGTTCCGGTCCTTCCCAACCTCATCCAGGCTGTATTTGTGTGCGAAGCGGCCCATTATGCCATTGCCACGCTCGGTCGCAGGGTGGACACCCTGTTTTGTGGTGCAGGGCTTCGTGGCTCCTGCCATCCGTCTTCATTGCAATCAGCTGGGTTCACACAGCGCAGATTGTAAGTAGTTGGAGCCTGGTTCACAGAAGGTCCATGTTTCGCAACGCCCAATGGGCTCAAAAGCGGGATGCACTACCGCACTGTTTTACTCGAACAGCTCAAGGGCCCTTCGGTACGTACACTCACATGCATGGCAAAAGACACGAAGAATTGCACTGACCAAACTCTTTTGTGGATTTTATCCGTTTAGGATTGATCCACGGCCTGCAATGCCAAGTGGGATTTTCCCAGGAGTTCACGCAGTTGAAAAGCAGGCTTGATCTTTGTAAGATGGTCAGCAAGTTGGCGGAGCGTATCCACCCACTTAAAGGTTGAGCGGAGATCTTCACTTTTAGGGTCGAATTCTTCCGCACTCTGCTTAATCGCCTCGACGTCGATGGTGAGCCGCTTCTCTTGGGTAGACGCCACTGGTCCGTCCTTGGTCAAGAGGTCGTAGAGGCTCCGACGGTCGGTCACTGGGTGCGTCGGCAGGAAGTCTTTCGGCAAACTGCCGCTTTGCACCGGCGAGTAGCTTTGGATCATCGCCTCTGCCAGAAGCTCCCTCAGGAAGATGCCGCTATCGAACCCGGCGTCCATGGCCATGGTCTCGGCAGCCAGGGTGCTCCGGCACTGTCGCTGAATCCTGTGGCTCCGCCAGTCCAGGAGGTTCGCCGCATCACCGGCCACAGAAAACACGTCAGCACCGCAGAGAAAGGTGAGGAAGCCGGCTTGGCTTCGAAGGCTCTCTGTGTTCGCCCAGGAGGCGTCGGTGAACACCACTATCTTGGCCGTCGCGAGGTCCAACGGAACAAATCGCAGGCCCCAGTCGGTGGTATTCTGGGCCTCCTTCAACACCTTGTTGATCTCGACGAGGTTGTGCACAGTAGGAGTTCCTGACATGCTGAGGCTCGTCGCAGCTGCCAAGTCGGGCCGTGTTTGGCCCACCATCCAGTGTAGACACCCGCCCGCGGACTTCAACTCGGTGACCTCAGCGGCGGTCAGCGTAGCCTGCGGGCTCAAAGCTCGCCACTTCGGCACTGGTGTCACCACGATGGCCCTGGCGAACTTCTCTTGCGTCAGGGTGACCACACCGTTAGCGTCCTTCCGTATCTCCTTGCCGCCATACTCGAGCGCGCCGTCGGTTCGGGAGTCGGACCAGGCGCCGAAGTCGAAGGTGGCCTTCACCTTCTGCAGTATATCGTCCGCTAGGCCTGGCTGTCCCGTGCCGATGAGGTCGTCGACGTGAGTGCCGAGGATCAGGATGAGCCGCCCGGCCTGGTAGTAGAAGAACAGGGCCTTGTCGAGCACGGACTGCACGAAGCCCAGGCCTATCAAGGAGTCTCGTAGGAACCGCCAGAACAAACGAGGGCTGTTCGCGAGGCCAAAGATGCCTCTGACGACAAGTAGCAGTTGCCCAGCCGCTAAGCCCGGTAGCCCTTCCTTTGGCTGCCTCAAGAACAGAGGCAACGATCGGGAGGCCATCTCCTGGTTGCCTTGCAAGAACGCGCCAGTAATGTCGGCGACCCAAAGGAACCAGTCAAGGTGTGCAGCTGCGATCTGGAGAATCATCAGCAATCCCATGCGCGTCAATGTCGGCGCATCTCTTCGCAGCTCCAACAAATCTGGGTCTCGGTCGCCACGACACACTATCCTTGCTTTCGCTTTCAGTGGCAGCCAAGGGTAACCAGCGTTCTTGTCCCTGTAGCACACTCTCGTGTCCAGAAACCGCTCCTTGGGGTATGCCCCTTCGGCTGCTTGGCTTGCGGCTAGGTCCAACGGCTCCGCGGCTCCGTACTTTTTCCACGTGTCCCACTCCTTGACGAGCGCTTCAGCGTAGGTCTCCTTCTGGTCCTCCGGAATCATGTGGTACGGAATCTCCTTCACCAAGGCCTTCTGCTCCTTACGGGTGGCCTTCGCGCTCCGGTGGCCCATCGCCTCGTTGAGGAAGCCGTCCGGCGGGTTCGCGTAGTACTCCTCGCGGGTCACGGGCACGTAGGACGAGTTGTAGTGGACTTCGTGCTCCTCTACACTCTCCTCCGCGAGCTCCTCCAGCCGGGCGCGCTTAGCTTCCGGTGCCTCGGGATGTAGACCGCCATCCGGGGCCGCGTTGAGGTTCCGTGCCGGCGAAGTCGGCGAGGGCTGCGTCACGTCCGTGCCAACCGAGGAAGGTGCGGAGGTCCTTTCATCATGACGACGTGGGCTGCGCTCGCGTTCGCCTCGATCTTGCGGAGGATCGGGTAGTAGGTCTCGTGGCTCCCCTTCGGCAGGTGGTACCGGTAGTACTGAATCAGCGGGAGGAACAGGACCTACACCGCCCCCATCGTCCGGCGCCGGCTCGTCGACCTCTTGCTCGTTGTCCTCGTAGAACGGAATGACCTCCCCAGGGTCGCGAGCTGCGCCTTCACCGGGAGGACCGCCTCGCTCATCGATGTAATCCTCCGGCGGGTCGTCAATGAGGCCTTGGAGCACGTCGTCTTGTATCCTCCAGAGTTCGGTGCCGTAAGCGGGCCGCATCTGTTCTTTGGCCGCCAGTATGCACCGCCCCGCCGAAGCAATCCAGTAATTGGACTGCGAGTGGTCGCCTTTGTGAGGTCCGATCACGGTGCCCCTGAACCAAGCTGCTGGAAGACGGCGCACCTTCTTGGACTTGGGGTCCCGACGGGTTTTCGCCTCCCGCCAGAAAGCCACCAGCTCGCCCGGCTCGTACGAAGTCCGGCCGGGCCTGTCTAATCGGAGCACCGCTTTTCGCAGGGCGTCGTTCACCATGAACTCGGAGATGCGGCCGTCGGCTTGAGCACGTACTTGGTGTCGTCGACGAAGTTCCTGGTCGAGGTCCAAGCCTTGAAGTGCTTCCAGTCGCCCGTCTGGACTCAGGAGGTCCACAGGCTTCTTTGGACTCCGCCCGAAAAGCCACTCGTTCGGGCTGCAACCGCAAGTCCTGACCTTGTCGTTGAGCGATGCCGAGACCTGCGCGCCCAACATTTTCATGTCGATCTCGCCCTCCAGCTGGTGCTCGTCAATGATGCGCGCCGCGACATACCTGAAAGCGCGGTTGTAAGCTTCGACTGCGCCTGTCTGCCAGTGGGCCTCGCCGGCGTTGTGATCAATCTCCGTCCCGGTGTTCCGGACTTTCTCCTTAAACTCGCCCTCAAACGCCCCGTCACGGTCGGCGAAGATGAGGTCGGGGAAGCCGGCCCACGAGGTCCACATGTCGCAGAATTTCTCGAACACGTGCTGTGGCTGTCGGCCATGCACCGGCTGAAAAAGGTTGAAGTTGCCGTTCGGCTCCAGCACGTGCAGGAAGTTGAAGCCGTCGCCCTTCGCGTCCTGCAAGTACACAAAGTCCAGCATGACTTTAGAGTTGAAAGGCCCAGCGATGCGCAGTGAAGTTGGCCTCGGTGGTAGAGGACGTCGGGTGCGCTCGCATGTGGCACACCTAAGTCTACGAGCCAAAGCCACCGCCTCGGCAGAGACTTTGGGGTCCTGGTTCAGGGCTCTCACCAAGTCCTCGTTCCTCGGGTGGCCGAGGTTGCGATGCATCCTGACGAGCGCCTTGGCGATGACCTTTTCCTTTGGTTTCAACGGGCCGCCGATGATCCAGCACTCGCCTGCAAAGTCCTGTCGCACTAGACCTTCTTGCAGCAACGCGTCATGCGCCTCGTCCTTCACAGCTTCGCCTTCCTCTGCAGGTTGTAGTGGAGGAGGTTGTGCCGCCGCCGGTTGTTGCGGTTCGCCGGGAGCGTGGCCCAGAACGAAAATGCCGTACCTCACGGGTGCCACGAACCTCTCACGCGGAGCCTGGGCGTCACGGAGGAACTCGGTCTCGATGGTGATGGAGTCGTCGTTAAGTAGCAGGATGGAGGCGCGATGGCATTCCTCCAGTCCGGGCCGAACTCGCTTCGCCTTCGGTAGATGAGCCACTTGCACAAACGAGATTTGCCACGGCACCAAATCCTCGATCTTGCGGTAGAGTTCGGTCTCCGGGTGCACGTGCATGCTCGCTTGTGTCTTTCGGCCCAGCATCTCCTTCACGTGTTCCATCACCTCGCGCCAATCGCTCTCGGTGCGCTGCACGTCCACGTAGTGCACGGCTCGCTGCCCAGTGGCTTCCCACGTGGCTCTCGACGCAAAGTCCTCCGCCGCGGTCATGTCCAGGTAGCTCCTGCACAAGGCGTCGCCCAGATCCGGCGGGTACGCGTTGATACGATCACCCCCCGGCCCTGCGCCGCAATAGCCGGCCAGATGGTTCACGAGCTCCGGGTGTGTCGCTGCAAACCGCACCTCCAAAGGCTTTGCCGCGAAGCCTTGTTTCACAAAGGTCCCGTGGGTAACGTACTCGGCGACTCCGGCTGCACCATGAACCTCGGCCACCACGTGGCCTCCGCGCTGACGTTGGTCCTTGATCACGTCGTTCACGAGGGTCAGGTACTGCTCCTTGAAGCCGTGGTACGGGTCGCCGCCGTTGCCGTAGAGGTCGAGCTGCTGGAAGGAGGGCCACGGGATCTCGAAGACGACAAGTCGTGCCGACCATTTCCCAAGCGCCTCGCGCAACCAGCTTGGGAACCACGGTTTCCTCAGGTCTAACCCGGAACGGAGGTCCATGGGCTGAAGCACTCGCAGCCCCCAATGACCTACCGCTCGCACCGACACATAGCTGTCGCCCCCCAGGACCTCGACAATGTCGTATTCGAACTTGTGCCGAGGCCGGGCGCAGCCATCCAGCCTGGCTTCCACAACAGAGCGATGCAATCTCGATGCCTCCAGGGCTTGCTTGGCTCCACTTAGCATCCGCCTGCTCTGGCCGCCACGTAGCCGAACACTCAAAGGTTCTCGTCCGCCGAGCTCACCAGCACCGCGCTGTCGTCCGTCGCCTCGGGGTCGTCCGCGAACTCGAGCTTCACCTGGTTCACCGCGGTCTTCGCCATGTGCTTCTCCGCCTCGATGCGGTCCAGGCGCTCCTCGTCCATGATTGCGTCCTCTGCCTCCCGTGCTTCCCGGGCCTCTTTGGCCTTTTGGCGACGCTTGGCCTCGAGTCGCCTGGCGGCCTCCGTTTTGATCCTCTCGCGCTCCTCGGGGCTCAAAGCCTTCAGATCCACTGCCTCCGAGGATCCCGAAGATCTCGCGGGCGTTGGGCTCGCAGAAGCTCGCCCCTTCTTGTTGGCCGCCTCCGACCGTGCCGATGTCGCCGCCTTCGAAGTTGAGGCCGTGGATGCCGGCGAGGACGAGTAGCAGTCGGAGAGCTTTTTGAAGGATTCCTTGCCCTGCGCGGCGGATGTTCCTTTGGGTGCTACGATCTTCCCGCCCGGCCGGTCCCTGATCCCATGGAGGTGAGGGTAGACGTGCACCTCCTCGTGGCTGATCGGCACCTTGTACACCACGCCCTTCCACACCGTGCCGCACTGCAAACACTCCTGGAACCGACCATGTTGGTTCCCCATTCGTCGCGCCACGTCCGGTGGATGCATGCATTTGTCGGGCTTCTTGGGGTACGGCATCTTCGCCAGCCTTGGAATCTGTCCGGGTGGCTTCGTCGTCGCTGGTGGTGCTGTCGCCGGCATGGTGTCCACCAGGGTTTCCTGCGCAATGATCGCCTCGGCGTAGGCCACCAGCGCTGGTCGCCGATGTTTGGCCCAGCGCATCACCTCGTGGACCCGGGTGTAGCGCTCGGCCAGGTCCATCACGTCCGTCAGCATTTCGGCCAGTCGGCCCCATGCTTCGATCACCTGTTGCTTGGCCTTGGGGTTGAGCTTCCGCATGGGGCTCTAAGGCGTTCTGCGGATGCTGAGTCTCACAGCCAAACTCACCCACAGGTATCACAAATTGACCCTTGCGCTTTGAAGAAGGCACATCCAAGCACTGCTTCGAAGACAAATCAAAGTGATGTACTTTCTTAGCAGCAGCATCCCTCACTTCACCGGCGCGGGCCTCGAGCTGAGTTCCGTCGTGCAGCTTGATCGCCACGCGGTCCGCGGCCGGAGGGAAGTTGGTGTGGCCGAGGGTTGCGCCTTTGCCGAAGAAGTAAGTAGCCCCAACCCAAGGATCACAGTCGCGAGCAGAACCGTTAGCTACCCAATCGTCACAAACAGGTTCTTCGGAACATGACATGACGGTCACTCTCATGGGCTGCAGGTCCTTTGTGTCCGGGCCGTCCTTGGTGTCGTTGGGCACGAAGAGGTCGCACCGGGGCCTGACATGATGTCGCACATATACCCCTTTATCGACCATGTACTGCCAGTAGTCGTTCGGAACAGTGCAAGGCAAACGCTCTCTAGGATTGGGCTCATAGTAGTGCGTGGTTGCAAAGTTCAGGTCAGCAAACTCGACAGCGACTTCCGATTTTTTCTCCGACGGCTGGGTTGCGGCATGAACGTCACGAGCACACCTATCGAAGAGCACTCCAGGATAGCCGTTCTTCCTCGCAACAAGCCCCGCGGGCCAGCCGTCCTGGGGCATCTCATCGATGGCGATCACCAAATGCCCGGTGTGGTCGATGAATAAAGGCGTCTGAACGCCCAGCTCCCGCAGCACAGCCACGTGCCGCCCAACATCGACACATGCGTTCATGAAGACCATCCAGTCCTGGCCTGCAAGGAACGGGATCTTGGGGCAGTCGTGGTCCTGCACCGAAGACGTGCAGATCACAGAAGGTTGCCCCAACACACCGATAGGCACAGACCATCGCTCCGAAGAGGGCATAGGAGCGCCCGGGCCGAAACAGTAAGCCTCATTCTCGGGGTGGACCAAGGCCTGTAAGTTGCAATGCTTCCCGAGGTGCACCGCAATCTTCTGCAGGATGGTGGTCCCGGCCACCGTATTCTCACATGCCGTGTCCAAAGTGAGGTAACAGCGGTCATCCTCGACGGTGGCCTTTCGGCGCATATTGCTCTTGACCATCCTGGGCACCGGCGTCGCCGGATCGAAGTCCACATGCCTGGCTTGTCGTCCCGTCATGTAGATCCTTCCATGCGCTTCATGCTCGGGCTTGCTGGCCGCCGCCTGAGGTCGCCGCAGAGTGTCCACATCGACCGCCGGGGTCGAATCGTCCTGAAGCAGCTGGTGCACAGTCTTGCCCGCCGGCTCATGCAGAGTGATGCCGAGCTGCTGGAAGGCGGCCTGCACACTGTCCAAAGTCGTGCTCTGGGCCATCCGCGGCTTGTTGGCCGCTGCGATCTGCTCCTTCAGCTTCTCGGCGGCCTGGTAGCTGTCCGACTGGAGCTTGTCCTTCACCTGCTCGGAGGTCACGGTGCCTCGCGTAGCAGTGCCACCCGCCGCCTTTTGCATCACTCTGTTGACGCCACGGGCAATGTAGGAAGCCTCGGCCTGCGCAAAGTCCCCGGAAGCCTGGGTTAAAGAGGAAGCCGGCGATCGTTTCGTAGTAGTCGAGGACGAAGTAGTGTGCGCCAAGCGGGTGGTCGCGTAGCCGTAGCGGTTCGCCTCCCAGCTGTGCCACTGGTCCTCGGTGTACTCGCCGTACCAGTCCTCATTCTCTGCGTCGTCGGCCTCGGTACGTGTGGCCTCGTGTGCATGCTTCATTTTGCACTCGGGATCGCCTCGCCAATGACCCTTGACGCCGCAATCTCCACAAGCAGTTTTGGCTTTCAACTCTTCGAGGGTCATGCCACGAGCCTTCCCAGAACCCTTCTTGCCCTTGGTGCCGCCTTTGCCCTTGGCCTTCCCGGCGTCACCCTTGGATCCTTTGCCCTTGCCCTTGCCACCGGCATTGACGTAGAACCCTCTTGCCTGAACCGCCTTCGACAGTCTCTGACGGTTCTCCCGGTGAGTGCTAAAGCACTCATGGAGTTCACGAGCGACCTCCTCGGGCAGCTCTTCCACGTCAGCCTCAGCAAGAGCCTCGATGGGGTCGTAGTCGGCAATCCAGGTCTGGATCTGCTCGTCGGATGCTGTCGTTGCCGGAATCTTAAGGTCCCCGTAGTCAACATGTGCCTCATGTGCAGCTCGTTGCCGACGACCGGGCGCTTCACGTCCATCTCGGCCGTCTCGGTTTCCCCGCACCACCACGCCTTGGTAGAGGAGCTCCACGGCCTGCTTCATCTTCTTCCAGTGGTATTCCCCACCGGTGCGCAGCAAAAGGTTCGCCTGCCTCTCGGTCGACATGGCCGTGTGCTCGAAGAGGAAGTAGACCATGACCTCGTCGGGGATGGTGAGGTTCGCTTCCTTGCAACGCCTCGCTGCCTTATCCATGAGGTCGATCACTTCCACGAGGGTGTACGCCTTGTCGTTGAGGGTCTGGCCGAGCTTAAAGAACCCTTTCATGGCAGACCCTACCTTGTGCATCCGCTTCTCGTCGAACTTGTCCTTGAGGAGCTTAAGCAACACTTGCCAGCCGTTCTCCACGCCGAAGGTCCGGGCGGGGATGTCCTCCAAGCAGTCCGACGCCTCGCCGTCCAAAGCCGCGTGCAGCCGAAGACCTATCTCAGAGTCATCGATGATATTCTTGGCTATCTCCACGTAGGAGTCCACCTTGGACGCGTACTTGCGGAAGCACTTCGGGTCTTTCCGACGGTCGCCGTCGAAAGAGGGCGCGGGAGGCAGATTGCCTCTCGGGCGCCGCTGCGCTTTGTCCTTGTCGTGACCGCCAGCAGCCGGCTTAGCCTTAGCGGAAGAAGTCGAACGTGTAGACGGAGAACCCTCAGCTTGGCCCGCTCGAAGTCCTTGTCGTCCTCTGGCAAGAGAACCCCCACGGGCGGGCTCCGGCACGAGTTCTTCATCTTCACGATAGTAGTCGGCCCATGGGTCCACGGGTTCCGACTCCTCTTCTTCTTCTTGCTCTTCTTCAGCTGCCTCACCGTCGGTCACTCCATCGACGAAGTCCTGGAGGTCTCCAAGATCTTCGCCCTCAACACCCGTGTCATCAAGCTGCGACATGAGTGATCTTTCTCGCACACGCTACCAATGCAATCAGCTGGGTTCACACAGCGCAGATTGTAAGTAGTTGGAGCCTGGTTCACAGAAGGTCCATGTTTCGCAACGCCCAATGGGCTCAAAAGCGGGATGCACTACCGCACTGTTTTACTCGAACAGCTCAAGGGCCCTTCGGTACGTACACTCACATGCATGGCAAAAGACACGAAGAATTGCATTCATGAGTCATGAGTAATGCTCCGTGCCCTTAAGCCAAAGAAGCAACACAGGGACGCATAAAGGCCTTCGGTCAGAAGGGAAACAACCAGAATAATCACAGCCGATTGTCCGGTCCGCTGTCAGTTCATGCAGCCAGAGACAAGTGGGTGTTGAACGAGCCGGAAGCCAGACAGTCATAACCGGAGAACCCCGTTTGGCAGCCTGAACCCACTCAAGAAGAGTAACCGTCACAACGAAATGCCGATAAAGGCACCAGAAGCCTGCAACCCTTGAGCCCCAATCCCCCGAGAAAGCTGAAGCAGTCGACCACAACCACAAGATGGCGCACACTAAGAATTGCGGCTATCACCAGAGTGGCCCGTCCACTCTGGCACGAATCGGCCTCCCACAGCGACACTTCGGGCTTCGAGCTCCCAGGTATTTTGGTGTTTCTGTTGTGGCCCAGGTCCCTATTCCCAGAGATCTGTGGCCATGACACACGCGTGCATGCACGCCACAAGCTTGCAACTGGTGATCTCGCGAATCAGACCCCACGTAATTGCAAGTTGCTCGTTTGGACGGAGTGGATCTTAGCATGCTAGATTGGCGCTTTCACAAGCAAAAGAAGCAGGAACAACGACAGCTGTGATTGTGATGGAGGACTGCCTTTTGGCAAGTCTGCTTTAAGCTCTGTCGAGGCGTAAAAGCCAGCCGCTAAACGGAAAAAAACTCAAAGCAGTCTCTTTCCAACTGGCCACAAGCAACAGGCAACGACAGCGAGAGAGAGAGAGAGAGAGAGAGAGAGGGAGGGAGGGAGGGAGGGAGGGAGGGAGGGAGAGAGCCATACTCATACAACAGGAATACTGTACCAAAGAAACATAGGTAGCTGTCAATGGCCCAAACCGGTCCAGGTCGAAATCACCACATGGAATCGATGGTGATGCTCCCGCGTCGGGGGTGGTGATGGGGGCGTTAATAATTGGAATGGAGTTTTGGGGAATATATTTAGAATGAGGAACCCATGGCCTCCTCAGTTGGGAGCTTGCTTTAGCTTCCAAGAGCTTTTCGGAAGTCCAGGCGTTTGCAGAGACCGAAGGCCCCTTCGCTGCCTTTCGCCGCCTGATGCCCATGGCAAAAGAAGGTCTCGGCCTCGGCATTCGGGTCCGGGATGTCGCAGGTTCTGACATACAGGGAATGTCCGGGCCTTGGAAGATAGGCTCCTTGTCGGATGTTGCTTTTTTCCGAATATTGTCATTATCACCGGCGCCCCCCACGTGTACGCAAGTGCACCCCAACCACCACGACCCGCAACATCCCAAATAATAAACCGCCAGAGGGTATGGGAGCCCCAAGACACGGCTAAGCTAAAATGCCAGTGAAAATCATGGAAACCCGCTGGCGTTGAGAGAACACCGGCTCAGAGGCAGACCCGCTGGCAATCGGGCGGCGGCTCCACTTGAAAGCAGCGCTGTCTCGCTGAATGCAACACTGGACTAGGGATCTCGTTGGGGCCGGGGGCCTGGCGTCAAAGGCTTTTGGGTTTCGACCGGGTCACTCTTGGACGGCATAGAAGGTTGGGCTTTTGGAGATTGCAAGACACATGGCGAGCTAGGAAGCATCATCATAATGCCTCTTGTTCTCGTTAGTACGAACCAGAAGCTATACACTCAACATATTTGTCGCATGTCGTGGTGTTAGTCATACCTCAGTGGCCCATGCATGCAAACCACAAAGGCCGAGGCGAAGATTGTGACACGCTCTTCGACTCGCAGGCTGGCTACCGTCATGTGGCGGAGATGTCGGGACTCTGCATGGCCTGTACATGAACGACACAGTTGCAGAACGCTCGGCTCGGCATGGGACGACTTTTGCCTGCAAGAAATTTGGAAGTTTTTGTGAAGAGGCTTCCGAGACAAGAGAGTCTCGCTCTTCAGGGCTTTTTGCCTCTATCCAGCCAGGTCTATGCCGGCAATCCAGTTTCCGCTGGCAAGGGGCTTTGGCTTACGGCAGTGGCTTTCGCTTTCGAGACGTTGAAGGAACTCAGCGCTGCCTACAAGACCATTCAGCTTTTGGCATTTGTCGGAAGCCTCACGTTGCAATGCTTCATGCTACTGGCTTGACGATCTCCTGCTTCCGACCTCTCTGGTAAACTGGAAAATGATCACCCTGCAGGCCAGAGAGAGTGAGCCTGCAAGGCTTGGTAGGTATTGGCCTTGGCTGGCCTGGACTGTGGCTTCAAGTCAACAAATCCTACAAGCTTGGAAGCAACCAGGCCAGTCATAGGAAGTGGAAAACCGGTATTCAGTCGGAGCCTCAAGTGACGTACCTCTTGGAGGCGTCCCCATTGACCTCACATCGTTGATGTGGCTTGCTGTAGCGGCATCCACTGGCCGTCTGTGGAATGTCAACAACTATGCTTTCAAGCCAATGCTCAAACTCCGCCGGTGTGTTTGGGGTGTCACTAGCATTCGAGGCACTTGGTCTTGCTCCGCATCCGTCGAGCATTCGAGGAGACGCTACGCATGCTGCATTGCAAACCATGCACACCACACTCCCCTTTCGCCCCGCGTTTTTGAGTCATGGACGAAGCGCAGCACATCTCAAGCAACACCACATTCAGGTCAGGCCCAGGCGGCAAGGAACACAGGCTTCTACTATCGCCTACTCTTCCCCGAGCTGAAGACGGTAGTCAGCGTGAAGCCGCCAGATGTCCGAAGCCTTAGAGACTTCTTTGGACTCTCACAGTTTGGGGTACCGCGTTTCCATGCTCAGACCGGGTACACCAGGCGAGGCCTGCTCGTTGAAACATAGAACCGTGAGTCCCAGGGAACATGTCGTGATCGCACCAAGCTGACATTACCGCAAACTCCACGAGCCCACAGTCCTGGGCTAGCTGCCCCCGGCTTTTGTTCCGACTGAAGTGTGCGAGTACTCGCAGGCCCAAGCCACAGGAAGCATGAGTCCCGCACAGGCCCAGTGCTTTGGCTAGGCTAAGGCGCCAAGTCTGGCAGCCTGGGGCCCGGAAAGGAACTGCAAAGCTTTTTTTGCTTGCTCCGCGATCAGCGGAAACCCTGGGGCAACTGCAGGATGAGAACCACATGCGGATTTCTTCGCAGATGAGCAATGACAAGCAATCCTACCATTCTGAACCCTGGACCATTCTTAGTCGAACACGGGCTAACTCCCTCCTCCAAATCGACTAAAAAGTATTGCTGCGCCACCCAACAAGAGGCCTATGCCCCACAAGCGAAACCGGCTGCTTGAAGAAGTTGGACGCTAAACACACCCCCAGACTCTCAGAACACAGACCGGCTTTAGACAGTAAAAATGCATGCTCCCCACGTTCAAAAAAGAAAATTGACGCACCTACAACTGATGATCATGTTTCTGCGGGGCTTGGGGTTGAATTTGCTGCACAGACACCAAGAAGAGTCTGAAATCCTGCTTACCAAACCCTAAACCCTAAGCCCCAAACCCTAAGCCACACCCTACACCTTCCTAGAGCCCAAGCCTTCAGCCACCCCGGTGATTGGGGCCCGGGCATCTCAGGCAGTGGGCCTCGCTGATGCGACCGTCAGCGAAGTCCACGGCCTCTCCAGGTTATATATATATATATACATATATATATATATATACCTATATATATATACCTATATATATATATATATACCTATATATATATATATATATATATATATACATATACATATATATATATATATATATATATATCTACATATATATATCTACATATATATATATATAGATATGTGTATATATATATATATGTGTGTGTGTGTGTAACCGAGGAGTCGCATTTCGACTCTCACCACCAAGGAGACATGTGATGTAACGTGAGATAAGATGTAAAAAGAACCACAAGGGTGTCTTTTGCGTCGGCAGGGCCACAGCTGAACTGCGGTAATTCCGTCATGCGGGGCAGGTGTAGACATGGTCCGCTGACCAAATTTTCCAAGCACATGTCAACACCACGAAAAGTGACTGTGAGACCTGCTTCAAGCTTCGCTTATACTCTGGGAAGCTCCACAACCCCTTCTGGCTGGAAGCTATCTGTCGTGGGTTGTACAGTCAGCAAACTGCCGCTGTTCACCACCGAGATTTAGGATTTAGGCCTCGGTCTTGGCTATCGATCTTGTACAATCTGATCACACCTCCACGGGAAAATGCGGTGTAATGTTCCCCATACGTGACGTGGCTGTACTTCATACTCGTCTTGCTGTTCACATGTCGTTCTTGCCTTAAAGAACATCCTCGTTCTTCTGATGCTTGTGTTTCGGCTTCTCCTTCCTGGGTCCTACTGCTTTGTGCGAAAAAGTTCAGTTTATCCGCACAGCTACGGCTCTGCTGACATACTTTGCCTATCCCGATGCTTCGCTGTCTTTCGGCAAACGATGCCGTATCCTATGGTGTTGTTCACATTCGAGGAGTCGGGTAGCCCTTGCCTCCCGAATTCCGCATGAAAGTGGTGTTGAGGCAACCAGTCTGAAGCACGGAAACATTGGACTGGTTGAAAGCACATGTTACCTGATCGCATACACTTTTCACCAACATGCACAGCTCATGCTGCGGCATATCAGCAGCATGCTTAGCACATCACTCGTGGACACTTGACATCAGAAGCTGGCAGCAGTATGATCAAAAAACCCTCGCACCTCAAGGTGAGCCGTTAAGCAAAGGTACTCGCTCATGATGACCCGGAAGCTGTCCTGGCACCAAGGGGGAGAGACTGCCTCACGCAGTTGGGAATGGATGCACGGTGGCCGTAAGCTTTACGAATTATCGATGTGAACTTTCTTTCCCAACCCAAAAGCAGCTCATAGCTGGAAGTGAACCTGTCAAATTCGATCGCTGCAGCTCATTGTAGATGCAGTTTTCCAAGCCCTGGAACTCTGAAAGCCCTGCATTGTGACGGCGGATGGCGCCTGCTCTATGCAATGTTGATGCTCAGGATTCACGTACGCCCTGGGCTTGCACGACCAACAGAGAAAGAAATATCCATCCCCAGCGAATGCTCTCAAAATTTCATACCTGCTCACTCAAGACCTGCGAAGCAGCTGCCCTCACCACTTGAAGCAGGACGCCTTGTTCCGCGTCCAAGGAAACATGCTTCAGCAAAGCCCAGCACGCAAATAGAACAACTTAAGCAAGAAACTTCTGGGCAGTACACTCCTGTACCCATAGCAAGGCCCCGTATCCGCAAGATACAATGATGCAACGATGTACCACGATGAAACTCGAGCTCAATCTTTTGTACAATGGTTTCTTCAGCTAGCAATTTTGAGAAACTGGCATTGAACAGAGCATGGCAAGGGAGTTGTGCCTTCGCTGTCGATGCCGGCCACATAAACTGATGTATTATGCCAGCAGGTTCCCAAAGAGTGAAGTACGGTGAAGAAACCAAACCCAGCTTGCCGACGAGGACGATGAGGAGGACACCAACTGACACCAACCACGACCACTATGATTCCACGAAGAAACCCCTGAAAGACCACCCAAAATCCCGAGAAGACTCGAGACCACCAGCCACCAAAAGACCACTCGGAAACCAGGGCTGCCCCCATGTGCTCGTGGCATTTTCGTTCAGGGTTTCGTGTGTTGTTGTAGTGGAATGCTCGGCTCGGGGCCACCAATTGTGCGCGGCAGGGTCAATCTGCCGCGCTCGCGCCAGGGCATCCAGGAGAGGCCTGACAGGGGAAGCCGAAGGTCTGGAATGCCGAAAGGCAGAAACACTGCCTTGCAAATTTCAGGGGAACGTATGGTCAAGTACTCAGAATGTAACTTTCAGAACCACACTTGGGCCCCCCAAGCAGTCCCGACAGTCCCTTCCTCAACTGCTCCTGACGCTCGTACGGCCATCTGCCTCCAGCGGTTGAGGGCTCTGTTTCTCCAGGGTGCAAGGCTCAGGAGTCTGAATCGTTTCTGCAGCAGGGTTTCTGGCACAAGGTGGAGCTCTCATCCCGAAGTGTCGTCGTTGCCATCCCATTAGATGCAAGCGAGGCTTCTCGAGAATAGTGATTCGCATATTGACCTTTCACAGCTGCTAGTATGATCTTCTGACCTCAGAAAGTGACAATACTAGAGAAGCAGATACAGCAGCATCAAAATCGAAATGGTAGCTAGAGAGAACCGCACACATGGGCATCGCAAGGAGCAGCCGCATTGCTCCACCACGAGACAGTATGCCGCCGTCACTCCTTCATCCTACAACCTTACCCTTGCTGAGATGCACACTCCTGGCACAAATCAGACGAAGAAACCTCAAGCCGAGCGGTGGAGGAGGCTGTCTCTGAGCAGTGCATGGATGTACGAAGCACAGGACAGCTCCAACGGCGCCCTGTAATTGGGGATCCTGCTCTGTCGCGTCTTTCCCGCGCTTGGCGACACTGTTCAGGACCTTTGGACAATGAGCGCAGCCTTTGTCCAGCAGATTGTGCTAGGTTCTGCTGCGAGCTGATTTGCGCCGTTTTGCTGCAAGCTTTACAGTTGCCATACAATCTCACATGTTGCGACGCTGGAGTGATACCTTTGCCATGGTTCCTAACGACTTGCGCCATGCTTAAAAGAACGACTTACATGTAACAGTGAGGGAGCGGGTGTAAGGAAACAAGAAACACATAAGCTTCTTATCACATGCCGCGCTACGCTGCAGAGCTGCCTGTCATATGGTAATGCAGCCAGCTGTGTTGTCTTGCTTTTTGCTTTGCTGTATCTCACCAGGTCGCGACATAGGCTTCTGCGAGGTAGAATATTGCAAATGTCGGCAGAGCAGTATGTGGCCTAGCACGCAGGAGCAGTATACGGCATGGAAAGCACAGAGGAGCGAAGGATCGAACAGCATCCTGTACAACGCGGTATGCCAGCGTGCAAGTAATGCTTGTCTTTCAAGCGCAGAAGACTATTTCCGAATACACACGGGCATTGTACTCGCATGCAGTACCGAATCCTTACAGCACGTGGGTGTGTGTCGGTGGATATATGATGATATATGTTTATGAGTCGCCCCGTTTGGGGAAGATACAAAAACAACGTACCATCTTGATTTTTGATACGAATATATAATATATCCGAAGGGGCCGTGTGACGGGGTGGTTCTAATCTTTTCCCATCTCTTGGCGGAAGCTTTGGCCAGGAGAAAGAGGAGCAGCTTCACCAGTCCCAGCAGTCTGCAAGCTGCTCTGCCCAAGACCTTGAACTGCATATTTTTAATTCTGAACACTACTGACCTACCGTACCGGTGACGCGAAAGATTGTATTAAATAGATTTGATAGTCGAAACTAGATTGCACGCCTCCAAAACCCTACAAGTCTGGAACCGGTGAGCTGCATTGTGTAGGCCTTCCAATCTGACATCCGCTCCATTTCGGGAGTGGTGCCCACGCCTGTGACCCTTCCTTGCGTATGCAACCAGGACCTCAGCGGCTCAAAAAACCTTAGTCGACGTCACTCGGCGGGGGTGTTGTTCCGCCGGGAAACGAAATTTCGCATTGGTCAATGCATTCTCGTGCTGGCTGTTAGCAATACCATTTCCACAGGGAATGGCCAGGCTCCTAAACCTGCGTTGGCTCCGCCTCGCCCATTTGGGTAAGGAACACGGACGGAAGCAACAACGGCTTTGTGAAACGATGCTACCAAAATACGATGCCTCAGAATTAAGCAGGGCATCCCGACCCTTCCTTCTTTCACAGCACATGCCGAAGATCTGAACTGCGGACCATGTTGGCCCTTTACAAATTCTTTAACTGTCGGTCCAACTAAACACGTCCTGAGACTGCACCCAGCATATGCGGCTGGCACCTCTAGCGCCGTGGCGAAACATCCTCCGCGCGTATTTCCACTCACAACACAGCATGCCCCAGGCAATCCTACATCTCAAGATCACAACTCCTAAGTAGGATGCGGCCCCCATCTTGGACAGTTACAGTCTGCAAAGATCTCGTCCAAACTCTGAGGCAAATGAGTGCTTTGCAACGCAAAGCATTCCATGGACCTCGATTCCCTATCCCGACCAAACCCGCGAGTTCCGCAGGTTCGGTGTCTGGGATCTCAGACACCTTCGAAGCAGACTTTCACATCGACCTCAAACTGGCCATGTCCCAGACTTTCATAAAGGAGTGGTACCTCGGCCTTTGGCCTTCTGCAAAGATTGCATGGCTTGAACCCTGGCCTCCCCAAAGCTTTGAGCAGAGTCATCTGTCGTACACCGACAGCTTGGAGAGCATGTCCTGCCAAAAGCAGCTGGCAGCTAGCAAACTCACACGGCAAGCAACACATCTGATCCCGAAGCCCTTCGTGTCAGGACCTCAATGATTTCAGATCTTCTTTGGACGCCGGCCAGAAGGACTCTGTTTAATTTGGGTGTGCACAAGTGGTAGGAAAATTAGAAAAGCGTGCAGATCGAGATGGGGAGGACGATGAAGACAGGAATGACGACGCTGGGGCTGGTGGTGATATGGAAGTAGGCGTCACAACAAAGACGATGAGGGCAAGGACGAGAATGCGTCAAAGCTTGAAGATTGAGACGAGAATCGAAACCAAGACTGAAATAAGATGAACCTGGCGATGCGACGACAGAAGTCATGACGACCAGGCGGAGGAGCAGGAGGAGGAGGAGGAGGAGGAGGAGCAGGGAAGGAGAAGGAGGAGGTGGAGGAGGAGGAGGCGCCGGCGGCTGAGAAGATGATGAGGACGAGGACGAAGAAGCTGCAGAAGCAAAGGATTGCGTAGGATAGTTGGAGCTTGTCTGTGATGACTGATGGCGAGGATGAACACGATGATGTTGCCGCTGTTGCTGCTGTTTCTGGACATCTTGAGTACCCTAAGGTCCTAAGGAATGGGATGCTTGTGGCTACGACGATGAGCAAACTGATGACGATGATAGCGGAAAGCTCAGCCGTGGTGACAGCAAGCCTTGTTGAGGGCGATCTCCATCTCACCTTGGAGGAAAGCTAATATAGGGGCCTTAATTGTTTGAATAGGTTTTTGGGACCCATAATAAGGCTATATATTTTTGCATCCGGTCTGCAGCGCCTCTACCGGCTCCGCCCTCAAGCTTGTTCATGAGGAACGACTATTAGTTGAAACATATTTGAGCGTTTAATTGGAGCCAGCACGTGGTAGACTCTTCTTCTTCACACGGTCAGCACGTTCATAAGGCTATAGTTAAAACATGGAGCCCCCAACATAGTATAGGTAACCATGAAGGCCCCCCTAGATTGCAAGCTCCCCGGCTCCAGTCGAGGGATCCGGGTCCCGGCTTCTTGAAGCTGCATATAATGATCTGCTTTTATCATTATGGTATCACTACAATGTAGTACATGATACTATCTTGTATTGTGCCATAGTCTACTACCTTGTATCGTGTTAGAACAGGTTGTATTGTATTTCGCCTGACCTCCGCCGAAACAAGCACCATCACATTCGTTACCTCGCCTTGCCTCGTTTGAAGATGTGATGCCAGCTTCAAACACTCCGCACCCGCTCTCGGCAATGAAAATATAAGTTCAATCTGGCTTGAACTGTCCCTCGCGTCTTCTGCGCACAGGCTATATACGCCGATTGCAACACTCCTGGTTTGGATATGCAAGCGGGACTAATTGTCTCATGGCTCCAGCACAAGCGACTATTGCAAGCCACATGCCAAAGCAAGCCTTCTGAAACGAAGAGTTCCTCATGTCTATCACTCGCTTTGCTGGCGCAGCAGCAGAATTTGCAACTTTTTGAGAGGTTGTAGTGCCGGGTTGGCCAAGGTTGGGGGGGGCTGCATGTTGCCCAGGAGCTCATGGCATCTTCCCGGACCATTTGGCCATGTAGCTTGCCCGCCTGGCCGCCAGAAGCTGACTGAGGCGCAGATCCGAGAGTGTAGTAGACACCGTGGACACCCATACTTCTACGCCTCACACTTCCGACACCAACTTCGCAGGCCTGCGTTAAAACATGAAATCCGAATGTGGACACGCGAAAACCATCCCCACACTGCTTCGTACACTGGCATGTCGAGAACACCGCGCGTACCGCGGCCACAGTCTTCCTACCGTACGTGTACGATTTCTTAGCTTCACTTACGTAACCAGTTCCTGTGACAACCTGTACTCGCAAGACATCCACGGCTCCTGCCACAACATGTCTACGACACCGCACAATACAGCCTGCAACCACGACACTGCTGCGCTGTCACCGATGCATGAAGTTCGTAGACTTTCGGTTCAGGTTCGCTCAAGTCGAAACATGACGATCAAACAGCAATGCTTGTGACATGCGGAAACCACCCAGGCATTCCTCGCTCGTGGCCTGGCGCACGACCATCTGGTCCACCAGTTCTTGCCTGTACCTTGAAGGTCTGCGGTAGGGCGGCAGGTGCTTACTGCAGTGCGGGACAAGCGAAGAACCAACAACTGCAGCCACGCGATGCAGCAACCGGGTTGAAGCCCTGTGGCAGTGGCCAAGAATCAAGCCTTTTGCTTGCCATGCTCTGCCCACATCTGCTCACACCGTCAAGCAGATCACGGCCTTTCCCTGCACCTTGGGGCCCGGCTGACTCCGTCTCTTCTGCAGGTCCTTTGCGCAGGATTCCAGCGGATGCTTACATACACCAGCAGACTGTAGCTGCAGATAGATGAAAGCACCTAGGGCATAGGCTCCGAGAATAAACCCGATATTACGTATATAAACCTTAAACCACAGTCCGCCTTTAGCCACCGAGATAACAGGTTCGTTCGTACGAGTCCGCTTGTCCTCCTGCTTCTTGGTCTCGATGGTGGCCTCCTTTCTGGCAAGGTCCTCGCTTCGCAGATATGCGGCCTTCATACTCGCACAGAGCTGTCGCGAACTGTATGACACCGGCAAGGGGATACTGCAACAAGTTTTCCGACCTGTGTTGTTGTTGGTCTTGTATGCACGAGGGCGACGTTACGTCATTCTACATCATATTACATGACATGACATGACATTACAATACACAATGCTACATTATGTTACGTTGTGTGGTACTACGTTATGTTACATTAGAGTATATTCGATCGTATTATAGTACAGCACAATACAGTATTGTACAGCATAACACAGTATAGTACAGCACAGTATATCATGTTATGGCTCAAGGCTTCTGCTGCTCAATGCGTGGACGCCTGGAACAACCAAACTTTGTCCCGCAATGCTGAACATTATGTTATCCTGTCTGCGGCAAGCCCATCGTTGTATATGCGCCCCCACTCTGCTTGGTCTTCACCAATTGAACGGCGTGGCCTCGGAGTTTCAAGCTCGTAGCGAGGCATCGAATCTATCCCTGAAGCCTGCTGGGGAGTTCTGGGCCGCAGACTCTCTGATGACCACTTTGTAACATTGATGCACAGGGAAGAGTGCGGCTCAACGCGGGTTTGTCCTCGCTCTCCCGCAGCTTCGCTTGCTCAAACTCCACATCCTTCTTGCGCCTGCGCAGGCCGGGGAAAGAAGCAGTTCCAGATCCCAACTGATCACTGATCCTCTTCCCTCCTAACCTCAACCTCTGAGGCAAACCAGGACTGAACTCATTGGCCGATGGGAATACCAGCACTCATGAACGCTCGGCGGCGTAAACCTGGAAAGGTTCGACGGAACTAAGGCAGGCACCGCTGCTCTTTCCTCGGCTGGATCGCTCAAGGGGGTATTGCACCATGAGGGAAACCCCAAGCTAGCAACTTCAACTGCTCGTTGGGTTCAAAGAGAGCTGTGGAGGGCTGCAAGCCCCCGAGTTCTTGACTATCATTGCTAAATTTCAGGGGGCTGCCAGGAGCAGCCCAGAAGCTGATAGGATCGGCGCCTTGCAGTGCAGCCGTGGAGCTCTTGCATCTGCTTGTGCAAGAACTCGACGTTCTCCCTGGAGCTGACAGATAGTCAAGGTGATCATGAGGTGATGCTTACCGGTAACAGGAATTCCTGCTGCTGCTGATTCTGCTCCTGGTGCCACTGCTGCTGCAATAGCAGCAGCTGCCATCTTGAGTAAAGCTTTGGATGAGGATTGCATTTAAAGACCTCTTGCCGTTGAAGATGAGCGAATGCCCGACATGCTGAACCCAAGGGCCCCAAGAGCCCTTTACAGCCTCCTCATTTTCCATCTCTGCTCCTCCTTCTGCCGGTCTTCGGCCTCCGCGCCTGGGAAGACAAGGAGCTCGAGGCTCAGGCGTTTTGAAGGAGTGTTGGGGACATCAGTATGTTCGGAGTAGAGAAGCTGTGGATTGGAGAATTTACGTCAGGGCTTGGTTACGTAGTGCTACGCTGTGAGTGAAATTGTGTATCAGTGGCACGGCATGGAAACGCTGAAGCAGTGTGATCTTGCTTCACTATAGTCACTACCGGTTCTTATTCGGTTCGAGTCAAACACCGCAGAGATCGACTGGCCACTTGCGACCGGGCAACACGCAACAGGCGCGTTTTACAACCAAATTTCGGAGCCAGCGCCCCCTTCTGTGTCGCGATGCCGCAGCATGGGAATCATGGGAACATGCCAGTCCACCACAAACATGAACAAATATTATAATATGATATTCATCGGTCACTTGTCATGATGCTCTAACATCTCTGTGCCACAACTGCGGCTAGTCAGCCGCGAGGCCCAACGCACAGCAACCAGATGTTGTTCAGACACGAAACGGTCGCAATGAAAGCACAATCTTAAACCATAAGCCCTAAACCCTAACCCTTTTGCAACAGAGTCGCTCGCCTCTGAAGCCCAGCAGCTTTACTGCTGGCCAAGACGCCCCGAGACCCTAACCCTAAACCCTAACCCTGAACCCGAAACCCTATACCCTGAACCCTAAACCCTAAACCCTAACCCTGAACCCTAACCCTGAACCCCAAACCCTGAGCCTGAACCCCAAACCCTAACCCTGAACCCTAAACCCTAACCCTGAACCCCAAACCCTAACCCTGAACCCCAAACCCTAACCGTGAACCCCAAACCCTAACCCCGAAGCCTAAACCCTAACCCTGAACCCTAAACCGCCCCAAACCCTAAACCCTGAACCCTATCCCCTAACCCTGAACCCTGAACCCTAACCCTGAACCACAAACCCTGAACCCGAAACCCTAAACCCTTACCCTAAACCCCAAACCTTAACCCTGAACCCTAATCCTTAACCCTGAACCCTAAACCCTAAACCAGGTACGTTGAGCGAAGCCCTGACGCCCAAATCCGAGCTCGCAGCGCTGCGCTGCTGCTCGGATTGGCTCCAAGGCCTGGTCCCATTGCAAGGGTTTCTGTCGGGTTTATACAGGGTTTACATAGGGTATATATAGGGTTTACATATAGAGTTTATAAAGGGTTTATAAAGGGTTTATATATGGTTTATATAGGGTTTATATAGGGTTCAGGGATGTCTGCTCACTGCTTCTATGTTTCATGTGCGATAATATCAGTGTCAGGGTCGCTTTTACATGTTTCCAGCTGGGTTCTTCACAGTTCAGGAAGCTGTTTGTGCCTGGTTGTGGCTTGGTAGGAAGCTTACCGTCTAGAGGATCGTGCAAGATCTCAACTGCTAGCACAAGAAAGAATGAACTCCTATCAAAGCGTTGAAAACCACCCAAGCGATTGTCACCTGCTTTCCATCGAGCCGTGATGCCCACATGCACACACACAGGCAAACACACAGACACTCACGTATTCATACATGTGAACATACACAAACATGACTTTGAACGCGTGATGTCATAGCATGGGGCAAGGCAGGGCAGCAAGACTTGAGGGAGTACTGCGTACTGCCAGGAGTTATGCCACCAGCAGCACTCCCCAGCGTAGCACCAGCAATAACGGGGTAGTAGCAGCAGATAGCCGCAGCAGTAGCAGCAGCACAACAATCGCAGTAGCAGTCGCCGCATCCTGCAGCCATAGCCGTAGCTGTAGCCGCTGCCGCAGCGTAGGATTAGGAGTAGGAGTAGAAGTTTCGCAGCCCTCAAATCAGTGCATATTCGTGGCAGTAAGAGTAGGGGTCGGAGTAGGAGTGGGAGTAGGGCAGCAGTAGAAGAAGAAGTAGAAGAGTTGCAGTAGCAGTAGCAGTAGTAGTAGTAGTAGTAGTAGTAGTAGTAGTAGTAGTAGTAGTAGTAGTAGTAAGTGGTAGTGGTAGTAGTAGTAGTAGTAGTAGTAGTAGTAGTTGTTGTTGTTGTTGTTGTTGTTGTTAATGTGGTACTAGTAGTAGTAGTAGTAGTAGTAGTAGTAGTAGTAGTTGTAGTTGTAGTTGTAGTTGTAGTTGTTGTTGTTGTTGTTTTGTCACCCACCTGGCACACCTGTGGCAGCTCTGCGGGGACTACAGTAAATACAAGTCACAACAAGTCCTCCAAAAACGGCGCAACACAATGTAAAGCCACGAAGTACTTACTGGCCTCATCGATCTGGGATCGCGTACTCTCTCAACAATGCCGAAATAACTACATAAGGCGTAAAATCACTATGCAAAGGGCGTGAGCCCGCATGTGAAATCAGCTATACAACACATGCAACTGTGTCCCCAATTCCGCTATATTAAACCTCGAAACGAATTCTTGGCACACTGCAGAAAGGCAAGCTATCTGCTTGCTACTGCTGGCGGGTTTTTATTGACATATTGACCCACCCTGAGCTCTCAGTCCGAAAACCAAAACAAGTAGTAGTAGTCGTCGTCGTCGTAGTCGTAGTCGTAGTCGTAGTCGTCGTCGTAGTAGTAGTAGTAGTAGTAGTGGCAGTAGTTTTGTCACTCGTATGGCACGCCGTTGACAGCACTAGTAGTAGTAGTAGTAGTAGTAGTAGTAGCAGTAGTAGTAGTACTAGTAGTAGTGGCAGTAGTTTGGTCACTCGTATGGCACGCCGTTGACAGTAGTAGTAGTAGTAGTAGTCGTCGTCGTCGTCGTCGTCGTCGCGTAGTAGTAGCAGTAGTAGTAGAAGAAGTAGAAGTAGAAGTAAAAGCACAAGTAGAAGTAAAAGCACAAGTAGAAGTAGAAGTAGAGGCAGACGTAGAACTAGAAGCAGAAGCAGAAGTAGCAGTGGAAGTAGAAGTCGAAGTCGAAGTAATTAGAAGTAGAAGTACAAGTGGAAGTCGTACTACTACCGCCACCACCACCACCACCACCACCACCACCGCCACAATCACCACCACTACTACTGCTGCTGCTACTACTGCTGCTACTTCTACTACTGCTACTGCTGTACTACTACAACTACAACGGCGACAACTACTACGACTAAGACACTGAACGCATGCCAGCGTGCATGTTGCTTTATGCGTCATGCAGATGACCTCTACTCGCTTGTATCGTGTGGTATGCTGATCTGCATATGCTTGCATCTGTGCAGTGTGATTTGGGGACACATGCTCAAGTAAGCACGCACGTGCGTATTTCCACGCGCGCGTTTCACGACGGCAAGTGAAAGGAGTGCGACCACAGAACAACATGGGGTCTGCTGGATACGGTTCATCACGTCTCTACGCTGCTCTCCACTCAACTTTCCGAGAGACACAGTTTGGGTCAAGACGTCGATGCATGCAGCCATAAAGCCCGACAAGCGACCTGCTGCTCGATCACGAGGCGCTCGTTCCCTGCAAAGGGCGCCGGCTTTGCCACAACGTAATCCGTATTTTCAGTTCGCATGATTCACTTATATTCACTTTACTATACTTTACTACTTAGCACTGGGACGTGAATGCTCGTTCAAGGAAGGGTCCAAGCTTCATCTCAGACAGCTCAGTGGACCAAGGCGGCGGCCCTCCCGTCCGCTGGAGAAAACACAAGACCACCTTTGGTTGCATCCCTTTGCCACTGGAATGGCAGCTTCCCAACCCAGTGCGTCCAAACTTCCTGCACCCTGGGCCTCCAAACCCCCACATGTAAGCCACCAAAGCACGCACACGCATGTGTGCGTGTGTCTAAACATTCGGAGCCACAATCAAAAACCCAGGCCTCAACTCAAAGCGCAACCGCGAAACCTCAACCGACACACCCCAGCAGGCCAAAGGCCAAAGCCCCCCGCAAATGGGCCTTTACTCCCATTGCACTCCAGAAGCTGAAACCATACTGAGGATGTAGGGGCCCTGTACATGCGTGTGTCAAGGCAAGGCCGAGGGGCGCTTAGTCAGGCGTTCTGTCCGAGCACCCTCCTGGCGATGCTTTCACATCGGGCGCACAGAGAACAGTAGGATTGGATCATGTGTGCTCTTCGCATCATCGTATGTGCGGCAACATCGATTTCATTGCTGGCAAGGGCATGTAGGTTCTTCAGATCAGAAGCTGTACGAACGTGGACCTATTGGGAGTAGCGAGAACAGCATGTCCGCTCTGCTGCTCTCGGGACGTGGGACGCACTGCAGACACGCATGCAACCTTGCCGGGACTTCTTCACGACTACCCCTGAGGTTGTCAGTACCGACAACATCATTATCAGATCTGCCATGCTAACCTTTTTCCTCGACGAGATCACGCACCATCATTATTATCTTCCTCGTCGTCGTCCTGATCAGAGTCGTAACCTTCAGCACCGTCCCTATCAAGTCATTGGATCGGCATTGCCGTCACGTGCTTCTTGCACTTTGACTCCCAATAACCATCACTCTCTTCATCGCTTCGGAACCAGCGCCACAGCCATTCATGGCTCTTGCCAGGGTTGCCGCTTTGTGTTGACTGCCTCTCTAAACTGTCATCGATGCCACAACCGTCATACAATGTGTATGCTGTTGTAGCGCGACCGGCCGTACTGCAGTTGCTATGTTTTTTTCGGCATGTGCTGCCTCGACACAAGCATCACAATCATAATATTTGACGACAACATCAACATCATCATCACTGGTATGTAAATTTGGCTCATATCTGCACGACGCTTGCGTTTTATACCGTAAGCATAACCTTCGAAGTGAACATATGAATACCAAGAGAAGCGGTGCCCAGTGCGGGACCATTGCCCACAGTCTGGTAAACGAAACGACAAAAAGCAACTTTCAAACCCCGCGATGCTTAACCCTCCACGACAGCTTTCAAGACGATTCAAGCACCTTGATTTGCTGCTGGTGCAGCTTCTCGAAGAACGCCGCTTGCTCTGCAGCAGCCTGTGCCCAACAGTAGGTGCTGGAGTTGGGAAGAGCCAACCAACCCGCAGAAGGCGAAACACAGTGCCACGGAACTATTGTGCAGCTACTTCTTAAAGTCCGCACAGATTCTTCCCAGATTGTTTCTGGAGTCGAAGTTGCGGCCGTCATCCCGTTTGGCTAGCACATCGAACTACGGCGCAATCCGTCTAACAGATGCAGCCTTGAAGGGTAACGTCGTAAAATGTGATGCTATACTACTGGCCAGGCTGCCCTTTCCTCAGCCCAGACTGGTTTCGGGTGAGCTGCTGGCAGCGGAACATCACAAACACAGGCTGACCATCCCCTGCAGATCCGTCCTCAATGCCCAGCCCTTTACTATGCCGAACGGAGCAAGAACCCCAGCCCACGCAGGTTGTAAAAACCTCACACTCAACCCGAAAAACAGCTAAATCTGTCCTGAACCCTCGCCTCCTAGTCTTACACCCTGCTGCCCCTCAATGCCCCTCAACCCGAAAATCCTTTCGGGTTTACGGTTTCACCCCTCTGTTCTCAGGCAGCGGGCGCCGGCTCCCACACCCGCAAACCCCAACTCCTGAACCCCTAGAGCCTTGCAGCCCCTAGGCCCCAACAAAAAATCTTCGAAATCCTGCGGCAAACCCATTTCAAACCGCTCTGAAACGCAATGACAGCCCTCACCCCTAAACTCTAAACCCCTAGACCCTGAGGCCCAGACTCGCTCTTTGAGATCAGCTTTCTCCCTCCTCGCCGACTCCGTCTCCTCCTCCTTCCTGGCAAAAGGGTTCCAGAAGGCGAAACCTTGCGATTCCCCAAAAAGCTTGACAGCCTAAACCTCGCTTAGCATGCCCGAGACCGAAAGTGAACAGGAGCACAAAGCCAACAAAACCTAAGACCTCAACGTCCCAAGTCCCAAGCCGCGAACCATTAACATCCTGAAGTTCTACCAGAACCCAAGCCCATCCCAAGCCCGTGGCCCCAAACTTGAGACCCGGAGGGGGGTGACAAAAGCTCTAGCTTCATGGGCTTAGTGAGCATGAGTGAAGTCCGTACACAGAAAAGCTAAGCGCAACATGAGCATGACTGGGATTAAAGTTTGGGAGTGAGGAATACACAATTATTTCAATTTCTAAGGAGCATACAGAAGAAAATGAAGGGGGTCATACACAACCCTTGTGCACCCAAAGCCCTAGACCCGTTGAAAAAGTCTCCAGGGAACAGACAGAGGAAAACGAACGGGGTTCATACACAATACTTGTGCACCCAGAGCCCTAGACCCTACACCCTCAAACCGTCGGAAATGAAAACCAATGGGGTCATAGACAGTTGTTTCACTGTCTCCAAGGCACATACAATAGAAAGCGAACGGGGTCATACACAACCCTTGTGCACCCAAAGCCCTAGACCCTACAGCCTAAAACCGTTGAAAAGAAAACGAACGGGGTCAGACACAGTTGCTTCAATCTCCAAGGAGCATACAGAAGGAAACGAGCGGGGTCATACACAACCCTTGCGCACTCAAAGCCCTAGACCCTGTATCTTAAAATCGCTGAAAAAACAACGAATGGTGTCATACACAGTTGTTTCAGTTTCCAAGGAGCAGGCAGAAGAAAACGAACGGGGTCATACACAACCCTTGCGCACTCACAGCCCTAGACCCTGTATCTTAGAATTGCTGAAAAAGACAACGAATGGTGTCATACACAATTGTTTCAGTTTCCAAGGAGCATACAGAAGAAAACGAACGGGGTCATACACAACCCTTGCGCACTCAAAGCCCTAGACCCTGTATCTTAAAATCGCTGAAAAAACAACGAATGGTGTCATACACAGTTGTTTCAGTTTCCAAGGAGCAGGCAGAAGAAAACGAACGGGGTCATACACAACCCTTGCGCACTCAAAGCCCTAGACCCTGTATCTTGAAATCGCTCAAAAAGACGACGAATGGCGTCATACACAGTTGTTTCAGTTTCCAAGGAGCATACAGAAGAAAACAAACGGGATCATACACAACCCTTGCGCACTCAGAGCCCTAGACCCCGTATCTAAAAATCGCTGAAAAAGACAACGAATGGTGTCATACACAGTTGCTTGAGTTTCCAAGGAGCATACAGAAGGAAATGAACGTGGTCATACACAACCCTTGCGCACTCAAAGCCCTAGACCCTGTGTCTTAATATCGCTGATACAGACAACGGATGGTGTCATACACAGTTGTTTCAGTTTCCAAGGAGCATACAGAAGAAAACGAACGGGGTCATACACAACATTTGCGCACTCAAAGCCCTCGACCCTGTATCTTAAAATCGCTGAAAAAGACAACGAATGGTGTCATTCACAATTGTTTCAGTTTCCAAGGAGCATACAGAAGAAAACGAACGGGGTCATACACAACCCTTGCGCACTCAAAGCCCTAGACCCTGTATCTTAAAATCGCTGAAAAAGACAACGAATGGTGTCATACACAATTGTTTCAGTTTCCAAGGAGCATACAGAAGAAAACGAACGGGGTCATACGCAACCCTTGCGCACTCAAAGCCCTAGACCCTGCATCTTTAAAATCGCTGAAAAAGACAACGGATGGTGTCATCCGCAGTTGTTTCAGTTTCCAAGGAGCATACAGAAGAAAACGAACGGGGTCATACACAACCCTTGCGCACTCAAAGCCCTAGACCCTGTATCTTAAAATCGCTCAAAAAGACAACGAATGCTGTCATGCACAGTTGTTTCAGTTTCCAAGGAGCATACAGAAGAAAACGAACGGAGTCATACACAACCCTTGCGCACTCAAAGCCCTAGACCCTGTATCTTAAAATCGCTGAAAAAGACATCGAATGGTGTCATACACAATTGTTTCAGTTTCCAAGGAGCATACAGAAGAAAACGAACGGGGTCATACGCAACCCTTGCGCACTCAAAGCCCTAGACCCTGCATCTTTAAAATCACTGAAAAAGACAACGGATGGTGTCATACGCAGTTGTTTCAGTTTCCAAGGAGCATACAGAAGAAAACGAACGGCGTCATACACAACCCTTGCGCACTCAAAGCCCTAGACCCTGTATCTTAAAATCGCTCAAAAAGACAACGAATGCTGTCATGCACAGTTGTTTCAGTTTCCAAAGAGCATACAGAAGAAAACGAACGGAGTCATACGCAACCCTTGCGCACTCAAAGCCCTAGACCCTGCATCTTTAAAATCGCTGAAAAAGACATCGGATGGTGTCATACGCAGTTGTTTCAATTTCCAAGGAGCATACAGAAGAAAACGAACGGGGTCATACACAACCCTTGCGCACTCAAAGCCCTAGACCCTGTATCTTATAACCGTTGAAAAAGACAACGAACGGTGTCATACACAATTGTTTCAGTTTCCAAGGAGCATACAGAAGAAAACGAATGGGGTCATACGCAACCCTTGCGCACTCAAAGCCCTAGACCCTGTATCTTAAAATCGCTGAAAAAGACAACGTTTCAGTTTCCAAGGAGCATACAGAAGAAAACGAACGGGGTCATACACAACCCTTGCGCAACTCAAAGCCCTGGACCCTGTATGTTAAAATCGCTGAAAAAGACAATGATCACACAGAAGAAGCTAGGCGTCTCAAAGAAGCTAAGCCAGCTGAGCGCATCATGAGCATCCTGGGATCCCAGTTGGCGCCGGCAGGCGAGCATCATGAGCATCATGGAGGGCTCGTTTCTCCGTTGGAGGGTCGTTTAGAACCCCACCCGCTGGAGCCAAAAAAAGGCCCCGCCCGGTGCAGCCCTAAATCCCTGCATAGCACGGGGAATGGATGCAAAAACGGGCCGGACTGGCCACCTCTTGGGGGGACCCCCCCCACCCCCTAAGCCCTCTGGCAGAACAAGTTCTGACTTTTGAAACGAAAGCTCCCTGGGGAGAGCTTTCGTGACTAAACCCTTAGCACAAACCAACTTAGACCCTAAAGCCCTTCCTGAACCCTAAGTCAAAGCCCGAAACCTGAAGACCCTTAACCAACCTCGTGGGATGGCTTAGTCAACATCTTGGACTGGCTTGCAAGACTTTTGTCAGCCGCACATTGCTGGAGAGTTCCCAGACCAGAGCCTCTGGCCCCAAACACACTGCTTCAAAGTTCACTCTGACAAGGGGGCATACTTCCAGGGCCTATCTAGGGACATTGCAGAGCCCACGCCACCTCCTCTTCTCCTCTGTTCTCCTCTTGAAGTCCGCCTGCTTCTGCTCCTGCTGCAGATGCCTCCACGGATGTTTCGGCCTCAAACCTGAAGTTTGGAACTGCGCCTCTTCAGGTTCTTGAGACCCACACCCAGCTGCGGACAAAGCAGGCTCTCGGCCGCGCCTTTCGGTGGCCCATAGGTCGGCCTGCGTTTGATCGATCTGGCGCCGAGCCTCCTGCGACATTCTGACAAAATTTGGCAGAATCAAAACGGCGCCACCTCACAAATCAAAGCACACATTCCCTGAAACCTTCCTGCCAAGCGACGAAATATGGTTCGACTTCGGGTTGAGGCATGCTGAGGCTGCGAGAACAGACCCAGGGCTCGTCATGGAAACCACCTAGTACGCCAGAACCAACTACATCCACAAAGGACCTACGTAATCACAGCAGCTACCGCACAGGACCATCGACCTCGGTAGGCAGCTTCGGGTTCTAGTATGAAACATCGGACCCAGCCAAAGGCCACCCCACCCCTTTCGCCTTCTTCTTGAGCACTAGCTGCTTCTCCTCTTCTAGAGAGCGAAGTGCCTTCTCGTTCTCCTCTTCGCGCTTGCATGCTGAGGCTTGGAGCGGTGTACAGAACACACTTGAGGCTCGCAGTTCGGGGTTCGATGTCTGATTGGTGCAAACCTCTCCCATACTTCGGACCAACTTTGGCATTCGGGGTTCGGGACGTCAGCGCTGACACTAAAACTGTCCATCAGGGAGCGACTGAATCCTTCCCATGTTTCCCGCAGCCTCGCGGGCGCGAGAAACGTCGGAGGTAATTTCTTCCTGTTTCTTGCCTGCAAGAGCTGGGCTCAGCCACTGACTTGCTTCCCACATGGCTGGCTACCTATTGAGCCCGAGGGAGGATGTGGTGCAGGGGTCAGGAAAGCCCTAGACTTAGGGCAAGTGGCTACCAGTGATGACTAACAGAAAAACACTCACAATACCCACACAACTGTCGAAACACAAAGAATACGTGTACTCGAACAAGCTCTTCCGAGCTAACCACGCGATTAAATCGTAATGACCGTACATCTGGGTCATTACTGGCATTGGCATTCTCTTTGGCATGTTGAACCATCTTCGTTGTGCGACATGTCCAAATTCCTAGCAAAGCATTAGAGGAAATAGGGTTTCGATTGCAGCCTCCCGACGACCCCAAAGATACTCGCACCACCATTCCTCAAAAGCCTTTCCTTTCACTCACCAAAACCACAGTAGAAACCCTATGCTAAACCCGAAGCGTTTCCACCATGATATTGTTCTCAGGTTCTGAGCCCCACAGGCAGGAGCCGACATGCAGCCGCAGACGCTGGGGCCCCCAACTTCGCGAGGTCGCGACCTGGCTCATGATGTCGTCCTTTAAGCCTCATCAACTCAGAATCAAGCCGTGAGCTTCTTCTAGTTTTTGAAATCTATGACCGTACAACGCCCGTGGCGGAAGCCCCACACTCCCCAACCTCGCAGAACCTTTTTTGCAACGGGCTTCGTGCCTCGCCTGGAGTCGCAGACCCCTAAACCCGAAACCCTAAGCCCGAAACTGTCCCTAAACCCTAAACCCCAAGTCCTAAACTATCCCGAACCCTAAACCCTAAGCCCTGAACTGTTTCTCAAACGCAAACCCTGAACCCTGAACTGTCCCCAAACCCCAACCCCTAACCCTAAACGGTCCCTAAATGCTCAACCCCAAACTGTGAAGTGTCCCTCAACCCTAAACCCTGAATCAACCTGCACCCCCTCAAACTCCCTAAACCCTCAGAGCCCAAAACCCTCAGCATCCCTAAGCCCTAACTGAAACTTTAATCATACTAGTCATACTAATAACATTAGTAATAATAATCGTAATAATTGTAGTAAAAAAATATCAATCCCTAAAAGCCGGAACTCCCCGCGGCCACGTGGCGAATCATCTGCTCCTGCCTTCTCTGCGCCGCGACTGAAGCCTGCGGCTTTGCCCATGTCGAAGGCCGCGTGCACAGTTTCCGAAAATAGGGGACCCCAATATAGTACCCTAAATAGTAGGATCCATATTATAAGGAACCCAAAACAAGGTACCCCTAATTTTCGGAAACTCCCATATTGGTATTGTTGCCGGCATTCTTACTGTTGTTGCAAGGGTTGTTCGCTTCCTGCCATTGTTGAACGAGGGGCCAGGCAGGGAAGATTACAAGTACGCCAGCATAATGTTTAAAGCTTCGGGCTTATTGACTCTCGCGCTCGCACCACGCAAGGCTGAAGTGTTTGGGCCCTCACAGTTCTTTTAGCCTCCTATTTCGCAAGGACGAGCCCGCGTAGCAGGTTGGGGTTAATGGTTCAGGGTTTGGGGTGTTCGGGCCTTTTGTGCCTGTGGATTCCATCGAATTTCTCTGGGCACTGCAGTTCCGTGCCCTTTCGCTGGGTCAGGTTTCGAGCTTGGCTTCATCAGGTGGGCTGGCTTGTAGAAAGGAGGGCCAAGAGAATCTGAAACTCTCCGACGAGAGTCTCTGAAAGCCTCTGGAGTCCCTGTTGCGCAGCCCTGCCAGGCCTCGATCTTCAAAAACTCTTGGTCCTTGTCTGCCCGGACCTACAAGTAGGCGTAGCGATGGCAACTGCAGAAGTCCCCTCATTCGACACCGCAAAACAGCACGCAGGCAGCTTGGCTAGCATCACTCACGCCGCGCTCTGTGCAAAGGCGATGCTGTGATCTCGGCCCGCGCTCTGGCTTTCTCTTCCTGCTCTTTCTCCTGCGGGTGTTCAGCAAAGCTCCGAACACGAGAGCGAATCCCACGCTTCCGCCCTGCTCCGGGAAGCTTCGGGGCTGATGCCGTATACACTCAGGCAACCAGGGTCTCCTTGGCTCGAGTGTGCTCCTGTATTTGCTCCTTCAAGAAGTCCCTGTACCTGCCACTGCCACGGTTTGCACCACAGCACCAGGGGGGAGTTTTGGGTTCGGGTGCACATCGGAGCCTGGACTTACGCTCCTTGTCTGCGACCTGCTGCTTCAGCTGCTCATCCTGCGGCACTTGAGGGGCGAAGCTCTCAGAAGCCTTGGGGAGCCTAAAGGATGAAGCGGGGAGGGGAGTTCAGCGGCTCGGAACCTCCATCCTTCACTAATCCAGCCAAGCAGGTACTGTGCGACAGATTGAAGTAACAGGCCATGACGACTGACAGACGAGGCGAGAAAAGCTGTGCACAAGCGAGTGCATAAGTCACATCGGAAAACATCATTCAGGAACGTGTGTGTAATCACATAGCACAACTTGACGTGGCAGAAAAATGCCCCTTGGTTCACTGACAGCTGGCCTCCATGCACAGCTTCTGAACCGCGGCGATTTTGGACCACCGGGCGAGCTTCTGATACTCGGGCTTCACCTCGACAGAACAGTTCCAACACGGAAGCCCCAGCTCGTCGCTGACTTGAACTAGGGCAAAACGCAAGCGTTGCCTTTGAGGCACGGATGTCGTCATGATCGCGGCAAGTCTGCTGATGTTGCTCTGGTTGTGGCGGCAGGCTTTGATTTTGCCTCTTCCATCTCTAAAAGTGACAACTTTATTACAAACACGGCTGCAGCTGCATTGCCAGTGGTGTTGATCCACCACTAGTCACGATGACAAGACTAACCATATTGATACAAAAATCAGTCTCAACAGCCCTTCTGGTACTACGTATACGACAGATTCATTTACGAGGACGAACACGACCACATGGATCCTAGGCCCAAGTCGAGGCGCACCGTCATTGACCCCTGAAACCAGAAGCACTGTCATCCCAGAAACCTTCCAGTTTAGTGGAAGGCGCCGTCAAGGTGTCTCCGTCCCAGTAGCAAACGCTTGGGCGGGGAGCCTGGCCGTGGAGGCATTTGCAGCTCAAGCTGTGGGAGGATGTCATTCAAAAGCAAGACCCACACATCGTGGCTACCCAACTTGAAAGCAAGGGCTTCGTCTCTGTGCAGGCTCGAAAAACACGCACATTAGGTAAATCGAGTGGGCTGCCTCAATTCAGGAACCCTCATCCCGAACACCCCGATAGCCCAACAAAAGTGTAGCAGAATCCTAAGTTTAAGCATATCGGGAAAATCACTACAATCCCGAGGCTCGAAACCCTGAAGCCAGCACCCTGAGCCCCAGAGCTTCGGCCCTAACACAGCCTGAGCAGATTATGGGTGATTCTGATTGGCGATAGTAAACCATTTATGCAGGTATCGCATCCATTGCTGTTGGTACTAGTTGCTCTTGTCCGTTGTACGAGTATTTACTCCTGAAATAATGACAATGCTCATAGTTGTAGAAACTGCGATCTCCGAAAATTAGCCACCCCAGTATGAACCCCAGACCAGGCTGATGGGATACAGGGATCCCATGTGAAGTGACCCCTAGTTCCAAGAAACTCCCATGAGAAAATCCTAAACCCTAAACCCTCAAACAACAGAAGACATAGGCCCTAAACCCTACCTAAACCCCAAAAGTAAGAAAAATAATGGCCCAACAGTTGAAAAAGTGCGATTATTCTACAGTCTGTAGTTTTGTGGTCCATGTAAACCCTTAAACCCTAGACCTAAACCCTTTTCAGCATGGGCTTGGATTGTGTGCCAAACCCTAAGCCCTTTTTGCAGCAGGCCTCGTTGTAAGCCCTAAACCCAAATCCTGGGAAGACATGTATGCGAGTGTGCACCGTAGGGGTCCAGACATCATGTCAAAAAAACCATAAACCTAAACCCAAAAAAAGACAAACAAACCCCAAAAGCTGGGGTCCGCTCCTGGGGCTGGCTTTTGGTTGGCAGAGGCTCGAGCCGCGGAGTGAGTCGAGCGGAGACGGGCTGCCTAGAAGACTTGCTAGGGTTCTACAAGGGATCCGTAAGGCGCTGTGTCTGGGCCTGCAAGAAAAACAAGGTTTTGTCAGGGGTTCAGAAATGTGATGATTATAAGAGTTCTATGAGGGCCATACTGCGATGTCAGAACGGCTTGCCGGCTTTGGGTTGATGCTTTGTGTAAGGCCTTGGGGTGTTGGCTGTGGGTCTAGCCGCTTGCGCTTGGGGGGGGGAGCTTTGGGCTTTGCGGCTTCGGTTTTGTCGGGCTTTGGAGCTTCTGGGCGCCGGGTTGAAACTTGTGACTCAAGGTGAGTTTGACGAGCTTTAAGTGTCTTGACTCGGCATGAAGGGCCACACGAAACATGCGAAGGACACAGGCATCTCTGTCGATACTCATCAGCGCGGAGATGCAGAGGGACACCTTAACCTCTGGACCTGCGTGGTTCTACGATGATTTCCTGCACTATCGAGGGGTTTCCTGCACTCCCGAAGCACAACTACAAGACTGAAACCCATCAGGGAACCTCACGGATCCTACCGCATCTCCTGACGACAGGCCACGATGTCACTTCTGCAGGCGGCTCGCTTTGTCGAAGAGAACCTTCGCTGGACAGCCGTTGCCCGAATAGGCAGAAGCGTCGCAGGCGAAAACGTTTGGGCGCCAGAACCCCGCAGGCATTTCCAGAACCAGAACACTTCCATGTCTGCGCCAAATGAAACCGTGCTGTCTACCATGACATAGCATGCACAGCATGGTGCAGTACCAACCAAGCACCTGGCACATGCTGATGACATGTTGGCATGTCGGCAATGCCGCAGGTCATAGTTTTATACAGCCTCTCCATAGAGAACTGTAGCATGTGGAGAAACGTGAAGGAAAGCCTTTCCTTTAATGCAGTTCTGTTCTGAGTATTGTGCGTACTACAGCCACAACAAACTCACAACAAACTGTTCCTTGCTGTCTCAATTCTTACGCACAAACGTTCGTAGGAAGGTGTGGGGGCACATTTGTACGCATGTACATCTGCAGGCATGTATGCATTATGTGCATGTTTTTCAGTGTGTTTGGGCGGATGGATGTGTGTGTACAACTCTTTTTCTGCATCTTTGTGTGCCTGCTTACGGACATGCATGTATGCTTGATGTACTCTCCGTCTACACACCTGCCTGTCTGTGTAAATATCTGACCGACTAACTGACTCACTGTCTTATCCATCTTTCTGTTTATCTGTCTGTCTGTCTGTCTGCCTGCCTGGCTGAGGGTATACATATGTGTTTGTCTGTGTGTTTGTTTGGTAAATGCATGTACCCATTAGTTATATGAGGGTGCATTTCGACAGATTGATACACAAGTATACACACACTACATGTGGTTTGTATATTTTAGATTTCTGCAGGTGCTATTGCATGTCTATGTGCATGTCACCGCGCCACTGTATAGCAGAACAAGACAAGCTGTTGCACGTGATTGTCATTAAGTCGTTTTGCTATCTAGTTCCCTGCTGTTGTACATAGCCCCGCTGGAATCACCAAACTCGACCGAGAGACGTTGGAGTCGGCGCTGGAGGCGGTCCAAGTTCGTGGCTGATACGCGGCCCTTTTCCATAAACTGGGAGACCTGCAAGCTTACAGGACTCACAGCCGCGGAGATGGCCAAGGAATGAACATGGTTCTAGTACCATTGCTGTTCCATACTATCAGCATGTTTTCTTGAGCAGGCTGTCTCCATACGATAATGATATTGTGCTCGCATTATTCCGGGACCGGCTTGATCGCTGATCTTCCTGCCATCTTGAGCGAGACTCTATCCACTCTAGTCTGCACCTAGTCTTGCTGTACGAGCAATTGCCTCCTGCATGCTTGGAACTGTTTACCACTTAATGAACTGAATACAAAGGGTTTACTGCTGACAAAGCTTTGAGATTTGATGCCAGCAAAAAGCACATATCGCTCGCCAAATGATGACTTTAATGCTAGCAATGGTCACAAGAAGAAGAACAGCTGTAACAGTAGGGATAATATGGAGGCCTTAATAATTGGAATGGTGCTTTGGGGCCATTATATCATACTGATAATAAGGATTCCCCAAAATAGTATGGGTAACCATTTAGGCCCCCAAAATACACCTCCATAATACCCTTACAGTAACCCTAGTGGGACCCTTTGTGAGAACCCGGATTTAAAGGAACCCTATATCAGGACAGTACCCTCATAGATCATGTATAGATACCATTATAGACCCCTTGAAAGGAACCCACTAAGGCTCCTCACTTACGTCGGCCTCCTCCTCGACGCTGGCCCTCGGAAAGCCCTGCATCTCAAGCTCCTTCGTCCTTAGGGTAGTCTTTGAGGAGGTCTTTAAGCGGTCCCAGTTGTACTTTACTATTCTAGACTATACCATACTATACTGTACCGTGCCATACGATACCATCCTATACTGCAATAGCACGCTCTCACAACTCGGACTTGCCAGAGGAGGTCTCAAGGCCTCGTCAAAGAAAACAAGCGTGCGGCCTTCCGCTAAACAGGACTCGGTGCTCTGGCTGCTGTACAAGTGGGTGGTTGTCAAAATTATGGTCCCTTTTTGGGTACCCTAATATTGGGTGCCGTACTATATTAAGGACCCAAAAAGGGACCATAATTCAAATTTTGACAACCACCCACATATTGGCCACACCAGCAGCGCAGCGTAACTGCTTCAACAAGGACACAGAGCCAGATACACCGTGCTGCTTGCAGGATGCTCTAAGCCTTTGCAACAATTTTCATCTCACTATGCTCCCAGCCCAAACCCGTCCTCCGGGCCCTGACCCTTAAAAACTACCCAAAGACTAATATCACCGAAATCGCTTTAAAAACAAATTTAAAAGAAAACTACCTCCAGCAAAACCCAAAAACCAGAAAACCCCACATTAATCCACAGCCGAGGGTCAGGGAGGCTGCCAAGGCCTGAGGCAAACTGCGAAAGGTCCGGGGCTTTCCGGGGCCAAGCGCGAAGCCCAAATCTGCAGAGGATGCATGGCAAGCCCCAAGCTGCAGCTGGTAGGAAAAAATATCAATTCCCAGAAAAGGCCCTGAACCTTGGATGGATGGAAAACTCACAATCATAGTCTGGTCGCCAGTGTCCCCCACCGAAAGGAAATACATAGAAGCAATGCCAGACTGGGACGACTTCGATGACAAAGAAAGCACACGGGAACGCAGTGGGCCTGCCGCTCTTCTCCCTGGGGGATGCCCGCGCCGTGGCGCTGAAGCCATTCGGCCCCTGTCTTACGGCTTTGGGTTTGTTCGGCGGGAAGACGGAGAACCCTTCCGAGGGTTGAGGATTTGAGGATTTGCTTTTGGGATGAAGGGTTCGAAATTTGGAAGACATCAATGGGGAATCATGTGACAAATTTGGCATCCTCCTCGATCAAACATAGCAGGGCCATGCGGTTCTCCTGGACCGATGCAGTCTGTGGCCTTTTGTTGCATCCAGGCTTGCGACGATGATGCCCCTGCATCGTCAGAATTGAAACTCCTAAACCCTGAAGTTTCCGATACTCTAAAGCCTATTTCAACACAAGATTGGTTCTCAGACCCATCTCCTCAGATGTTCATGCCTTTGCCAGCGGCATCACCCAGACCGAGCTGCGGCTTAAAGAGAAACACCTGAACCCCAAACAACAGCCGCAACCAGCATCAGGCCCCGGAATGTGAATATTTCAATTGGAGAAGGGGCACCGCTTGGCGTCAAGGAAGGCGGCATGCTGCTCAAGCACGAAGCACGAGGCTGCGGGATCTGGAGTCTATAGAGTTTCCCGGTGCCGTTTGAGTGGTGTAACTCTAAGAGGTCTCTGCAAAGAAGGGTCCTGGGTCGGGCCGAGGATGGGACGTGCAGGGCAGGGTCTTTAGGAGGTTGAAAATGCTAACGCGAAACAACAACTTCCACTATCCCAGGACTCCGAGATCCATGTGCCATTGCAACCCTTACAACTTGAGCCATGACATTCGACAGTTTGCAGACATAATCGTGGGACCGTTACAAATAGAAAGACAGCAGCCACGAAAGCAACATGACATGCAGCATCACAAGTAATCGTAGTACGGCAGCGGGAGTGATACTACCACCGGCATCTGTGCCACTTCACCACACAAGCAATTGCGATTGCAGTGGCGCTTCAGCACCGACCAGCGAAAACAGGAACAGCAGCGATGTAAAAGCAATGACAATGTCGAAAAATACGAAAATCAATCAGGATGAATTCGATAACGGCAGTTAAGGGTACTCGAGGATCAAGACTTGCTAGAGTTAGTACTGTTAAGGCTCAGGGCCACCCCATTCTGTCCCAAATCCTAGGCCCAGTCCTCATACCCGTAAACTGGGAGCCTGGCTTTGCACAAACTGTCGTCGATGTGAGAAGATTCGAGAAGCATCAGAGGCCTCAGCGGCATTCCGGGATTCAAACAGCGGCGTTCTAGGATTAGGAGTGCGGTAGTTCTGGTAGTTGCGATGTCGCATTTAGGAGATAGGCACTCCTTGCACGGAAGACGAGGTGCCGAAGAACTTTGTCATCGTGCACGGAAATCCAACGCGAACGAATAGAGACAACTCAGAACTCACCTGAAGGAACCGTCACCTCCTGCGGGGCCAACAGACGCAACAGGTCCTTGAAAGTGAGCTTGCTTCGAAAGGCATCCTGCATACACAGCTGAAGCATTCCAGGAGCGCCGGACAACCTGGGAAAAGAGCTCGCAGAGACCATGCGCTGGGTCAAGTCTTCGTCCGTAGCCAGGATGCTCTAAAATCTCTGATCCCACGGTCTGGAAGGCAACAGTCGGATCGAGGAGCTTCACCCAACCCCAGGATCCCCCCGAGTCAATTCCACATGAAGCAGACATTGCAAGAGTTCGGGCAGAGGGTGAGTAACTCCGTGCACAACAAAGCTCTGTTGTTGTCAGTTGTTGCCAGGGCAAACCAGTCTTTCGCAACCATCCCTCGACGGCTCGTGTTTTTGGATCTCTTGATAATCTCAGCCTCTTTGCTGCAGTATCCGCATGGAGACCTAAAACAAGCGAGTAGGGGAGGGAGCCACGGCGAAGTCTCCGATGTCTCCGAGAGCGCGGCTTGGCTTCTTCGTGGCCCCAGAAAACCTTCATGACCGGCCGTACCTGGGTCTTGGAGCTTTCGGCGCTCACGAGTTCTGTGTTTCGGTTCGGGGTTTGGGGTTTACACTACGGATTCTACCAGATCTTAGTTTGCACGTCATCGGAGCAAAGAGGCACGACAAAGAAATCTCACAAAGTACTGTCATGAACAACTCTGCGACGGATCTTACTTCAGGGCTTTCGGTAGCCCGATAAGCTGTTCATCACACTATGGCCTTCGATTCGAGGTGCATGCAACGCCCGACCACTTACGACACCAGACAGATAACTCTTCTTGGCTCCAGGCAATATGTGGCCGAATAATATACCTTGGAACCGTCGAGCCGCGCCCAAGCGAATATGCCCGGTAAACCTAACGGGCAATACGTTTAATGATTATGCCCAATCGAACCCAACAGTCAGACTCCTGCGAATAGAAGGCGCTGGGAAGCAGGCGTGAAACTGGGCTCCTCCTTCGGGTGCAAGGTAAAGCCTTCGCTCTATCCCGTTGGACAACTGCGGGTTTCCACTCCAAAGCTTAGGCGAAGGGTCTGTTCGAATGCGTGCTTGGAGAGAGTTCGGGTCTAGGACTTCGCAAGCCTGCAATGAGTTGTAGCTTTAATCCCGAGGATAAACACCCCATGCCAGGATCAGCAGACTGCTTTGGGCGCTGCCGTAAGTCCTGTAGAGCAGCATGTTCGACCTGCACTGGGCCCACTCAGTGCCACAGAAATCTAAAGCTCCTTTGTATGCCAACAGCTTTTTGCCCAACAGCAGCAATCGTGCGAACGGGGTCATTGGCAGCCGCGGTCAGGCTCTAGGCTTCGAGTAGGGCTGAAGCTACCAGCTACCTGCTTACGGAAGCCACCTGCGTCGGATCTTGAGCGTCTGGTCACTTATCGTTGTCAACGGGCCGTCCGGCAGATCAGATTGAGATAGCAGTGCACGGTGTTTCTAGCTGTCGTACCCATCTTTTCAATACCCAAAGAACAGTTTACAAACACACACACACACACACACACACACACACACCGCACCGTTTCAACCACAGTGACCATGATTACAAGGGTGCCCATGCCAACAATCAACTCTTCAATACCGCAAAACAGCTGGAAAATCAGCTACAACAGCTCTGACCTGCTGAAGCGCTTGTTGATCTTGTCTTGGGTTGGTGAAATAAGTCCTTGTTCTTGTCCGACTACCACAACAACTTGTACTCCGGCAGCCCCCTGCAAGTAGGCACAGGGCAGAGGCAATGGCAGAGGCGGCAATGGCAGTGGCAGCGGCAAGTGGCAGCGGCAGTTGCAGTGGCGGTAGCAGTAGCAGTCGCCGTCGTCGTAGTCCAGTAGGAGAAGGAGGAGGAGGAGTAGTCGTCGTGGTAGTAGAAAACGTCGTCGTAGTTGTTGTTGTTGCATCAGCAGCAGCAGCAGCAGCACTACTAGTGCTACTAGTGGCAGCTGAAGCCGAACTGAGTACACAATAAATTTCACATGTATCGGCGTACATCGGTGCATCGTTGTATCGCCGCGTGGCCCGGATGTCGCTGTAACGGTCTGTCAGCACGCAGGCCGGATATCGGTGTCGGAGCACGGACAGGGTATCAGAGCAGCGGTGCATCGGCACACGGTCCATCGGCGTGTCGGTGAGCATATCGGCAAGCAAGTCGGATCGGTGTATCGGTGTATTGGCACGCACCAACGGCAAGACCAACACGCGATGAACTACACAAGCTTTACAAGTACAGCCATAGAAAAATGATAAAAGAGCAAGCTAGCAAAATGTTGATCAAAAAGGGGCGGTGGTGCAGTGGTTGTGCGGCTGGTTCGAAGTCTGCACACTTATACCCTCGCATCATCCTAAGCATCTTGCTACTCGTGCACTCGTGCAGCCACCGCTCCGCCATTCAAGCGTCGCAGCTGAAGGAACAGGAACCTTTGACGTCCCACATTGTGCTCGGCCAGCGACCATGATATCCACATAGGGTTTCGTGCATGTAGGAATCTCCCTTCAAGGTCATCAAAATATGGATGATATTAAGGTCTGTGGTAGTGTCCCCTATGTCATGAAAGTCCCACATCCACTTCCGACATGAGCTGGAGGGACGTCGTCATGTTCCTGATGATCGCAAGTTCGTGAGCCCTGAGGCAGAAGTGCCCTGGCTGGGCCTTCTCTTCTGGAATGACCCCCTGCCACAATAGGAATCGCTCGTGCGTCTGCTACATTTGGGGGAAACTAGAGACGGGCAACCCTGAAGACTGTGTCAAAAGTTCTTCCCCTCCGATTTGGTGCACGGAGAACTCAAGGTCAGGATCTTCGTGGAACGTCATCATGGGCGCCACGAGCTGCCGCATGAAGTCGTAGCACTCCTGACGCGGCCGTGGTATTCTTGGCGCTTTGAGCATCCAGTGATCGGAAGAAACACTGACAAGAGCTTCGCCACTGCAAGTTCGCGGAAGGAGGTGAGGACCAGGGCATCCGACGAACGGGCGAAGCGTTTCGCAAACCCCAAGCCGCGAAAGGACACGCACGATGGCAATGGGGCGGTGGGCGGCGAAAACGTGAGGAGATGCTGACTGCGAATAACCAAACCCCCCAGCTTAAAAAGCGAGACCTCTAAACCCCAAACCCAGCAGGGGAGCCCAGGAAGGTCAAGGACACGAGAGGACGGCCCCATGCTCGGAAAGCCACAAAGATAGCCCAGGTGAATAAACTTCGGGGAGTAGACACCTGAGGTGGAGGGGAAACATCTCAAAACTACAAGGCGAGGTCGAGATCCCAAAGAGACGGCGACGCCGAAAAACCTTGACCAGGAACGTAGATAGCCACAGAAACTGCAAACGGAGTAAGGGGATTACAGTGCTGCAGGGGTGGTGTATGGCAGGCGCTGGAATCGCGAGTGACTAACACCGTGCCTGAATCACCAGCGCTTGAATCGCGGCTTGAACTGCAGTGCTCGAATCCTTACTTAAACCACAAACACGATAAACGCAAACCAGAGTCCTCGTTCGTCGGCGGCGGAGGTACACAACCGTCCGCGTGCTGTTTGATCCACCGAGCCTTTCAAGGCAGTCGGGCTGAGTGAAATTCCTGTGTGTTTTTGGTCCTTGCAAGGTTTTGCAGACTCGAAGATGAGGGCTCGTTAAGAGCTGGCCAAACTCCTGCAGAGGGCCCTTAGTCCGCCCTCAACAAGTCTGAGGCTCCGGCCCCAGCCTCGGGGAATTCTTCGTCGAGGAAAGCCCGCTTCTTAGCCGCGGCACCTGTCACAAGCAGCGGCTCCGCATATTTGCTTCATCTGAGACTACATCCCCCCACGGCCTTTGCGCACAGCTCCGGCCGCTGCAGCCGGGAAAGGCAGCGGCTTGCCTGAGCCATGCAAGTTACGCAGGACTTGTGTTGCCGGTGGATTTCTGCCTCAGGCCTTGCTTGCGGGCCCCGGAACTGGCCGCATTCTGTCGGCTGACTTCCCGCACGTCCTTGAGCTTCTGGGGCGCCGCCTGCCGGATCTTATGAAGGCTATGCAGCAAAAAATAGATGTCGGACACAGCTCCACGGCTTGCGGCCTGGTTTTGTTCAGGACAGTTCTACACCACGCAACACCAAAAGGCTACGAGGCTACTGCGGAGCAAAGCGGAAAGCAAAAGTCAACAGTGGCTTCACTCGCACTTCTCTCCTTTTTCTTTCGGCTTGCCGGAAACTCGACTGCTCTGTCTTTGAAAGCATCCGGGGTCTTTGACCTTCCGGATAGAAAGCTGAGTTGAAGCAGCGGAGCAGTCGAAAAGCCCGTATCGTTTAGCACAAAAGCCTAAAGCAGAATCAAAGCGGATAGAAGTAACAGCAAAAAGCGAAAGCCGTAAGATGTGCGTTAGCGGGCTGTATGACTGAAAAGCTCCCTGCGCTGAAAAGCTGCCCAAAAGGTGTGGGCGGGTGGGAAAGTTTTTGAAAAGCAAGCAGCTGTTGCGTGGTGTATGCTTGAACCCAAGCGGGGCCGCGGGGGTAAGAACTGCCGAAACAACCCTGAGTGAACACAGGAACCGTTCAGGACAGTTCTACACCACGCAACACCAAAAGGCTACGAGGCTACTGCGGAGCAAAGCGGAAAGCAAAAGTCAACAGTGGCTTCACTCGCACTTCTCTCCTTTTTCTTTCGGCTTGCCGGAAACTCGACTGCTCTGTCTTTGAAAGCATCCGGGGTCTTTGACCTTCCGGATAGAAAGCTGAGTTGAAGCAGCGGAGCAGTCGAAAAGCCCGAGCAAGAAACTGGCAAGCCGAAACCTCGCAAGAAGCTAAATAAGCCAAGTGGAGAAGTGAGGTGAGGAAGCAGAAAGCAGTGCTACTTGCGCTTATTGGAGCCACGGTTTGTTGGGCCCAGGCTGGCAGCTGACGGAAGCTGCCATTTTAAAAATACGTCAGCGGGAAAAAGTGTCACTTGAAAGCGTATGAGCCAGAACTCAGAAAGCGAGAGTTCGATGCGGTTTGACGGCAGGAACTTGTCTGGAAGTTCGGTGAGGCCGTCCCAGCGCGAAAGCAGGTCTGCGTCGTCGTTCTTCTCCCCAGCTATATGGCTGCAGTCCAGAGTGACACCGGTAATCGAGCTCCACATCGAAAGCTTGCGAACAAAAAGATTAAGTGGTACTTTGGAGGTGTAAAGCTTATTACACACTGACTCTGCACCACTGTTATCGCTCAAAGCTGGTAATGTCAAAGCCAAGCGACCGGAACCATGGGCTTTCCAAAAAGCCAAAAGCACAAAGCACTGTGCCAATGTCTCGTAGCTGGAGATGTCCAAGTTGGCGTCTGGTTGCATGGGCAGACCTAAGTCCAGGAAGTCTTTGACAGTGTAGCGGTGAGCGAACCAAAGCAGGCGACCACTGGGGAGGAGGAGCCATCCTCCCACGCCGCAATCATTGCCCTTGCCGAAAGCGTCTGCGGCTGGTAGGTGGTGGACGAAGTGGCCTGGGCCGCCAGTCCCTGGAGCTCAAGTGGGCAAAGAAGGCAAGGGTTTCTCTGCTGGACTCAGATAAGCGCCGCTTGGAGGAAGTGGGGTCCGTGACTCGGAGCCACATGCGCTTTGTGCTTACGGGGACTAAAGCCAGGTCTGCCTTACTGTGAAGGGGCTTATGCCGAGCAGAAAGCAGCGTTGAGCCAGGTGAAATGCCCGTGCCCGGGGGGCAACCTGTGAAGCGAAGCTTGTCGTCCAAGTAAGAGTGGATGCCTGGCCAAACGACTGGGCTGATGCTGACATTGGTGCCAAGTGGTCTATGCATGTCATCATACAGAGTGCATAGCCAGGGGCGTAAAGCGGGGAGACCATGTAAAATCCACTGAAGCAGACCTAGCAGTTTGTCCAGCTGTTTGCGGCTGACAAGTCGGTGCCGAAGACATTCCTCCACCTGGCCAAGCAGCTTCAAGCGTTTGAGCTCCGGTAAAGTGTAACAGCCAGCCTTGAAGTCGATTTGCCACCCTATCCAGGTTATAGAGGGCCCCATCTGCAATTTCCGCCAACTAAGCGGTATATTGAAGCAGGCGCAGAATGCCAAAACCAGAGAAGCACTAAGCGGAAGTGCACGAGAATTTTGCCAGAGAAGCAAATCATCTACGTACAGCATGAGGACGTGTGACAACCAGATAAGTAGGTGAAGGCAGCGCACAAAAAAGCTCCCTAAGCGGGCAAACCAGTGGCTCGAAAAAGTGGCCCCGAAGGGACAGACGCGGTAGAAAAAGAGGCGTTCTTGTTGTCTCAGTCCAAGCAGGCCTCTGTCTGTCTCGCGCACAAGTGAAGTTTTGTGCGCTCCCTTCACATCCAAGCTGAAACCCGAGATCGGCTCCTCGTCCTCCCTCGGAGGGTAAGCGGACTGAATGTCCTGGAGGCTGGGCAAGGAGAACTGTTCAGGCACATGGCAGTTCTGATTCGTGTTGCAGATGCTGTTGTCTATCACCAAGCGGGCAGAGCGACCGGGGGCCTTGACAATGTTCACACGGCCCACTGCAACACGTTCCTTGCCCCACCTTTCGTAAGCAGCCTCCAAGCTGGGAACTTCCTCTATGTAGCCGGCCGAAATCTCCTCCTCGATCAACTCCTGAAGCAGTGCCGGGTCTGCCTCGGCCCCCTGCCAGTTGCCTTCGCAGACAAGCAGGTCAGCGGGTTCGTCTGAGTTGTTGGGATCACGAGGACGGAGTGTATGGCTGCGGGGGATGTCGCCATCAAACCCCGTAGGTACGCCCTTCTGCAAAGCTGGGAAGAGGGAAGTGTCCTTGTCACCCAGCATAGTACTCAAGCGCTCCAGTGCCGACAAGCAGTAGGGTTGGCCTTCTTGCACTGAGAAGTTCCAGTCCTGGCACGGGGAGTGAGCATCAGAAAAGCGCTTGAAAGAAGAACGAAGCCACTCCGTTTCTTCCTCTGTAAAAAGAGGTTTATTGCTGGCTTCGGCAACGTGTTGCTGGAGCCTGAGGGGAATTCTGTTTTGAAGCAACCAGGATTGCCATTCCTTTCGCAGGTCGTGTAAGCTGTCGGACTGATACCTTGGGCCCAGGGACCAGTCGGGCAGAGAATAGATGCCCCCGCCATCCTGTGCTGCTGTGGGCGTTGAGGAACGCGGCTTTTTGGGAACTGAGGCCAGTGCGAACTTCAAGGAGCAGGGTGCCACCGAATAAGCGGGTCTTGCCGAAGAAAACAAGTGCCTTGCTTTTTCTGAAAACTTCTCGGCAAGCTGGGCCGGGTACTCCGCCGTTCGCTGAGACAAAAAGTTCCCGTGTTCGTCCCTGGCTCCTGCGACGGACTGATGGCCTCCAGCATGTGAACATGTGCTTGCCAAACAGCGGAATTCACTGTAACTGCAAGCGAAAAGCCAAGATTTGGCTATATCCTGTCCCACTGAACATGCCGGGATGTTGACCAGTGAAGCTTGTATTTCAGAAAGCATGTCCTGAACAAAAGGCTCAAGCCAGGACATAGCGTTAGTGGGTTGTTCCAGGGATACATGCGCTCCTGAACAGAAAGCTGCTCTCAGAAGGCATACGCAACGATATAGAAGCTTCTGGCTGTTTTGTACTCTAGCCTGCTGTGAAGCGGTGTTCCCTGGCAGGCCATTAAGGTGATCCGGCGATCGAATGGCTGGGGGTCCACCTGGACGAAGCTTCAAGCGGGAGTATTCCTTGCAGGGCGGCGATCCGTGAGCTAAGCGGACAATACCAGCAAAGCACAGCCGAAGCAAGTGGTCGTAGGTGTCGTCGTTGAGCAGGTCGAGTTGCTCCTCGCCCAGTATATCTATGGGCAGACAAGTGATGCCGCATGAAGACATCGCCGTGGTAAGTGGGTGAGCGGCCCCGCAGCATATGTCCAGGAAGAGCTCCACACATGTCGTGTCCTTGAGCGGGGGATGTATTGACTGCGGGTGGCCTGGGGTTGCCGGCGGCAGCGGGAAGCCCAGAGACCTCAGGTGTGCCAGGGACGTTGCATCAAAGCGGTCTAGGCTCTTGCAAGTGTAGGCAGTCAATACCCACCGGTCTCCTTGTATCGGAAGCGTACAGTGAAGTGTTTCACAGCTGAAGGAGAGCGGAGCGTGCCAAGTGTCGCGCACCTCGCCTGTACCCGCTTCAGATGCACTGTGCGCCTCGGATGAGGCATCCAAGGGGGCTGGTACCTGAGAAGCCGCCTGGTTCAAAGCGGGGCAAAGCCAAACCTCGCCGCCGCTGAAGTTGCCAAGTGAAACTGAAACTGTGTGATTCAGAGACCCTGCAGCGTTGCCAGAATCTGTGTGTAAGCGGGTGCGAACGTTGTGGCTGACGCAGAGGGAGCTCCATGATGCTTCGGGGAACTGCAGCTGCATAAAAGCGTTCAAGAATCGAAGGACGTCTGAAAATTGCTCAGTACGCTGAAAGATGCCCGACCTGGCGCCATTGTCAAAAGCGAAAGCCCCCAAATTGAAATATGCTTCAGAGACTGCAATGGCATTGTCAGGGCAGTGAGGGGAAGAAGCGAAGGGAATGGAAAAGTACTGCGCTAGAAGCTCCAAGCAAGTAGCGAAGTCGAGTGAGCCTTCACTGAGTGCCGATGCTGCATCGGAGACTGGGGCACGTGCCTTGGGCAGTGCCGAAGTGGCCCCTGCTGAGCCTGACGGTTGTGCCGGCACACTAAGCGGGACGGTCGTGACCTCCTCAGCGATGTCCCGCAGCTCGCTGAAGTGGGTTTCCTAGTGCGGGGTGGCAACATGTTGCGAAGCTGGGTGATTGCCTCCGCAAGCTGTGCCGTCGCTCTTAGGCACTGCGCATCTGTGCAAGTAGCGGCATGTGGCTGGGTCCTTGCACTGCCCGCTCTGGTACCTCATGCAAAGCGTCTGACGTTTGCCATCCATGAAGAGGGTGGAAAGCCACTTGCCGGGGGGGGTGGCTTGCTTGTTGTCCTTGCCCTTGCCACCTTTACCCCCTCTCTCAAAGCGCTCGCCCTTCTCGCCTTTGCCGTCACGGCCTTTGCCGCCGCGGCCACCGCCTTTGCTGCCTCGACCGTTGCCTGTAAAGCGGGCCTTCCAGCTGTTGTCCAGGTCGAACTTAGGTTTGGGAATGAAGGGCCTTGGTGCAAGCAGGCTGTGCATGTCAGAGCGCACTTCGGCCACTTCGTGAAGCGCATCGTCCAACTTCCAGTGGTGCACATTGACTAAGTCGGCGATGATTTCCCAACAGCGGCGGTCGGCGGCCTGGGCTTCCATGGTAGTGGGACCTCGTAAGCTGGCGGCGGCCTCGTACTTCGTGAAGCAGATCCTCATGAAGCGTTTATTATAAAGCTTCAGAGAGCCCAGATGTGCACCTTGACAGAGCGCAATGGCATTAGCAGCCAGTGACAGAAGCTGAGTGACGAGGCCAAAGGAAGCGGGGCCTTCATGTATGTCACGTGTAGGTGCCTCGTCCAGAAAAAGCTCTGTTAGGTCAAAGCGGGCCTGTTTCCTGGGCCGAACGAGGAGACTGTCTTCTTGAGCACGAGCGCTTAAGCGGTACTTCCAAGGAATCCATCGCACCTCCTTGTCGGAAAGCATCTTATTGGTGAGGGCCAATAAGCGGGCGCTTGGAAAGCTCTCGGCGTCAAGAAGTTCAGTGGGGTAGTCCTCCTCGAACCTCTTCCTAAGCGCCGCGGTTCGCTCCCCACTCAGCTTCGCAGGCCAAGCCTCTTGCCAAGAGCTGGAAAGTGGAGGCGTGGCCGGGGGAGCCGGGGTAGCAGCTGGAAGCCCGTCCCCAAGCTGTGTGGTGGGAGTGGGAGCGGCTTCCAAGGATGCCATGCCCTCTGACGTTCGGCATTTGCAAAAAAGCAAGCGAAGCGAAGCGTTGGTGATAAAGCGCTCAGCTGCATCAGTAACTGAGGCTTCAGCCAGAAAGTGGTTCACCAACTCTTCAAGCTCTGCCGAAGTGGTGCAGGACCGGGCAAACAAAGCAACATCGAATGCTGAAAGCAGGGAGGCGACAGCTGCTGGCACATTGCAGTCGGCCACTAGTTGCGTGAAGTCAGACATCTTCGCTTGACCTGAAGCAAGTGCACATGCTACCGAAAGGAGGCGAAGAACTGAAACTGAGGATGAAGCGTTGCCCGAAGTGGTCCTGCAGCAGGGAAGCATGTTGCTAATGACGACAAGTGGGCATCTGTGGCCTGTAACGTGGGAGCGCGGGATACCCAGAGCCGGGGGAGGCCCGGAAGTCTTTCTTGATCCAAGCGGGAAACAAGAGTGAGAAACAAGCCACAAGTTCAAAGCGTGAACTGATCCAAAGCGTGTGCAGTGTGGCTCTGCTGGATTTTTCAAGCGGGAAGCGGAGCTCGAGTATGTCTGGCTTCGGAGAAGCCGGGTGCTTTGTACCCACAAGCCCAAGCGGGGCTGCCCTTGATCTATATGGGCAAGCCCAAAAGTGGGCGATTCAATGCCAAAGCCGGCATAAGCATGGAGCGGGGGCAAAAGCATCATTGGTGCTGCCAGTTGCGGCCACTCCAATTCCAGGATCCCCAAGCGGGTTGATCGTCCCAGCCGGACTGGTTCTGGCCCCACTCTTCATAGCCCTGGCTCCATTGAGAAGCGGCTTCTTGACGCTCTCTACCACGAGCCCGCTTACAGTCTCTGCATAAGTGGGTGGTGTGGTAGCTGTTGGAGCGGTCGCTGAAGGTAGCCTGGCAGTGACCAAGCGAGCATTGGGAGCACTGCTTACGGCATGCCCAAAGCTGGACTAGTTGGAGTGTGGGGTTCCCCTCACCGTCGTAGATGGTGTGCCCCAAGCGGCTCGCCGGGGCCTCGCTCGCCAGAAGTGGGGCCCTGTTGCCCGACGGAGTAGCCGTAGCCGTAGCCGAAGCGGGCGTTGGCGTAGTGGAAGCGGGCGTTGCCTCTCTTGCAGTGCCCGCATTGCCGTCGGTGGCCCCAGTTTCTGCAAGCGGAGGTGGAGGAGCTTTCTCCTTGGCCGCAGGAGGGGCGCTGGGAGTCGGTGCGGCCGGTGCACCTGAGGCCGAAGCGGGCTTCGGAGGTGATGCCACACTCTTGGCCTTAAGCGGAGGGCCAGTCGGAGCCGGTGTTGAAGGACTCGCCTTTGGTGAAGAGGGCGGCCGTGGCGGCGGTTCTTTCACCTCGGGTTCCCGTTGCCAATGCTTTGCGTTGGCAACACCATCGCCTCCGCCACCAGTGGCGGTGTTGCCCCCGTCGCCATCTGCAGGGGTCCTGGAAGCGGGTGCACCGTCGTCGTTGGTGGCCTCGGGCTTGTCCGCTGTAACAGAAGCGGGTGCCGCTTTGGCCGGAGGTGACGGTGAAGCTGCTGGCTCCACTGAAGGTAAGCTGTAATCCTCGGCGGCGATGTTTTCCCCTATGGGGTCTGCCATAAGTGCTGCGACTGGTTGCACAGCGGGTGCCTCCACCGAAGATGAGCTCGTAGTGGATGCGGGGAGAAGCGGATCGTTCTCCAGCTGCTTGAGGAAGCGGGTTTTCTCCTCGTCAGTCATGGTCTTGAGGAGTGTGAAGGCGTACTCAGGGGAAAGTTTCGCCATGACCCAAGGAGGCAAGAAAGTGGGCTTAAAGCGCATCTCGAGCTAAGAAAGCGATGAACATGAAGCTGTAGCACTCAGTTCAGCAAGTTAGCAGCATCTCTAAGCTGATGCAGGTCAAATGCAGTGCACCCACGTCAAAATTTTTAACTGCTGGCCGCACTCAAGCTGCATCAGGGGAGGCCATGATACAAGCCCGCCGCTTACATAAGCGGGAGTCGGGCGGAAAATGGACAAAAGGTGAAAATTCCGAGATGCAACCACAAGCGGGGTGGCATCGTACTGAACAGGAAGGATCCCTGCATGCCAAGCACGTCATACGGGAGCCGGGGTGGGAGATGCAAGAGTGTGCCACCCCAGAGGCTCCCAGGAGGTATCGTACCTCTGTACAGCTAGAGCGGAGACCCTCAGCGGGCGGGGCAGCAAGCGGCTGCGGGTTGGGTGAAAGGCTGGGTGCCTCACCGGACTCATCTTGCCATGTGGGATCGACCTCCGGATCGCGGGGAGCGCTGGAAGCGGCACGAGCCGGGCCTGATTCGTCCGCGTCGGAGTCATCGAAGTGGTCGACCTGGGCACGGGTGCGAACACATGGTGGAAGCTTGGCTCCGGAAAGTGAAGAGACGCGTTCCCGGGCGTCACGGAGGTCGCCATCCTGCTGCTCCAGGGCTAAGAAGGACTGACAATCGTTGCCAACTGAAAAGCAGTGGAGGTCCGGGCAGTGCTCCGCCCACTGGAAACCTGCAGTGTCCACAAGTGGCTCAACAAGCGGGGACTGGCCGCCTCTGTGCTGTGGTCTTGCGGGACGAAAGCCGGCATGTATTGAACGCCAAAGCAGCCACTGTGCACGCAAAGCTGGCCACACGTCGTCCCGCGAGTAAAGTTGAGCTGACCCTGGAGCCTTGTGGTGCCCCTGCAGGAAGCGGGAAGAGAGCGGTATAGACAGCTGACTCATCCAAGACAGAAAGGTGGTCTTGAGGCTGTGAAGCGTATATTGTGCTGCCTGAGCTGGTGCTATACCAGAGAGTGTAAGCATGTAGCGAAGCTTCTGCAGGGCTTGGGAGTAGGATGCGGGTGCAAAGCCGGTATCGCTCCAAAGGAAAAACAGACAGTCGGGTTCCGGCTGTGGCCCAAAGCGGGAGCGAACCTCGCGCCATACTGTGTCCAGTGCCCCAAGCCAGTGGGGAAGCCATGTCATGCCCCATTCCTCGGAGGATGAGAAGACTCCAAAGCTGAGGAGGCCCCATGGGCATCCCCCTTTAGTGGTCTTTGTCCTGTAGCAGATTCCTCGCAAAGTGAAGCTGCTAACGCAAAGCGTGCTCCAGCGAATGTGTTGTGCATCTGCAAAGCGGAGGCTAGCACCAATAGCCACAAGGAACGATCCTGCCCAGATCATGTCCATAAAGCTTGCCTTGCCAGACAGGAGCATGCGTTCAAGAAAAGCGACGAACGACAAAGGGAGAGGTATACTCTCGCGTTTCTCCTGCCCGGCCGGGTTGGAGAGCAAGCTGAAAGCGGTGCCATACAGGTCGGGCATACAAGCGATTGCCAGAAGTTTCTTATACCACCGCAGCGCCTTGAGGACGTTGATGCTGTTCGAAAGGGGGCCTGAATCAGAACCTCGAGACAAAGCGAAGAAAGCATCGAGGAACAGGCCCTGATCTATGGCCTCCATGCTGCCGCCCAGCTCCTCAAAGGCACAAAAGAAAAGCTGAACCGAGCGAAGGTAGCGGGCGGCTGTGGTGTCGCTAACCTTGTTCAGCAGGCGGGACCGGATCACTGCACCCTCGCGGCTACTTTCAAGCTGCTGGAGCACCGAGCTGTAGGCCCCATGCGATTTGCAAAGCTGGTCGAATAGAGCCTTGTTCCGCTCATCGCATGCCTGATGATTTTCCGTGCTCGTCATCATGCCGGCTGGCGGGGCTCGCAAAGCCGGGGGGTGCAGTTCCGAGGGCACTCGCAAAGCTGCCGGTGAGGACTGGACCGGTCGCGGAGTCGCCAAGGAGATTGATGCCTGAACAGGAGTCTGCTGAAGCGTGGGATATGCTGCGTAAGCAGACGCGTCCTGAAAGTGCGGCAGTGCCTTCGCCGCCGGGAAGTTTTGTGGTATAGACTGCTGAACAGGTACAATGCTGGGGGCCTGAAGCGGAGCTGAAAAGGGGGAGCGTGGGCGGAGCCGAGCCACTGTAGGCTGACGCCCGGTGTGCCCCACCTGAAAAGGGGAGTTGTACCTTAAGCACACCCTTGGAGCCCGCCAAGTGGGTGCCCTCGACGTAGCTGACAAGCTGGGTCGAGGAGGGGTGGATCGCAGCGGCAAAATCTGAAAAGTCGAAGTGCCTGAAGTGAACCCCTCAAAGGAAAGCGTCTCGGCCTCCGGCTGGTTCTGCTCTATAAGCTGCCAAGATTGATCTCCGCTGGAGGCACCTGGGGAGTTTTCCATAGGTAAGGGAGGAGTCACAGGGGCACAGTGTGCTTGGTGAAGCCAGCGGCGACGAAGCTTACTCCTGGGTTCAAAAGCTTCCTCTGCATCTGAACCAGCAACCTCAAAAGTGGGTGCTGGAGCAGGAGGTGGTTGAGTAGGGTCAGTTGGATCCGCAAAATCAGCAAAGTGGTTGCGAAAAGACTCCCTAAGCTCCAAAACTTCTTCGGCAGAGCAGAAAGGTGAAGAATCAGCCAGGAGAATATCCGTAGCCACCCTGCTAGAAGGCAAAGCTGGAGCATCACCACCAGACTGAGCAGAAGAGGCCATGGCTAAAACCAGATTCTGAGGCGCGCCACCGTCTCTGACAGCGTTTCTCGAAGCAGGGTCACGAGTGACCTGACCTTAATAGCCAGTTTCTGAGTGGCCTCTTCCAAAGCTGTAGTCCTGTCAGACAAGTGGAGAATCCAGCCGCGACCTTGGTGAAGCTGGTTCTCCAGGCGTTGGACCCTGCCGTATAAGCGGGAAATTTCCGCTCGTTGAGCCGCACTTTCAGCTTCCAGGTCGTAAACCCTATCACAGAGACTCCTGACGTCGTCGGTAAGACAGGCTTCAAGCAGGCGAAGATCAAACTGCCGGACGTCCCTGTCGAGTTCACGCAAAACAGCTTGTAGCTGGGAGCTATGCGGCGCAGGCTCGACGTCCATGCAAAGCTGGAGGCTACAGCGTGTTATCTTAAAGCTGCTGAGAAGTAGTCCTGAAAGCTCAAGACCTAGGCAAAAAGCACATGCAAAGCTAAAAGCAGAGCTAAAGTTTTTGAAAAGCAAGCAGCTGTTGCGTGGTGTATGCTTGAACCCAAGCGGGGCCGCGGGGGTAAGAACTGCCGAAACAACCCTGAGTGAACACAGGAACCGCTTCTCCTCCTCGCGAAGCTTGGCGTGTTCCTCCTTCTTCTGGAGCCAGGCGTCGTGGTTGAGCTTCTTCTTCCACGCCTTCTCCGCCTGCCAAGTAACGAACCGCGCTATTGTTCGGAGGTTTCTGCAGGACGCGCACTTTCACAGTCTAGCCCGCCTTTGCGAGCGCCTCTCGGCCCTCTTGCTTGGCTGCGGACATGTCCAGGGCATGCTTCTCCTTCTTATGCGCCTTCTTCTCCTGTTTCCTGGGGCTTGGACAATTAACTCTGGTCTAGGCTCTGCCACAATTGACGTCATGCTCTGACCTCGCAGCAGCCTCCGCTTTCTTGTCCTCCTTTTTCTTCTCGCGCGCGGCCTGCGTACGGTGCATTCATGTCAACAGGCTCATGCGACATCATAGGAGGCACTCATCATATCTCTCCTGGTGCCTTCTTGTTGGGGTCGACAGCTTTCTTGGTCGCTTGCAGCAATGCGGCTTTTGCGCTTCAAGTTCAAGGGTCTGTACGCGGCTTACAGGAAACCCCCGATGCTCACAATCATCAGGCTTCCAGGCCCTACTGTAAACACCCGGAATCCGAGTTCTCAAGTCGGTCTTTCCAGCACAGTCTTGCAGCACTGCCTATGCTCGTGCGAATACGGCAAACAACGCGGAAGACAAAATCCAAGCAGAGGTGCAGCGAAAAACTCACAAGAAATAGTCGGCAGGGTGGAGGACATGGTACAATGATGCAACAAGCTACGGCTCTTGCATAGGGGATGAGGCGTGATAGTTTAAGACGAGAACACTGGCAAGGTAAGAAAAGGCTCCGGGAAACCCAGGCTTCCTCTTGCAGGCGCAAGAAGTCTTGTCGACACCGACGCGAAGAGATGCGATCAGAAGACGACGTGAATCACCCCGGCGCAGGCTCAAACAACGCCCCTCCCCTCGTTACCAATGAGTTGTTGCCCGAGTTTCCAGGGCCTGCAGGCGGTCCTGCATCCCATGAGGTTGGTCCGGGCTCGTGTTCAAGCCATGCTTGGTTTTAGGCATTTTTGGCTTTGTACCTCAGGCTTTCTGGCTCCGGGAAGACATGTCATGCTTCGGATTGGTAGGAACTTCGACTTCAGTGACTGGTTGTTGCTTGGCCGCTCGTGAAGGCAACGATGCCCCTGTCGCCGAAGGCGACTTTGATGAGGCACCCCGCTTCAAGAGGACCGCCCCCGGCGATCTCCAGAACTGTCACGACTGCCCGCGGTCGTGCAAACTGAAGCCAACTTACTGGCATACCGGCATACCGTCATGTGGCAAACCACCCCGACATTCCACAGCACCCGAAACCTGAGAACCACATCAGTCATCGCAGCAAAGTATCCCACATGGGAAGCCGACTCCGCAGAACTCGTCGGTAAGCAGCTCGGCAGGCCCACCAACCTCTCAACTTGATTGCATGCGATCCCCTCATCGTCGGCGGCACAATACAACAACTTACTGTTGCGGCTGTTGATTTCGACTTGCCAGCCAAGTGAGCACCAGTACATGAGGTGACGGCCTTGAAAGAAACGGAGCTGGAACTCGAAGCCATGGCTCCCAGTTTGCTGGAGCTCAAAGCTTCTTTGTTGTACTTCTGCTAGCTACATGGATTCCTACCTCTCAATGCCGCCTCAGCATCTACCCCGTGCGTTTATTAACAAGACCGATCTGTCTCACTGCCGCCTCGGCTTAGCTGGAACCCCTTCACGGTGGCCACTTGCGCAGGTGAAGCACCCGACAAAACTATGGAGCATGGCCTTCAGACTTAACTCCCACAACTCTGATGGGTCTTAACATGGCCAAGCCATCTTTGAGCTTCGACCTTCTCTCTTCTCAGGGCCTCCTTACCTTGAGCCGAAGCGACGATAGTCAAAAGGCTGGGACGGAGTGGAATGGTCGATGACGAAGTGTAGCCAGAAAACCCTAAACCCTAAACCCTTTGAGTCCAGTTCGATGGTAAGAAGTAGAGCTCGCTGGAAGGAAGACCAAAAATCCGCTGGAGGCGCAATATCCCTGAGAGAACTAACCCTCAACCCTAAGATCCTCTGCTGAAGACTTCGGGATATCAGATTGTTTCAGTCTTGGGTCTGCGTGGGTGCTCTTAGCAACCCAAAGACGGTTTCGATGCTGCCGCCCGAGCTGGCACAGCCCAGAAACCCGGCCCTGAGGCCCAAAACCCTAAACCGTGAAGTGCCGGAACCCAGCCTTTCCATGCCGGCTCCTCGTGCCCTCAAGCCCTTCAACCCCTTAACCTCCCTCGGCCTCGACCCGTAAGTTGTAAAGAGCTCCTCACCAGCTCGATGAGCCTCGGGATCATCGTCGCTCTAAAAAGAAAGACTGCAATACTCTTCCCCGCCTCAAGTCGAAAGAAAAACGTGCAGCACTGCAGCGAGTGACCTCCCTGAAATGCGAAGAAGGGAGCCCCGAACCCTGCATACGACCAACCAACAATTGGGATTCCAACAGAGACCCCTAGTCGTGGGCTCTTTTGTCTAAGGATCCATAGTAGCCTCCATCCCCTGGCTTGCAATGCAGCCCAGGCCGCTCTCACAGCCGTGATGACCATGCACTGGCCCTGGGAGTTCAGGATTTGGGGATGAGGATTTGGTGATTCGGTGCTGCACTTAAGCTTTCTACGCGAGACAGATGTCCACGCAGTAAGTGAAGAGAAGGACGGCAATCCAAACCTCCTGTTTAGCAGGTCGCACCCGCAACTGGTAAAGCCCGACACCAACAACAGTGACCACGACAATGAGAGAGACTTCGAGGAGAAGGACTCCAACAGCGCCAACATCCGTGAAGGGAACAACGGAAACAATGGTGAAGACATGGGAATCGATGGAAATCGCTTGAACAGGGCTTTTGGTTTCCGCTTCGGGCTTCGCCGACCGGGAGCTTTGGGATTCAAGGCCTGGTGCCGGGGCGGTTTAGGATGGAGAGTGCACGTTGGCGCCTAAACAAGGTAAGGCAATGCCACAAGATGCCAAGAGCTGGAGCTTGCAACACTTTAGCATGTTATGGGAGGTCAGACACCCTGCATTCCAACGTATGGCGAAACGACGTAAGTCAACATCTATACCCGAGCTGTTTTTTTGCCCGGATCTCCTTGCAAAGAAGCGAAGCCTCCTGAAATCCTCCTAAACTCTGATAAAAAAACAGAATTGTTCAAAATGGATAAGTGTAAGACCTCCGCAACCCAGAGCCGAGCCTCTCCGTCCCATGCCCACAGCACGCCAGGCGTCAGCGTGGGAGAGTGATTTAACCTCGCCGGGTCTGGGTTGAAGAGGCCTTGGAGGTGTTCGGATGCAAGTTCGCGAGAACCGGGCTTTCGGTTTTTGGGGTGTACCGCGGTGCTCTTGCGTACTGATGCTATTCTACCTCAGCTTTCTGCGCAGCTTTACCGGCTCCACCTCTTAAAACTTAAGGGAGCTGACCACTCCGACATACTCCGACTCTACACGTTGGAGCATTTGCCTAAGACCTTGCAACACGCACAAACGATGAGCTGAGCTTGACCGGGCACGATTGCTGCTGTCAAAGGCGTGAGGTCCAGTAGTTCGAGGATGGTTTGGTGGTGTCCACGACTGTGCACACCCGGTCCTCCCGTGCTGAAGTCTCGGAAGACCGGATGCGAGAGTATTGATCACTTGGGTCATTGCAAGACAGACATACAGCTGCTACCCTGTGCCCAGTCTTGCCCCTAGGCCCCAGCAGGTCTGCCACGGGCACCAGGGTTGTGTCGACGCCTGCAGGCCATTGACTCGTTTTTTGATTCGTGAAGACACCACCACTCCAGCCGGCAGACATTGCACAGGAAGTCCGGGAACAGTGCCAGAGGCTGAAGGCTGCAGTCCAAGCCCCAGGCAAGTTTGGAAGACCCGTGTCTGCCTTGATACAGTAGTGGAGTTTCCACGGCTGAAGGCTACAGGAACAAAGGCCTCTCCACCCGCCAATGCCCACTGAAAAACCCTTCGCTCTCTCAAACACACAACAGCTTGTGACTAAGGCTGGGGCGAACACAGACGAGCACGAAGGAACATTTCTGCCTCGACACAAACTGACGAACTCGGACATCCTGCCGCAATCCGTTCTGAAGTTGCCAGCCCTGCACAAGCTCCTAGGTCACGAGGTGACATGCCTGTTCTGTAGTAGTTTAAAGCTTTCCGACACTCCGCACTATTCCCGAACAGTTCTACCACTGATGGGCACTGATCCGCACCTCGACCGAATCGTGCACACCGGCTTCTTGGCCGCACCTTCTTTGGCGTCAGGGATAACTAACCTCATTTACAAACATGCAAAGCGAAACAACACATTGGAATGAGATTTGCACAACGTTGTTCATCCCTTCCACGCTTCATACTGGTCCACAGGCCCCAGCGCAAGTCTTTAACAGGGACGCCTTGCGATACGTGTCTTCCTTGACCCCCTCGAAGACTTAGGTCTTAGTCCAAGGAAGCATCGGAGATTTTAAGCGCCTGAAAGGTGGATCAATTCGTGCCAGCAGGACCGCACCATGCTCTCGTGTAACATCATGAGGTCGGTGGCCTTTAGGCATGTCCATTCCGAAATGGTGCGAAGATGAACGTTCTCGAAAAACAGTACTCAGTACTCGTTGTAAGGATACTGGAGGATAGCGCAGGCTTTGTCACATCATGAGTCTAACCCTTAGCAGCAATAGCCTGCAGACATTCTGATAATGTCTGTTCTTTCTTGGTTGCCTTGCGACTCCGGCTCCCACCACCAAGTCCGAGGCCATCTCGATAAAATATTCGGCCTCCTGCGACGGCCGCATGGCCTCTCGCCTTCCCAGCAGATTCCCAGTCCTAGACCTGAAACTGCAAGCACGTCCCGAGTGCGACACGTCCCGCCAGGATTGAAGGCTGCAAGTCTGAATGGGTGGTAAGAGAAATCCTGGCACAACGGTTGGAAGGCGCTCGAAGAAGCTGCACAACAAAGCAACCGTCACGCCACCACCTTCGCGCAAACCCGGTCCTCGCCCAGAAGCGTGTCTGCATAGGCCTCCCAAACCTGCCGCGACTTCCGATGCAAAAACAACCATCGCTCAAACAACATGCCGGCCTTCTGCTGTGCCTCACTGGCAGTCCACTGACTTCTCAGGATACTCTTTCCCTGGCGACAATCTCATAAGCTCTAACTCTGACTTCGAACTGCCACAGAGAATCCAACTCCATGAAGACATATGAAGACTCTGTTAACTGTCTTGGGGGACTGCAACCGGACTTTCACCACCACACCCGCTCTGCATTCCCAAAGCCCAACTCCTCGGAGGGCTTGGCAAATATGCCCCATGAGATTCCAGGCTTCACCTTTCTCAGATGTCGGAACCTTGTCATCCTTGCCAGCGTCATAACTGCCTACGGCCATCGTCATTGTCAGTGTCGCCCCCTGCGGCAGCAGTGGCAGCACCAGCACCACCGCAAAGGCCAGCACCACCACCGCCACTCGTCATCATCAACATCACAACTTCTATTGGCCGATCCTAACCATTAACACCATGACAACCTGCTACCTCCTGCCACATGCCTATCCTGAGCCTGATCACAACCAACATCACCAACAACAAGACTGTCAGAAGCCTCCTCAACCATGTGCTAGCTGAAACATTACCACGGCAAACACTACGATGATCACAATCATCATCATTATCACCACAATTATCATCACAATCAACATCATCAGCTATCTTGTATCTAGGCCCAGTTCTGCTCATCCATGCTCATCTATGTCACCTCGCCCCTCATCACCCTTGCTTCGTGAACTTTCCTAACTGCGGGCCCTTCGGTTGGAACAGCTGCCTTTTGGTTGGCATGGCTGTCTTCACGGCTTGAGCTGCTGCACTGCTACACGGCATCGAGAGCCGGAAAGCTGGTAAAAAAAACAGAACATCTCAGCCCGCACTGCTGCAAACATGGCTTTGCCCGATCCTCTGCTGCTTTGTCCAAGGCCCTCTCCTGCCAGGTCGTAGTGAGCCCTGCAGGAGCCCCCGGCCCTCCTAAACTTTCCTCGAACCCTCGGGGCTCCCATCCTGGGAGTCGGCCAAAAGCCGGGCGAGGAAGAAGGAGTGCAGCGCTTCAGAACCTCAGAGAGAGGGCTCATGGAGGGGAGACTCTTCTAGGGCCCAGGGTCGGGACCGCATGTCATCAAGCGGCTCAGCTTCTGAGGCGCAAACGTCGATGATCCGGCATTGCTGACCTCAGCGGCAGGCCAGACTTGATATAAACGTCCTTGACATGGTGCCGCATCCAGATGCACATGTAACATCGCTTGAGAGCATCGCTTCTTGGCAACCTCAGTCATCCGTCTGCTGCACCAGAAATACCAAAATGATCGAAACCTTCTGTTGTCGTACTTCCATGGATTACAACCGGAGGCTGTTTCTGCATGTTGCGAGCGATGCAGCGCAGCCAATGATAAAGGGTTTGAACGACTGTAGCACAAACCCACATGGAGCAAGTTATGGGCCCCGACAGCTGCAAGTGCCGGAGCAGCTGCTTCAACCGCAGGAGGCCTGAATGACCGTTGCTCGACAAATGCCATGCGACCATACTCTCTACATGCTACATGATGCTCATGATTTCGGATTGAACCATAGAAGGACACCGAGACTCGCACGTGATATGCAGGTGCGCTGGAATGCGCAAAAGCTCCTGTTACTTCAACAGATAGCGAACCTACATGTAAGATTCTGCAGCCCGGTACCACAACAAAAACCAACCCGTCTCCTCACCCTCCTGGATGTCTTCCGCTGCAAGCAAGCCAGGGATGTACAGTGGCGGCGCCTCGATGTCGAGCAACCGCACAGGATGAAGGGCATATGCTAGACACAACTTCCTTGGAGGCTGACACATCCACGCTTGATTTTGGGACTGACCTCATCATTGCATCATGCCGCATCGGAAGAAGCAACCGTTGCATCACAGCAATAATCGTCTCTCCTAGGACATCCCTTCGTCCCTATGTTCCAAGTGCACTGCGAAACAACCGGCTTCTTTGGCCACTTTGAATAGATGTTCCACCGCAGCCTGCAATGATATTCCGACTCACTGCTGCACTACTTGAAGCAGCAATTACTTGGATGGATGCCTGGAAAACTGAATGAATCGAGACAAACGCAAGTTTCCACCAACGATGGAAACAGTTGGAGCTCACGCTGGGCAGGGCCTCCAAATCCAACGTGGCATCCCCTCGTGGCACACAAAAGACTGAAAACCTCCGCACTCCTCAAACGTTTTTGAGGTCCGCACGGGAAACCTTCCCCAAATCTGCCATGACTGCCAAGTTTTTCCCTGCATCCTGGACGGCATGCGCTTCCGCAACGACAACCACCGGAAAACAACCGGAAAACATTTCACAAAGTAGTTAATACAAGCATTCTAATCCAGCGTCATTGTTAGGTGTGCGTGGCCCGCCCGTGCGCCGAGAATTTCCGCTCAAAGGTCTATTTTCCTTCGCGGCTGGCCTTTTGCTGCAAGCCCTCCCAGCCCTTCTCCGTCACCGCCACCGTCGACGATGACCTTCCGGCCGTTGCTGAGTGACATCCTCAGCCCTCGGGTCCTGGCCACAGTCGGGAAAATCCAAGCACCATGGGATCGCCCGTGACGACCACCGGACGCTGCACGGGCCCCTCGACACGAGCCTGGACCTTCGTTCAATGGCTCCCACATGCACCCGATCCAATCGGCACAGGCTTGCTGACCGCCCTGACCGGCATCTCCCGGTTTTACGGCTGCTCGCTTCGGGCATGCCGCATACAATCGCAGGTACCACGGCTGTGCGATGTTATGCAACTGGGCGCCGAATTGCAGGGTGTGAGTCTGATCATTGCTTCATAACTAATTAAGCCACTGGCGCAACACTTCCGGGGAATGTTTGAAAAGGTTTGCACGCTGTTCCGTTCAGCACGAGTCCGACGACGGAGTGGGTGTCTACGTCTCTCGCGCAAGCATGCTCGCGGCCCTTCGCCCGAGGCCGTTCGAACGCGCACCCTGTCCGGTCGGATCACGATGTGCAATTGGTAGGAATTAAGGTAAACTAGTTTGATTTGGCTCACATACAACAAAACTGCGAAAAATGTCACACATGTTTTGCTGTATTTTGCTGTCGTCCCCCCCAATACAACAAAATGGGTCTTCTTCCGCCGGTGCTCTCCATGTCTGGCATCAAGGACAGGTGCTGTGGCCAGTAAACCAAGGACAACAAGTTTGCAGCCGCAAACAGTCGGGTGGAGGATCAAAAAAAAAGAATCAAAACAAAAGTTAGCTGAACGGATCAAGAAAAAATTTAGGAAGGATCAAAAAAAATTTAGGGATTGGCGATCTGCTGCAAACAACGGCAAGTGCTATTCCAATATCTCCGCGTGGCCGCCCCCAGCTCGTCGCTGCCACCCACCCTTCCTACCACGGCGCCTCCCTTACCAGTGGCAGCTCGGAGATCTGAGGTTTGCGCGACGGGGATACTTACCACGGATATGTGTATAGCTATATATATATATATATATAGGTATAGATATACATGTATTCATTTATGTATGTATGTGTGTATACTGCTACTAGTAACAACAGTACTCAGAATATTCAAAAATGATACTCTAGGAAAAAATGATAACATACAAATCACATGATTGTAATCACGCTAACAAACTATGAGACAGTATGAACAAAACCATTTTTTGTAATCAAATCATAATACTAGAATTGAGAGAAAGAATAGACACAATGCTAAAAGGAGACAAGAGTCTGCAGTATTATCGGCGTCTCCACAACTCCGAGGAACGTAGTACGACAATGGAAAAGCACATGCGAAGATTAACAAACAGAAAAGCAGAGCGTAAGCAAGAGCAAATGCAGGTCGGTGTGTATGCATGTAGGCGTGTACGTGTGTATATACAAGCAAGAAGCACAACAAGACAGAAAACGAACGCAAAAACAACAAGCCAAGAAAGCAGTAAAAAGCGGAGCGTACCGAAGCCAAGAAGCCAAGAACCCGAGAAGCCAAGAAGCTAGAAAGCCGGCAAGGAAGCCTAGAAAACACGACCGGCATTCGGCTGCAGGGCTCGATCGCGCGATTGGGGACATCAGAATGGATGGTGTCAACAGCCGCTTGGGCGCGTTGCCAAAGTAGCATGTTTTCCGCACTTTTTTGCAACTGCAAGTCAAACGACAATCCAAAACCCCGTGCAAACTGCGGACTACGGTGTCACACGAGCGGGAGTTCTCAGCACGGGCAGGGAAGCGGCTGGGCTGTGGGGCCTCCTGCCAGGCCTTGATGCAGCGGCCGTTGGTCAAGGGTACGTCCGAACATGAAGGCGGGGAGCCGTTTAGTGCTGCTCTGAGCCGGCCTCAACCCGCGACCGACTTCATCTACAGCAAGACCCACGCTCAGCTGCAGGCGAAAAAAAGGCGTCGGACGAAAACCAAAACTCAAGCCGCGATGGACGGAAGGGGCAGGGTTTACAAGGTTTCGAAATTGTGTCGCATGGGCTCCTGCGGAAAGTTGCGGGTGCTGTTTTACGGATGCATGAAGTACCTATTTTTTCTCGCACCTTTTTACGTCCGCCTATAATTCGCAAGTCCAAGTCCCCGTGCAACCTGCGCGCTACGGGCCGAGGCGGCTGGGGCTGGGAGGGACTGCATCGTGCAGTACGTCCTCGAATGGCGGGTGCTGCGCGCCAGGCAGGGCGCCAGCGACGCACGGCGCTCCGAGCAGCGTGGCAGCAAGTGTGCTTTGCAAAGCCACGCTCAAGAAGCCCCACGCGCAGGGCGGCAGGAGCGCGCTGGGCTCGGAGTCGCACGAGTTGGGTGAACAGACGTAGGGATTCAGCGCTCCAGCGTCCCCCAGCTTCGCAGGCAAGGACACAAAAACGCGGCGGCCCGGGTCGCAGCAGCTCAGGGTAGGCCACACGTTTGCGCCGCTCCGCGACAACGATGTCAGCGCCCTCGCGCGGCAGCTGAAGGATGGGCCCGTCCCTCACGCGTCAGAGGGCTGGTGGCGGGTGCCCTGCAACGAGCGTGTGTCAGGCAGGAGCTCGGCAAAGCGCGTGGGCCACCAGCAGCACCGAGCTCTGCGGCAGCAGGAAGCTCGAGCAGCGAAGTGGCGAAGGCTCGCTGCATGGCCACGGAGAGGATGGATGCCACCCCAACGGTACACCCAAGTGGCTTGAGCAGTGCGGCGCATGTTGACAGGTGCGCCGGCTGCGCGCGCCTGCAGGAAGGTCGCGGCTTCTGCAATGCCAAACACGACAAAGCGGCAGCGGCGAGCACGGAGCAACCCCGGGTAGTTCTGCCGCGCTTTGCGCTGCGCCGCGCGCGCCAACGCAACGCCCGGTTGCACATCGGCCATGGGCTGCGGCAGGCTGTCGTGCGTAAGCGGGGAGACCATAGACGCGTCAACTGCGAGCTGAGCTCCGTGCCGAAGGGACGGGTCATTGCACACGACTTCGATTCTCCTGGCATCGCCGAGTGGCACATCGATGTTCAATAATGTTCATGTCAGCGACGCGAACATGGCGCGCAACTCGCACTCCCTCCGGCCTCGCGGCAGACACGGGCAAGTGGCTCATGCGGCAGCGCCCGAGTCGGAAGGACACCCGCAGTGGCGCAGGTGGCTCGGTGGTCCCCAGAGGGTCGACGCTCTTGCCGCAGCGGCAAATTTGGGGGCAGTAGTGACATCGTCGGAGGTGGGGAGGACCGTAAACACACGGCCGGCCGTGTCGGGCGGAAAAGCGACGTTGCCGAAGGCGGTGTCCCAGAGAGGGGTCGGAATGATTGTTTGGCACGAAAAAGAATTCAAGATCCACCGCGGCAGCTCTGCAATACCAAGCTGAGGCACACGTTGTAAGCTTAAGCGTTCCAACCAGGTGTGGTGCTGAATGTGAAAAACCGGACACACACGAACGGCATGCAGCAACGTGCTACAAACAGCACCGCGTAGGCACTCGGAACTATGCGGCTGAGAGTGCCGGGCAATTCTGCCACCCTGAAAGGGATGATGAACGTCCACTCCCAAAGCAAGGACGACGGGAGCGCGAGAAAATGCGCTACCTGCTTTGATGTGACATGACCTGCCCGTGCTCCCTGCCACTGCCGGAATCGCACCGGGGGCGAATCTTTGCAGGAATGAATAGGCGTGCTCGCAGCCACGACTGCAGTACGACACCATTCATGGATGGGAGCACGAGCCAACCATGCTACGCTCCCGTAATCTCCCGTGTCTAGCAGCAAATGGCATGTACAGGCCGGAGTTGGTGCCAACTCGTCGGTGTAAGGGACGCGTCCAGGAAGCTGCCCAGTTCGTTACCACGCGGAATGCCGTAACCAACGTTAACATTTAGGATTAACGAGAAACCGTTTCGCACACATTGTTGCCATTGGTGCAGGGGGAGGCGCCCGTGCGGATGAGCGAAACGCGGGTGATCATTCCTGAGCACAAAGCCTTTCTCTCGTCCTTGCCACCCAGTTCGGGAGCGAAGCTTTCAAACCCGCCGCGTTTCAAAGCGAAGGAGTTGGAAGCCACCACGCGAAAGTCACGGGTTGTAGCATGGGCGGACACGTTGCGTGTGATGGAACAGCGCCATTCAGCAGGTTTCAGTGCGGCATGAGTCATTCGCCACTGGCACCAGCTGAAATTGACACATGAATCGCTTCAGGAATCCCACTGGCGGCTTGTTTTCTTGTTGACAACAAAACATCACCAACAGCCTGCGCAGCAAGATGAAGTGCTACAACGAAACGCAACTGCTGAACCACGAGCTTGGCATATTCGTTTTCGTGCTCGTTTGTCCGAGACTGCCGGTAAATTGTATTTTCGTCAAATGCTACACCGGTCGACAGGCTTTTGCCAGAATTTCCGGTAGAACCAGCACAAGTTCTGCCTGGCCAGACCAGAGAACGACACTCTTGCCGTTCCTGGTGGTTTGTGATGCTTCCCCTTAGATTGGATTCGGGGTGTCAGTCCATGTCAGTCCTCGCCTGTGCGGGGTATTCGCCACGCTCTGCTTTGATCCGAACAATCCATCAAAAGAACTGACCGATTGGGCACTCCGCGTCCGCTGCCGTTTCAGCAGCACCAGTCCAGGCAGTGATCACCAGCCGCACGAAGCACAAAGCCAGCAAACTCCCTCGAAGCATGCGGCATTTTGTTCGCTGTGGTGTGGGTATTCCGAATAAGTCACATGTCCAAAGGTTGACCGTCCCAGTCTCGCGTCAGGTTTGGGTGCTTTGGCTGCTTGCCTAATGTACCATTGCAACCGATCTATGTGCCCGTGGAACACAATCCCGCAGATGCTTTTCACGCCGAGAAAGCCGGAGGTATAGATGTCGGCATAACGTAAAACTTTGCGGTACGAATGTCTTGTCCTGTCGTTGTTCAACCACGTTCCGCTTGCAAAATGTTATGCAAGATGCATGCAGATGTGTAGTCAGATGGCGGGTGCTATGTCGGGTCAGACACTGCGTCTGTAAACTTCCATTTCTCGCTACGAGGCCCTCGGTGTGGGTGTATTTTCCGCAAAACAGAAAATACAGACGGATCGTAATTTTGAGAAAAGTGTTCACAAGCTGTTTTTCTTGCTTCTCGAAGTCTATGGCATGGGCTGTCAGCACCCACGCTGCATGTAGGGTATTAGTGGGTTTCGCCATGTTTCGCTCGCTGCCTCTTCCAAGCTTGTGTGCTGCCTTGGATGCTTCATCGTGCGCCGTTTTGTGCGACAATGGCATCGCCGTTCACTTGGTTGGCTTGCCAGTGCCCCAAGTGCGGCAGTTCTAGGTGAACTCGCTTGGGCACTTACCTGTGCGGAAATATGCAAAATTCATGCCTATGGTTTTCATCCTTGTTCAGTTGACCTGTATGGTGCCCAACGCAATGTTGCTGCTCGTGTTTTTCGTTATGTTTTCGGTATTCCTCCTCTCTGGGCGCATCAGGTTGGGTGCGGTTTTTGCACCCCGCACTGGACACGGCCTGTGCCCACACTTGCACCTGCGCCGTTCCAATTTGGAGCACGGCACCTTGCCTGGCTGGTGCTTGCACACCAGGTCCGTTCATGTGTTCTGGTGGACATACGAAACCTCCGTTCAGTAAATGTCTTGACAAGTCATATTCGCTCCAACCTTTGCAACTCCTAACAGGATTGGGGTTTCACACATTGGAAACACCGTCAGCGTCTGTGGACACGTGAGCCAGGCAACGAGGCGAAGGAAGGTGAAGTTTCAGAGAACGTCCGTCAAGCTCGGGATGGGTTAGCCACTTCTCATGCCTCGCCGCATTGGGAACAGTCCAACCGGGTGGCGACCGTCGCGTGCCACCAGCCGGCAAAAGTCCCGAGGACTACGAGCAGCGCCCGGCACAAAGATCAATGGCGGTTGCAGACGGACTCGAGGTGCTTTGCGCTCGGCACCACGCCGTGACATTAACGCCACCCTCCTGACAAAGGCCGGCAATGAAGCGGTGCGGCCGAGAACGCCGGACATGGACCAATGCGGAGCAGGAAAAGGCAGGCAGCTCCATGCGGCAGCATAGCAGAAGCGGAGTTTGGAAGACAGCTTGACGCGAACATGTTCCAGCTCGCACATGGCCTCTGTGCAACTGCGAGCTTCTGTGTGGCTCGGCGGCTCGGGCCGTTCGCATTTGGCAAAAGGCCGGGATTCGGACCACGCCGGCGGTGCCGCAAGAGGTCTCCCAAAAACAAGGTTTCAACACCAAACGCCACTGTTGCCGCATGGTCGAAAAGATCGTCAACGGCAACTCCAAGAAGGACAAGAGGAGTTCCAGCTTGCGCATGAATCGCTGGGCGATGCAGCCGACAAATGCAGGCACCACCAAGGGTTTCAAGCTCGTGATACAACCCCGTGCTGCAGGGCACCAATGACGCATATTTGTGATGCGGTCGGCGACAAGCGGTGGCAGGCAGGCTTTGGTCCCCGAGGAGAAACGTGCAACACGGCTATGGACAGCAAGCGATACCGCAACACCAGGCCACCATAGGGCAAGACGTGTCTTGCACCGCGAAGTGAGTCCTCGGAAGGTTTGCCATGTCCGTGTCTTCGAAGCTTTTCTTGAGATCACTGCAAAGCAGGTTTGTGACAAACAGACAAAGGCTGTGCCAGGTCTGGACTTACCCTGTGCCGGACAACGTCTGCGTTCGACACGAGCATGGTGTCCGGGTTGCGAGGCGGTGCAGACGGCGGTCCCCGTCTATGCGCAAGAGCCCAGCTCTGCAAATTGCCTGCTCACTTCTACAATTCTACAACACCTTTCGTACACATAAGTTTCGAGACAAGACTTTGACATCCTGTCGTGAGTGCAACACGCAGTGCCATGGGGAGACGACCCTTAATGTAACATAACAGTGTAACGCCGAGCTTCACTTGCAACATCGGCGGAACAAGGCGCCTGGGAACAGCGAATACCTTGCCCGATGCCGGTACCATCGCCTTCTTCCGGACGGATAGCTTGTGTTGTTCGACAGTCGCAATCCCGAACTGTTTCCAGGCTGGACTTGACTTGTCTCACAGAGTGCCAAAGGAACGAAACACTACATGTCCTTCGATAAATCCTGGAACCTGCACCCAAGCTTGCAATCTCAAGATTACCGTCTTTGCATCTAGATCTTGTCAGACATCTGAACATAGACAATGCGTGATACAAGACAGTGGGTTTGTCTTGTGAGGCAATGCGGGGTGATCGAACTCTTTGTGCAGCCCCTGCTACTGCACACTCTCCATCCCAAACCAGAGATTGATACGAGTTCGGATTCCAGAATCATACCGAACCCAGAGTCAGGCAAAACTTGAATGGTGCAAACGAAACTGTGCGCACACGCGAGCCCAGTCGTCCTCCCCGTTCAGGTACTGGTCCCGAGTGAATTTCGCCCTGAGGTGCCAAGCTTGCAGTGTCGCATTTAGGTTGAAAGCAGTTTTGGGTCAGATCCTGCACTTGCACACTTCGAGCTGCGAGCTAGGGATTAAATCTGCATTAGACCTGAAATTGCCTCAGTAGGTCAGCCTATCGGGCCGACCTGCTCTGCTGTGAAGCAACAAGCGTCCAAAGCTGAGGCTACACGATTGAAACTTTCCGGCTGTAACCTCGGTAACTTCTCTGGGAACCTTACACTCTGCATGCGTTGCTAGCCCGGAGTCCTGCGGCCCGATCCCCCACAACTTGGGGCCGCGGCTGCCAAGCCTCCTCCCCAGCAGCCCGCTCCAGCTCAATGAGGTCACCGGGACTCAGGAAAAGGGTGTCTTGAACCAACATTGGAATGCTTTTACACCAAGCATTCTTTGCAACTGCTTGGCTGGCTTGACAGTTGCAATCACGGGATTCCGCGCATTCCATGTATTTTGCAATTCATGTGCATCTTGGTTCAGGGATCAGGCAATGCCGGCAACAACTGCATAGAATCTTAGAACCCTTTTGCTCACAGAGAGGCCAGCTCTGGAACAGACTAGACAGTCATTCAAGCCTGTAAAGCCAAAACGTCGAACCTGGAGATTAGATGGTTGGGGCAGTCCACAGCTCACACGGCGTGCCTTGCATATTCTGGGACGGACAGCTGCACCTGATCGCCAAATAAGAGGCTCCTACCTTCCTTGGGTTTGTGCTGGCAACCTTTCAACATGGTTTGGGGCAGTCCAGGACTCGCAGAACTTGAAATCCCACTCCAGCACCAGCACGAGCACGAGCACGAGTCCTCATCCTCCTTTTGCTGCTCCTCTACACTACTGCTGCTGCTACCGCCTACTGATACCAAAACATTACCAACATTACCAATCAAGATACTACTGCTTCCACCGCTTCTTCTACTACCACCACCACCACCACCAGCAGTACGACCACCAAAACGACAAACCTTGCAGTGCATACAGCAGAGCTACGACGAGTAAGAATCAGAAGCCGTTTCTCGCAAACCCCAGCCCCCAAACATAAGACATGCACGAAATAGTGAGAATAACAGCCGGCAAGACGATCAAAGTTTTCAGTAAAACAGTGTGACGAATACGGCTGTCAACCAGACCAAATAGCGAGGTGAGGCACAGCAATGATGGATATCGTTGCAATCACACTTTTATCCTCTTCCTCATCAGCACCATCGTCTCATCATCCTCTTCCGAGTCATCATCGACACCAGGTCGTGAGCCTTGTTTTTCCCGACTGCTCTCCCAAACTCTCCCGGGACCTGCTCGCCAGCTGAAAGGCTGACCTGCAGCTTCGTAAGGCCGGGCCTGATGAGCTTTCACAAGGAAGAGATTTCAGCGGTTTACGACCTTGCTGTTCGGGGCTTGAGATCTGTTTGCATGCCAGTTCTAATGAATTTCGCTCGTGCGTTACGATTCGGTACGTGGCCTCGGCGGCTAAGACGTCTCGGATGTGATCCAATGACTGCACCGAGCCCATGTCGCAGCAAACGATGCCCACAGATTACAATGCCACTTCTGCTTTCGGGCTTGCACTGGATGTTGCAACGACACGTGTTCCGAAAGTTCTGGCAATTTGTACACTTTGAGCTTGACTGCAGCGTGTGGCACATTGGGGGTGGATGAAAGAAGGCTTCAGTGCACTCCTACAAAAAGCGCTCCATGGGTTGCTACAGCTGCTACTACCCAGCAGCACTTCTTGGGTTCTGCTCTTTGCAAATCGGTTCGCTCCGCGTGATTCCACAAATGCGGGGTGTGCAGGAAATCGGGAGTACCTCTGATTTTTTCTGCGATGGGCTGTTCTTGGTTCCGGAACCCGAAACCATGAACCCGAAAAAACCATGCAACCGCACACCCAAACCTCGCGGAAATGGAGCTTTAACACAAAGTGAGCTTGACTTCGACGGATGAAGGCGAGACCACGGCTTGACGGCAGCAGGCACCAGCAACTGTAGCTTGTTGAGATCTTCCCCTGGCACACTAGAAGGACCCAGAAAGAAAGCGAAAGAAACTCGACTCGCTGAAGCTCTGAGGGCCTGGTTGTTCAGCGATTCTATTGGCCAGGTCGTGAAGTGGCTGCTTCCTAGAATGGACCGCCGCATCCAGCAATGCATCCAAAACGCCCTTTGCTTGCTACGCTTCGATGACGCTGGAAGCTGACCTCGACTCACCTGCAAGGTACCGTGTCCTCAAAACCACACATGTCCACGGGCCATCCGGCATCTTTGACAATCGCAAGCGATCCCCCACCTGGGTTCTTCACAAAGCATTCACTTAGGGCCTTCATGCCACTTTCGGTGCTGATACTCAACGTGAACCTAAGAATCGGGCAGCAGCTTCTGCGGGCACCAACACATGGAGCTCCGACTCTTCATCTACGTCCACTGCCAACCTGTCAAGCACGGATCTTGCCCCTTGGCCCAGTCTAATGCACAAAGCCTGTTGTACACTGACGGATGCTGACTGCCAGACACATCACGGAAGAAGCGAAGCTCGATTCGTCGATTCGGTTGTCAAGACAACGACATGTCAATGTGACCACACATGGCTCGGCTTTCAAGGTGAATCACTCGTCGATGGCGAGGCCCTGGCTTCGTCACTCCAGGTCGTGCATTCGCGGGCACTTCCACGATGATTTGAAGCCTTAACCGGCAATGATCTCACCTTCACCAATCCGGAAACCACCTTATGCATTGCATGCACCCGAAAACGAGCTCCTTGCTGCGTAGCTCCCTGCGGATTCTCCGCATCCGATGAGAACGCCATTTGCGCTCTTGGCAGTACTGTCAGCTAAAAGTCGACGCTTCGCAAGGTTGTTTTAATTGCGAACACCCGAACAGCACAAAATGTGCGGGATTTTGGTGGTGCGACCGCAGCATGGAAAGGCGCCACTGTTATACATGCAAACACTTGCACAATCATGGCGCTTTCGACTACCACTCATTTGATGCCAAGATTGGCGTGCAGGTCTCTGCTAGCAGCTTCCAAACAATCCAACAAATGCAGAACATCCCAATGAAAGCATTGCCAATAGATGCAGGCTACATTCACAATTTGATTTTGTTTGTTGAAAACTGAAGACCGTTGAATAAGCCAGCAAAAATCAAGAACAAAGCTTACATAAAAAGTAAATTAAACATGCCATGTCTGTAGCTAAAAGTAGGGGTCTTTATAGTAACCCTAAACTTACTAAACCCTAAACCCTGAGGGTCGCGGATGTAGGGTTGGGGTTTAGCTGCACGGTACTAGGATGCGTGAACTCCAGGAAGGATCCTGCGTTAATGCGTTTCAAAGTCTTGCGAAGGGTATCAAAAATCGGTGTCGTGCTCACGCATTGGACAGTTGAACTGAGGTGTGAACACCACCAAACACCGGACTTCATAGACATAACCGACAAAATGCAACTTGCTGCTGAAGATGAATCGTCGCCTTTTTCCTCTGACGGTAAAGGCTGAATTCGGCACAAAGGCGCCAGGCAAAAAAGTTGTTTTCGGAGCTTCTTTGGGTCACCTCCGTGGTAACGAGGTAACGAAGCACTGCCTCTGAACCCTGGGCTGTTGCCTGATATGTCTGAGGTGTTTCAGCTGGCACGGGAGTGTACCCTGCAACTCGCAGAACTCGGCCTCGCTAGCTCAGGCTGCCGTTTTCGCAGATGGCATCAAGGCTCCGTCCAGCTCGGCCCCGCGTGCGCACCTTGCTTGCAGTGCTGCGAAGCTTGAAGGGAGGTCAAGAACTGCAAGACAGCGCACAGCTGCTTGTGAACCGTGATAACTTTGCCCAAATACAGGCCCTGCGAGCGACACTCGCGGGTAGACTGTAGACGGCTTCAGATGCTTTCTATAGCACACAACGGAGCCGGCGCCTGACGCATTCCTCCTCAACGAAGACCGCACCGTCGCTTGGACTGTCTGCTAGCAGGCCCGAAGTGTGTCGCCAAGGCCCCTGGGTGCCAAAGTCGGCTGTGAGCATCATGGCATCCAGATCTGCTCCAAAGCCGGAGATGGGAACGCAGGACCCGCATGCAGGCCAGCAACCAGACGGCCCAATCACACACGAAATGCGTTTGCAGCGTGACAACCCATTGGTGTCAGACTGATCTGCGTGGAAAACAACCATGCAGAGGCTGCAAGACCGGCCACGAACCAGGGACATCGCCTGAACATGCGGCTGCTTCCTTGCGCCACAGCCGAGCTCCGGCCGGGCATGTGCTGTGACGTGCTGGTGTGCCTGGGAAGCACTGTACTACTACTGTACTACTACTGTACTAAGCCCCTCACCTTAGAATGTATAAGGAGGTGGGGTGTGGTCGAGCCACAGATTAGGGTCAGGCAGGGTGTGAGGCGAGCCTCAGCTGAGCTTTTTCCAACTATTAATGTTTGTCTTTGGGTAGTGATTTACGGTGTTCCTTTGGTGATCTCGCAAGTGGTGCTCCCGAAACGAGCCAGTGGTGAGAGAGAGGTGTCACGAGTGGGGTTTTTCGAACTCGAATCTTTGAGAGTTTGAACGTAGTACATGTTGGACGGGATTCGAGAGTTTGAAAGTTTGAAAAGTTTGGAGAATGAAGAGTTTGAAGATTGAAAGTTTGAGAGTTTCGAGTTCGAAAGCGGGCGCGAGTTTGGAGTTTGAAAATTTGAAACCCAGGAAGTTTGAAAGTTTGAAGCTTCGAAGATTGAAAGTTCGAAAGTTTGAAAAGGAGAAGGACCGCTGGAGACGCGTAGGGGTTCACAGAGCAGCCCTCAGGCTCGAGTTCGAAAGTTTGAGAGCTTGGAGTTTGAAAGTTTGAAACCCAGGAAGTTTGAAAGTTCGAAAGCTTCGAAGATTGAAATTTCCAAAATTTCAAACTTTGGGGGGTTGCAGGTTTGAAGTTTTCAAATTTCGACAGTTGAAAGTTTGAGAGCCGTGGAGTTCGAAAGTTTGAGATGTTCAAAGTTTGAGAGTTTGGGAGTTTGAAGGTTTGTAAGTTTGAAGAGTTTGAAGTTTGAATACATTGAAAGTTTGATTTTGAAACCATGTTGACGTCCTCATTTTAGGGTCTGGGCCCGGTAACTCCGAGTCCGATTCAATAGCCCGGGACCCCCCTGGGCGACAGGTAGTCCTGGATTTAGGAAGAGTATGAAGGGGGGGGTTGTAGTTCTGGATTTAGGAAGACCATGGGGGGGCGGGGGGGGGGGGGGCCGGGCTTGGAGTCTTCGGGGAACCCCACCGCTCTGTTTAGACTGCAAACGCCCCGCTCTGTTAAGCCGAGAAAAACTTAATGAAAGCGTCTCCCACTTCATACTTCACCAAAAACCAAGATTACGGGCCCCCCCAACCTCATACTTCGTCCAAATCCAAGACTTCGAGCCTCCCCCTTCCCCTTACAGTCTTCCTACAACCAAGATGTTAAGCCCCCCTTTCTCCAACACAGGCAAAGGAGAAAGCAACACGAGAACACTTCAGGGGTTTAAACGCGAAGAATTAAAATTCATCATGAGTGATTAAGAAGCTGTGCAAATGGGGGTGCTCTCTTAAGATCCCCCTCCCCTGATACGTCGTCCAAATCTAAGACGTCAAGGCGTCCCCTTACAGTCTTCCTCAATCCATGACTTTAAGCCCCACCTTTCTCCAGCACACACAAAGGAGAAAGCAACACAAAAATGCTTCAGGGGGCTAAACGCAAAGAACAAAACTTAAGCATGAATGATTTGGAAGCTCTGAAAGGGGGGGGGGCTGCGCCCCCCCAACCCCCCAACTTGTTTTGGACTGCAAACTCCCTGCTCTGTTAAGCCGCGAAAAAAATAAAACGTAACCCCCTTCATACATCACCAAAAACCAGAGTACGAGCCCCGCCCCCTCATACTTCGTTCAAATCCAAGACTCGAGCCCCCCCAGTCTCCAACACACACAAGGGAGAAAGCACACGAAAACGCTTCAGGTGGATTAGAAGCGAAGAAGACATCATGAATCATGAGTGATTTTGAACCTCTGCAGATGAGGGAGGGGGCTCTGCGCCCCCAACCCCCCCCCTCCCCCCCGCCGCTTATTTTAGACTGCAAGCGTACTTCACCCAAAACCCCCCTTCTTTCATGAATGATGTGGAAACTCTGCAAATGGGGGGGGCTGCGCCCCCCCCCCAACCCCCCGCTGTTTTTAGACTGCAAACTTCCTGCTCTCTTAAGCCGCGTTTTCTCCAACACACACAAACGAAGAAAAACAGACGAAAACGCTTCAGGGGTGTTAAAGACGAAGAAAAGAGCATTATGATCATGAGTGATTTGGAAGGTGATTTGGAGGACTAGGTACTTCACCCAACCCCAATGATTTGGAGGACTACTTACTTCACCCAACCCCCTCTCTCATGCTTCGCCCAAACCCAAAACTACAAGGCCTCCCTATCATATTTCACCCATGAGCCCCTCGCCACCCCCCCCCGAATAGTACCACTAGTCGCCGGGAAAAGTCTTCTCCAAGACACACAAAGGAGAAAGCCACACGAAAACGCATCGGGGGGTTAAAAGCGAAAATAATATTCATGTTGGGTGGTTCGGAAGCTTTGCAAATGGAGGGGGAGGGGGGGGATGCGCTTTTAGACAGCACACTCCCCGTTTGTTTAAGCCGCGAAGAAATGAACCAAAACGTCCTTGGGCGTGCTTGAGATATACTAGAATCGCCAAAAGAGAAGGCGTGTGTAAGATGTAAAATTAACCGAAAGCGCCAAATGAGTAAGCGTAATACGACAATACGATGACCCGGAAAAGCTAAATGAGGGGTGTGCTTAAGATCGCCAACTCAAGGGGTGCGTTTAAGTTACACGGTGTGCTGGAATCGCCCAATGGGAGCGTAATTAAGATATGTGGTGAGGGGCTATGATGACCCGAATCGCAAAATGAGGGCGAAGTGAACCGGAATCGCCAACAAAGAAGGCGTGTTTGTTCAAGATACTTAATTGAGGTTGCGAACAACACCCATATACGTGACCGCATGTCGAGCGCCTCAAACTCTGAAACTTTTCAAACTCGAACTTTCAAACTGTCAAACTCTCGAACTTTCAAGCTCGAAACTCAGCGGACTTTCAAACTTTGCATCTCGACGCGCTTCAAACCTTCAAACTTTGCAAACTTTCAATCTTTCGAACTCTCAAACTCGCGAACTTTCATCCCTTTCAAACTTTCGATCTCTGAAACTTTCAAACCTTCGAACATGAAACCTTTCGAAGTTTGAAACCTTCGAACTTTCAAACTCGTCACCTCAGCCCAAGCCGAAGAGGAAATCTGAAGCCAACCTTTCAAACTCCGAACTTTCGAACTTTCAAACTTTCGAACTTTGAAACTTTCGAGCTTTCAAACTTTCGAACGTTCGAACTTTCAAAGTTTGAAACCGTCGAACCTTCGAATTTGCAAACTTTCAAAGTCTCGAACTCTCAAACTTCGAAGGCCGATCGAACTCGCCCGCGGGAAAAGTTTGAAGTTTGAGTTTCAAGCAGCCAGTCGAGCTTGAAAGTTCGAGAGTTTGAAAGCTTGAAAGTTTGAAAGTTTCGAGTTCGAAAAGTTCGAAGTTTGACCGCGGCTAGCTTGTGCACACCAAGGTGCACAAACTTTCGAACTCCAGCACTTTTCGAACCTTCAAACCTTCAAAGCTTGAAACTTTCAAACTTCAACCTCCAAACTCTCAAACTTTCAAACCTTCGAGTTCGAACGACCTCGCTCGCGACACCATTCGTGGTGAGACGGATTTTCTGACGATTTGGAGGACAACATTTGGTTGTCGTTCTGCATGCGTCAGTCTGTGGGAGCAAGCATTTGGCAGTGTTTGGGTGCTTTCCTGCCGGTCTCATGCTGGTTTGATGATGGTCTCCTGGTTTGCGCGCACCGGGCACGCGCTCCTACACCCCAAACCTTACATTTGCAACCACAGGAAGCAGCTCGCAGCTGCACGCGAGCACCCCAGGCCTTGGGGACTTCGATTTTGGGCTCGGGAGTTTCGATTGGCTCGAACCGTGATCCCTCCTAGTGACCTAGTGCCGATTCAATCATCTAGCCTCTTGGCGTTCAAGCATCAAGCTTTGGATTAGGATCTAAGTTCCAATGCAACGAAGAAAAACTCTGCATCCTACGGAGCCGGCGCCTGACGCATGCATTCCTTCCCAACGAAGACCGCACCGTCGCTTGGACTGTCTGCTAGCAGGTCCGAAGTGTGTCGCCAAGGCCCCTGGGTGCCAAAGTCGGCCGTGAGCATCATGGCATCCAGATCTGCTCCAAAGCCGGAGATGGGAACGCAGGACCCGCATGCAGGCCAGCAACCAGACGGCCCAATCACACAGGAGATGCATTTGCAGCGTGGCAACCCATTGGCGTCAGACTGATCTGGGTGGAAAACAACCATGCAGAGGCTGCACGACCGGCCACGAACCAGGGACATCGCCTGAACATGCGGCTGCTTCCTTGCACCACAGCCGAGCTCCGGCCGGGCATGTTCTGTGACGTGCTGTGCCTGGGAAGCACTGTACTACTACTGTACTACTACTGTACTAAGCCCCTCACCTTAGAATGTATAAGGTGGTGGGGTGTGGTCGAGCCACAGATATATACATTCCCCATTTCCCTCGTTGTTAAACATGGAAAACCTTAGAATATGTGCGTGGAAGTTGTGTATATTGCCTTCTTCCGAAAATCGCACGACCGTATTTGGCTCGCCTCGAAATTAGGGCCAGGTAGGGTGTGAGGCGAGCCTCAGCTGAGCTTTTTCCAACTATTAATGTTTGTCTTTGGGTGGTGATTTGCGGTGTTCCTTCGGTGATCTCGCAAGTGGTGCTCCCGAACGAGCCAGTGGTGAGACGGATTTTCTGACGATTTGGAGGACAACATTCGGCTGTCGTTCTGCATGTGCCAGTCTGTGGGAGCAAGCATTTTGGCAGTGTTTGGGTGTTTTCCTCACCTATGCCCTCCTGGTTGCGGCGTTTATAACCCAAACGACTCTTCTGCGGGCGGGGGCGACTTGGAGACTTGCCAGCTTCTAGTGGCAGAGCTGGCACGCAACCTATAGATGGTGTCGGCCGGCGGCAGGCCTCTAATGTGCACGCACTTGTCCACCGAGAAAATGACACTGTCGTGGACTTGGAACTTGGAGAAGAGCATGATTCCGGCTCAAAAACCAAAGCTGGTGGCGCTCTGCAGTACGACAAAAGCCTTCAGATGTCTGGACACACGACCCGGCAAGCAGTCTCGGCACCATGCTGCGCAGGAGCTTTGCCCTGTCGCTAAGGCTGTTCGCACGACGTTGCTGCTGAGGCCGCGGTGTCGTGCCTGTGGCACAAGGAATGTGCAGCAACGGACTGGATCGGGCACTGCTTTTAAGAGCCCACCTTGCGGGCTGGCAACGCTGGCCGCGCGGGCTTATTTCCGTACAGACAAGCGTACGACACGCTGATCAACGGAAGGGTCCACACCTCAATTTGTCGGATCGGCCAAACGCCGATGCCTGGAGGCCCATGCCGCGTTGCGTGATTTGTGTACGATGTCAGCTGTCGGTTCGAATAAGACTGTCTGTGACTTATGCGTTTGCGAATTGTCCACACCGTTTTTTTGACTTGCCTTCGCGAAGCTGAACATCTGCACATTGAAGGGCGAAGCCCCGAAGCCACTGAAGTGTTTGATTCTGGCACTCCATGAGTCTTGAAGCCTACACCGAAAAAACCTGACAGCTTGCGCGGAAACTCCCTTCCGAATAAAACACCGAGCTCGTGCTGGAACCCATCAATGTCCTGCCCAGCGTTTGCAGAATCACTAAGCCAACAGAAAACACACGCATCTGTCCTGCAAGTTCGTGCTTTATCTGGCGGCTGCTGGAGGCATCCATTTGTAGCCACGGGCTGAGGCCCTTCAACGTGACCTGCAGGAATCTTCAAGGTTCAGGGCCGGTGGGGATTAGAAGTTTAGGGGTTAACGGGAACTCTCCACAAGGGTCAACGTTGCAGATACGGTGGCACTGCGAGCTTGGTCGACTTGGAGCTCATTCATCGAAGAGTGACAAGCCATAGTCCCAAGCTGCGCAAAGACGAGCAAGGAGATGAAAGCCTGTAAGTGTTAGAGAAACGGCGGAACTGAAAAGCTCGAGACTGCTTCCAAAGACGGGGCTGAAGTACTTTGACTCAGCTTGCTAAGGGTGCTGCCGACTCCTGGTGTGTTCGGAAATCCGTCTGAAATCCGAGCCGTGCGGTAGAACTGATGAGTGGACAAAGAGAGAGTCAGAATGAGCCGGGATCAACCGGATGAAGTGGGGTGCAAGGCAACGCGGGAGCACTGGCAACGGCGTGAGGGCCGTGACAGCTGCATAGAGATTTGAGCTCTGCACTTGGGCAGTATCTTCGCCAGCTAGGCACACTTTGTGCTCAGCACGAACGAAGCAGGGGTACAGGGCGCTGGTCGGATGCCGGTAGCACCGCATCGAACCGCTTCATTGCACCACGACATCTATCGCCGGCGAAAGCTTCTCTGCCGCCCAGTGTATAGATTTTCAGAAGGCGAACGCTGCTCTGCTCAATGCAATGCAGGAGCACTGCTGACTGCGGAGCCCTGCTGCCGGTTTCGGAACAGCTGCTTAGAGGTCTAAGCTATGCTGTGGGCAGTATCTTCCCGCAAGGAAGCATTTTGTACTAAACACGCAAAGGGGGCAGGGCCACGGCGTTCTGTGGATGCCGGCAGTACGGAACGGAAATGCTTCAAAGCACAACCACGACTTCTGAGCAACCCGCTCTGCCAGGAGACTATCTCTACAGAGAGCCGCCGGATGCTTAGGTGTTGAGGAAGAGCTGAAGCATGGGGTTAGTCACAAGGGCATTATGGGCTCTTGTTAGGGTTTAGTGAGGCCGTTTAGGTTTCAGGGTCCAACGCCCAAAACGATCGCCAAATCCAAAGGAGCCTCGGTCGCTGCTTGCGGCCACATCGCTGCTGGCTGCGTCATTGCTGGTCGGAGACGTCGCGGTGCTGCCAACCTCGAAGCATAGAAGTTTGGGGGTTCCTTCAAAAGTTTTCTTAGGTTTCGTGAATCTCATATGGAGTTTAGGAACTTCAGGGTCTGAACGTGGGAGTTTGGGACTTTAGGCTTGAGGATTTGGGGTTTCTTTGTGGCTCTCGAACTTGAAGTTTCTGATCCCCAATCCTGCGATTGTGAGCCCTACCGCATTCCCAAATCCTGAACCCGAATCGCCGAAGCTCTGAATTGCAAAGCAAGCCCCGAAACCCGGACACTCGAAAGCCTGATGGAAGACATGATACCCTAAACTTGGGCATTGCTACAGCCGTCTGGCGTTCTTTGCTTAAAAGGAGCCTGCAAGAAGAACCAACCTTGTCTTGCGGCTTCCCCTGTGACAATGTCTAGAGTCTAGAGAGTCTCACTGTGGCGGGAAAGTGCGACTGCAGGCGTAGGGCTTGGAAGGCGCCGGGTATGCGCGAGTATATGCACGAGTGTGCGCGGGTATGCGGGAGTATGCGCGGGTGTGCGCGAGTGTGCACGAGTCTGCGCGAGTATGCGCGAGTGTGCGCGAGTATGCGCGAGTGTGCGCGAGTATGCCCGAGTATGCGCGGAGCGCGCGTATGCGCGAGTATGCGCGAGTGCGCGCGGGTATGCGCGAGTGTGCGCGATTATGCGCGAGTATGCGCGAGTGTGCGCGAGTATGCCCGAGTATATGCGCGGAGCGCGGGTATATGCGCGAGTATGCACAAGTATGCGGTGGTATGCGCAGGTATGCGCCAGTATGCGCGAGTATGCGCGGGTATGCGCGGGCATCCGCGAGTATATCCGCATGGTATGGGCGAGTACTGCCGGGTTGCGTGTTATAATTTGTTATATCAATATATGGCGACGATCCAGATCCACAGGGAATTGATCCCCAACGGTTGTTCGGCAGTCATGGCCAAAACTGACAAATATAGACAAATAGTGACGACAAACGTCAAGAAAACGCCAAAACAAGACAAGAATAGACAAATCCGGACAAATCTTTGAACACAGAGAAGCACATCGTCAAGGGTGACGGGGGCCGATTTATCAAAAGGTGCTCCCCCCCAAACAAAACCTTTATCTATCTATCCAAGCAAAGATCCATAAACACAAACGATTTTCAATTTCGCTTCCACCGGGGGGGGGGCAGCGGGGGGGTCTCCCCCCTCTTTCCCCAGGTGGGGGGCTGGGGGGGAAGTGGAGGAGCTGTAGGGGGGAAAGCCCTCGATCCACGGGGCGCAAAAACCCCCGGCGAAACAGCATCGAATGTTTGCACTTTTCCAACGAGAAGTCACGACTCCGCACAGTTACCCGCGGGTGAGCGACGTGAACAAATAAGATTCAATAAGATTTTCCAGGGGGATGCCACATTTGTACTGTTGTCTTATAAGATTCAATACAAGATTCAAGAAGATCTTACCGGGCTGATTTTGGCCAAAAATCCGCGCCTTTCATTCTTAGCCAACATACACAGCTTCCAGAAAAGGCCCCATGACAAAATGAGGTTTTAGGCCCAAGACCACAAAGCGTCGGTCATCTAAGCCCTGTGGTTCTCGGCCCTCGCAAAAAGTTAAGGGTTTAGATGGATCTAGCTTATGTGGCATGAGGTGGGGCATGCCCAGCACTGTGTTCGGCCCACGCCCGGGCAGATGTCTGGCTCAATCACCCCAACGTGGATTGAGCAGTTTTTCCCAAATCCGGGTTCTCCTATTGAAAAATCCTATCGAAACAAACATGACGAGACTGAGCCAGGTTTGATACATCCTTTTGTTCTTCCAAACAGAGAATGATTATACACCACAGGGGCGCCATTGTGATTCGTGCTTCGGGAGGGAGTTTTGAGCAGAAGATCCTGACCAAGCGCCACCACAACACACAACAACAGACTTGCACAAAATAATCAAAACAAAGGCAAGCAATCAACAAAAAGTAAAACCATAAACAACAGACAGTTACAAATACAATAAATTGAATCAAAACAAACACAAAAGTACAAAGTTCGCCAAGCACGTGACAAAGTGAAGCTTTACGCCGGCCAGTTTAGCCTTATCCATTTAAACCCTGTGGTTCTGGACCGCTCCAAGAGGGGCAAGGATGATATATCAATATATACGTGGTCGATTGTACATTATAATTAGATGTTTCATATTTATGTGATGTAAAGTAGTAATACTGCGCAGTATATACTGTGTTTATTATATTGAAGGTTATACGCATGACGAACACTCAAATCATATGCGTTCGAAAATATATGCTGTATATGTTTTCGACGATTTATAATGTGACAGGTATGAATTATGTTTGTTATTTACTGTCATTCTTAGTGTGTGTGTGTGTGTGTATATATATTTGTATATACATAGAAGGCGGCCGCCAGGGGGAATGTGGCAAACGACCTGACGCCGAATCCGAATTCCTGAAGCCGCATTATTGCTTTAGGTGACGCCGAATTGTGACGCCGTGACGCCACATTGTCTGATGCCGAATTGTCCCCTGGCTCCGAATTGGGTCGTGACGCCGAACTGTTTCGTGATGCCGCATCGGGTGGTGACGACGAATTGTGAAGCCGCATTGGGTGGTGACGTCGAATTGCTGACGCCACATTAGGTGGTGACGCCGAATTGCTGACGCTTCGTTAGGTGGTGATGCCGGATTGGTGACGCCGCAGTAGGTGGTGACGCCGAATTCCTGACGCCACATTAGGTGGTGACGTCGAATTGGGTCAATGACGTCGGATTGTGAAGCCACATTACTCGAGGCTCATGGATCTGATGCCAGAGCCCAGAACCCTTGCGGATATTGAGAAGCGAGGGTGGGGCTTTGGATTGACGGGGCGCCCCTGATTTTCAAATCGGAGCTCTTGTAGATGTTGAACTCGGAGGATAGGGCCTTGGACTGATGACTGATGCTGCGTCCCTGGTTTTCTAAAGCAGACCACGTATAGATCTTGAACTCCGAGGCTGGGGTTTCGGACGGATGGAACGACCGTTTTTTTTCCAAGCAGTGCGTGCAAGTCAAACCCATCCCACCAACCACCCCCCTTTTCACCACCATACAATACTGTGGCGGGGCACGTGGTTTAAAAGTGGTTTCACAAAAGTGGAACCGATATAAATGGAGTTATCTTGAAAAGTCCGTCCAAATATATTCGTATGAAATCGCAGTCAGAGTGTTTCAACTGACGTGCATGTACAAGATCGCATGGACTGACATGAGGCAGACTCTCGCGCAACGATGTTTTCCCTCTTTGTTGGATCGGAATCCCATTCGGCGAAGTGCATGTGCTACGCTTGCAGCGCCTTAGGCGAAAGCAAGCCCGCCCACACCAAGCACATGCAAGACGCCAGGGTTGGGAGGGTGGGAGCTTCAAAATCTCACCACTTGACCCTGTGGCTGCCATGCAATAGACATGATTCGCATGCAGCATAAAAATATCAATCAAGATAAAAGGGAAAGAATCTCTGCAAAGATTCATGCGTTCAATTTCCCCCAAAAGGGAACTTCCGGAAAAAGGAATACCCTAAAATCAAATAGAAAATAAAAGCTCCAAAGAGCTTTTGCCTCCCGCAAGAGAAGGTACACGCAGTGTACCAAGCACATGGGTTTGAAGAGCACACACACTGACGCAACAAGTCGCGAACGCGTGCGTGCAAGTCAAACCCATCCCACCAACCACCCCCCTTTTCACCACCATACAATACTGTGGCGGGGCACGTGGTTTAAAAGTGGTTTCACAAAAGTGGAACCGATATAAATGGAGTTATCTTGAAAAGTCCGTCCAAATATATTCGTATGAAATCGCAGTCAGAGTGTTTCAACTGACGTGCATGTACAAGATCGCATGGACTGACATGAGGCAGACTCTCGCGCAACGATGTTTTCCCTCTTTGTTGGATCGGAATCCCATTCGGCGAAGTGCATGTGCTACGCTTGCAGCGCCTTAGGCGAAAGCAAGCCCGCCCACACCAAGCACATGCAAGACGCCCATGCGAAGCCGGAGCCGAATGATCACCACTTGGTCCGAGCCCGCTTGGGCCCCTTTCGTGGCCCGGATGAAAGCCCTCCCCTCTTTGTCGAGGCAGTCTTTGTCTCGACCAGCTCCGAATGGAAAGATGCGGCTGAAGCCAGCAACGAACCCAGTACGATCCAATCGATCTGGGCCCCATCCACAATCAGCCTCCTCCCAGGATCGAAGCGCTCGAAATTCTGATTTGTCAAATCATCGGCCCACTGATTTCTCTCCCTCGGAACCCAGTGAAGGTCGAGGACTTGGTTGCTGCTCCTCAAGGTCTCCGAAAGCTCCATGAGCAGCAGAGGCAGTGGGAACTTAGTAGACATAAGCTTGGAGACCGCGTAGCTGTTTCCCTGATTGTCTGTGCCGCCGGTGATGTGCCCAGCGGATCTCCCATCCCTCAGCATTCGTTTTCCCCACAGCTTGACGCAGATCAAAGTACCCAGCAACTCGAGGCTCGCAATGGTGCGCTTCAAGTCCTTCTTGATGAAAGCCCAAGGCGCCCAGCTCTCAAGAACCTCGACGGCGTACCATTGCAACACCTCCGTGCCGTCCCATAGGTAGCCACCAATCCAAGAACAGTCCTGCTCTGCTTTCGCATCCGAGAAGAAGGTCAAGCCTTGATCCGCTGGTGCCTCGGCGATCTGCATCGGGGACTGAAGCCGTTCCCCTGATCTGAAGCGATCCGCCATCCACGAGAGGATGGATCTCAGCATCACTGGTAGCCTCAGTGCCCCTCTGTGTCCCCGAGTGGCCGAGGACCAGGAGTAGAGCGGCCCCAAGAAGGGGCGCTCCCAAGAGAGAGCATTTGCTCCAAAGCTCAGCCGTCCAAGGCCGCACGCAAAGTCATCCCAAGTGACGGCGCCAGTCTCTGCAAGCTTTGATGCCCAATCCGCGAGCCATTGAGCCCTCCTCTCAGATATGCCCAGTCTGAAGGTCGAGTATGAAGTTTCGTACCCGATCCACTGCACATTTAGCCCCCCTTTTGTCTTCGTCCACTTGAACGGAAATCCCAGGCAGGCCAACAGCGCGTAGGCGAGCACTATCCCCCGGCGACCCGCCTTGTCGCCCCCGATCATCTCGACGTCATCCGCGAAAAGAAGCATCTCCAGCGCTCGCCTCCCAGTCAGGTGGTGAACCAATCTGATGGATCCCCGGAGATTCTGGCCCACCAGTATCCAGCGCTTGCCAGTCCGAATGTGCCCACACAGTTCAGGTACACGATGCAGTCCCGAGAGGATGCTTTGCATGCCAAGTACCCCCACTCGTCCTTCCGATGTCTGAAGCGCCGGTGGGCCTTTGTTATGTCCCCGGTGACCGACATCGGAGCCATCCTGTCGGCCCGTAGCCGCCGAAGGAGATAGCGCTTCTCTCTGGCTCCCGGTGATCGAACTTTGTCGAGGCAGCGTATTCTGTGGTTCAGCATGACGTCGTGAGAGGCGTCATGCACCACCCGTTTCTTCACCGGCGGACCCTCTTCAACAATCACTGCTATCGCCGAGATCGCCGCCTCCTCCCCGTAGTGCGCCCAGAAGGCCTCCTCGTCCATCTTTATCATCAGGCCCTCCTCTACCTCCGCGTCGAAGTGTTCCCGTACGAAATCCAGATTGTCCTCGGCCGACTCGTAGTTTGCCTTCCAGGACTGCGCCACGTCCAGAGGGCCCATCTCGAGCTTCCACTTCGTTTGGGGCTCGAAAATATTTGGCGTTCTGGGAAGCGCATGCTTAACCCCAACCGGAAACCCCTCAATCCCCTCAAGAAAGACTTCCCAATCCGGATCCGAGGCATCCTTCAGAAGTGCGGCGATAAGTCTTAGTCTGAAGGGCTGTCCAGGATCGACCACATTCAAGCTGTCCAGGTCTTGCACCTTGCCCCCGAGATGAGAGAGTAGGGCCGCTCGAAGCTTTTCATGCAGAAGGGGATCGGCGACCAGTCTGCAGCCCGCCTCGCCTTTCGCGGCCATCTCAAAGGGGATCCTGTCCAGTTTCTCCGGGCCGCCGGCGTGGTCAAGGAGGATCGCTTCAAGGTTCCCACGCAGCTTCTCCCATCCGTCCGCATCGCAGTACTTACGAGCACCAGGGTCCCATCTGCCCGGGGAGCAAAGCCCTGCCCCGTCATGAAAAGGCCGGCTTCCCCAAGGTTCACGACAGACCCGTGCTGGGCCCTCACCGCCCCGGATGGGCGGCCACGTCGGATCTATTTCAGGCTCCAGAGCGCGTCCTCCAGCTGGCTCCAAGATAAATCCGCGCTCCTCAAGGATCTTCTTGTCCCCCGCGGCCATCTCCCGTGCTCTCGCCACAGTATAGCCAGCCAGGACCAATCGTGTGCCCGTCCAGTCCTCCGTAGCGTGCCAGGGATGGGGGTCGAAGGAGATCCGACCCTTTTTCCATTCCAGGACGTCGCCCTCCATCTCACGACCCAGGATCAATCTTTTCGCCAATCCCCCATCGCGTTGCACCCAGAGTCCGCCGCCCTTGAAGGAGGTGCATGCCAGGAGCAGATTTTCCGCCTGCCCGTTTGTAGAGTCTCTATGCGGCGGTTGTTTCAGGTCTCTGAAGAGCGCAAGCGAGGTGAAAGAAGCCCCAGGGAAGGCCGCCGCCAGGATCCTAGCGAGCAACTCGCTAGCCCATCGGTAGACACGAAGATTCTTCCTCAGCCCCACTGTCTCCTGATGGATGAAGGCCCCGGTCGTGAAAGAACGTTGTCTTTCCACTCTTGCAGCTGATTCCCGAATCCTGGTCTCATCAGGAAGGTCCCTGGAGAGGCCCAGCAAGTCCTCCTCCGTGACGAAGCCTTGCTGAAGAAAGCGCAGCGCCCGGGATTCCAGTTCTCCCCCATGGTCCCCCGATCCAGTCTGGCATCCCTTTACTGGCTCAAATCTGAAGATTTTCCCATGCTCCTCCAGCTCCTCATCCGTCGTGTCCGGCTCTGGCTCCGCCTCTTTCTCCCCCACGGCAGCAGTGGAGCCAAAGTCGGCCAGGATGGAAGTCGCGACCCATTTGCAGAAGTCAGGGGGCCACTGTTCGGTCCCCGTCGTGGCGGCCCGGACCGTTTCTTACCCTTTCATTCCGCGCGAGCTCCGACTCTTTCCTCGATTACCCGGCCCACCAAAGCACTCAGACTGCTCCGCATCAGAAGCAGATGGAGAAGACCGCAGCGTACAGCCATTGCTGGGTTTATTAGTTCAATGCCACATTCGAACGCTACCTGTGTGGAACACCCTTCCTCTTGGCTTCACAGGCTTCGCCCTCAAATGCCTTCAGTTGCCTGTGGCTTTACGTAGGCTTTGGGCACGAGTCCCACATGTGCAAAAAAATCACGACCCACTCGGACTGGCATCAGCAAGGAACTGACCTGAAGCATCAGTAGTTTCAGCCTTCGCAACACATCGCACAAGCTGTAACTGCCTTGCGGGGTGGGACACCTCAAACTGGACATGTGAACTCCATGGAGGATTCTCCGCGATGCAGCTAAAGTGGACCCAAGCACGGTTCCAGAATTGCACCATCCAAATCTGTGTCGTGTTCACGCCGTGGACATTTTATCTTTCAAACAATTCGCACGGTTAATGCTAGCTGATTGTTTGAAAATGAAGAATGTCCACCCCAGATCGAACATGGACATCAACCACAAAAGCAACTTGCAACAGAAGTTGAATTTCCACAAGAACCGTTCGTTATCGCCGCTCTTCCGCCCCGATTCACCGCCGAAGTTGGCACAAGAAGGCAACTGCCAGCACAAATCGAGATTCAGAGTTCTGCACACCAGTTTGACAGAGGCTCTTGGCAATCTGGCCAAGCGGACTGGCGATGGACGGCGATGGACAGGTGCTGAAAAAACAACAGAAACCATGTCAGCAATGGTGAACTGAAAATGAAAGCTGGTGAAACCCAAGCCAATCGGCTCACACGTCAGCAATATGCACTCTGATCTGAATTAATCCGAACCTGTTGTCCTGCTTTTTCACACACGTGAGAGTTGCTCAAGTCAGTGCAGAGCAAAGCGATGCCAGCAAAGCAATGCTCTGAAGCGTAAAAAGTTGGGAGGGCGGGTGAACTTTTGGGTTTTTGTCGTCCACATGCCTTGAAAGCGGAGCGGTGCAGTGCCGTGCACTCAAGGAGGTTCGCAAAAACTGTCGACAACAAAAAAATTTTACGACTAGTGTTCTCTTCAAAACTGGTATGAGTCAGTTGCGGTGCCAGAACGAACGCCAAGGCGAGCGCAGAGTTTCGAAGCAGAGGCAAAATCCGAAAGCCCAGGCCCAAATTGAACTCCAAGACCGTGCTTCAGGCGCTTAAATTACAGCCAGATCTGCTCCAATTCGGAAAGGACATCGACGCCTCGCTCTGCCCGCATCCATTGCACTTGTGCAAGTCCTTGCATACTTACTGGTGCAGGTGCAAGATCTTGTTGTTTCACGCAGATAGAAGGTCTTGCCACTGTTTAGCTTTTCTGCGTGGCTAGCAGTTGCCTTTCCGTTGTTTTTCCAGTCTGCCAGATTGGCGATAACAAGCGCTTGCATGGTGACGCTGCGCAGAGGACAAGTCCACACGCAATCGCGGCAGAGGTTTTGAAAAGCAGGTGCAATGCACGGTCAGGCGTCTGCGTGGCAACAGGTCGAGGACCGTTTTGTCGAAAAAAACCTCAAAGCGCTGAAGGTGCGCGCCGTTGCAATCGCGATGATCATTGCGGAACACTTTGGATGATTGGTACTCTTTGACGACGCACCGGAATTTCAGGTGGTGCCGCATGATTCTTCAATTACTTTGCTGAAAGACACAATATTACGTTGCCAGGCTGGAACCAACGGGTACCATGCCAAAGCTTGCAACCTGTGGAACCAGGGTTTTGGAACTCCGAACTGAGAGTTCGGAGCCTCGAACCCAGGGTTCGAACTTCGAACCCTGGGTTCGAACTTTGAGTTGAACTCCAAGTTGAACTCAACTCCGAACTTCTTGAACTCTGAAAGGCGAAAGAGTTTCAACCGAGGGTTTGAGCATGAGTTTCGGAACCCAGAGTTCGAACTCTGGCGCTCCTGAAGAGTTGAGACCCAGGTTTCGAACATTGAGTTTCCGAATCCAGAGTTCGAACATGGAGTTTCTGAACCCAGAGTTCGAACTCTTGTCTCATTGCTTCTTGTTCTCTCATTTTATTTTTTTCGCAAAAACACCATGAGCGATTTCGTGTGTCTTCTTCTCTTTTTGCTTGTGCTTGCGGTTGAGTTTGTGGTTTTCTGTCCGCAAAACCACCCAGAAAGCGATTCTGTGTGCTTCTTCTCCTTGTTTGGTGATTGTTGGTGTTCTGTTCGAACCCCGTTCGAACTCTGGGGGGGAGTTCGAACCCCGTTCGAACTCTGGGGAGGAGTCTAGAACCCGAGTTGGGCGGCATTTGTTCGCGCCTTTAGCATTCTCGTAGGAGACTTCATGTCCTTCTGAAGCCCCCTTGAGAAGAAAGACTCTTCGTCATTGACAATCTTTTTTTTTGCTTTGTCTTTCTTTGATTTCTTCGCAAAAACCCCCACAAAGCGGTTTCGTGTGGCTTCTTCTTCTTTTGTGGCAGGGACTGGTCATAGGTAGTCTTTTTTTTTTCGGCATATGGGAGCGACATGGGTGCGCCAAAGTTCGTTCAAATCATTGCTACAGAAATGATCGAGATCTGCTTGTAAGTCAAAGACATATGCCACGCCGGTGGAAAGTACTGCCACAGCCAGCAGCTGAGGCATCTGAAAAGCAGTGAAGGAACTCAGACTCAACAAGGGCAGGTGGCACGCCTGTTGGAGTTGGCCCGGGCTCGAACGCCAAATGGGCAGGAGCACAGAGAAGAGCCGCGCAAACGGTCTTGATCGGGAACCTGTATAGTGTTGAGCCAAAGCTGAGAGGACTGCATCACGCGAGGCCAGCGGGCCCATGTCGGCAAGAAACGAGAAAGAGACGCAGCTAAGTTCGAGACACAGGTCAGAAAATTCGATACTTCGGAGCACTGTCGATTCGCGGGTCCGCAGCTCTGACGTTCTTAGAAACTTTGAAGTTGTGGCATTGTCGAGCAGTAGAGTGCTGGAACACCCTTTCCAGAGAGAGTTGGAGCTCTTGGGGCTTCCTGCGTGGTCTCTGCGAGTGCTTGAAAGTCTGTGTTGCTCGAGTCTTGATTCCGTGCTGTGCAGTGTGTGTGCGTGTTCAAGGTTTGGGGTTGGGGGTTTGGACCACGTCAAACACTCTCTGAGGCATGCTTTATTGCCAACTTCCCCGAAGCTCTGGCCACGCTGAACAGGTTCTTCTCAACACCGTAGAGCACGCCCTAGTCGTGTGCTTACGAGTTCTTTGTGACTAGATGTAAGCTTGAGGGTTTGGAATGCGTAGCCAGGCTAGGATGCAGAACTTAGAGCTTCATGGGCTCATAAGTTTCCTGCAAAGGCACTGGCAAAGGCACCAAGCGAAGGCACCAAGCAAAGGCACCAATTGTGAAGGCACCAAGAGGGGGTTGCGGAAGAGTTCCCGCAAGAGCCCCGGAGACGGCAGAGCCCAGCCCCAACAGGTCCTCGCGGAGGGCAGCAAGGCCCCAAAACGAAGCCAGGTGGGTTCCCGGGTTCCCTCCAGGCAGTCGCCAAGCGACGCGGCCCCAAAAAAGAAACCAGGTAGGTTTCCCCCCCAGACGGCGGCGGCGGCCCCATTTTTTTTTGGCGTGAGCGAGCCTCGTCGGCTACGGCTCCGTCCCTACAAACAAACAGACACGAACAAGGAAAGACAGCGGTGAAACATAGAGGGAAAACCAGTGACTGCGGCGCGCAGACTTAGCCGTTGAGTCGAACTACAGCCCTCTCAGCGACCGGATGGAAACCACAAGAGGCCGTCACTCCAAGCAGCCCAAGGTAACAGGTGGAGCTCCAATCCCAAGAACTCCGACTGCCGTTCTTGTCGCATCCGACAACGGACAGTCCCCGTAACCTTGTTACCAAACTATCGTGCACACGAAAGTCCAGAAGTCCAAAGTTAAATGGCAATCGAGCACAATAGCGTGATGTGGCCAAGAGTCGATGCAACCAACATCACCTCCAGCCAACACACATCAGACGCGTCACAGCGGAATTCCAACGACAGCAAGCACAATCCACTTTTGCTGTGGATCCTCAATCCACACGTGCTGTGGATCAGTAGGCCAATCGCTACTGGCCCTTGCGTTTCTTCTGTGCAATGGCCGCCGCAGTCGCAACCATTACACTGTGCTTCTGGCTCGTCAATGACGACGACGAAGATCCGGAATCGGTCAATCCGGGCCCCAATTCTGCACTTGCTGCAATGTCATCAGCCGGAATCTCATCGCAGTTTTCCGACAATAGCATGAGTTCAGAGACACCCAGCTCCTGCTCTTGCAGCCCGGCTTGATCTTCCGGCACATTTTCTGAGGATTGGATCAGCCGAGGACACATTGATTGATTGTGGACATTTTGCAAGACATGTTCTTGTCAGACCCAGCATTGAACCATGGCTGCCGTCTATTGTTTGTCATTTGGTTGAGTCTGTGGCTTTGAGCAGATTGTGAAGATTTGTCCGAGTTCGTTTGCGACTGTCTTTGATTTGTCCATCATCTGCCCTTTGCGCATGCCTTCTCTCCATCATTGTTTTCCACGCGTCTGTCTTGGTTGTCACTCTTGAGAAACTTCATTGTTCTATGTGAGTTGATCGTGTTCGATCTCCATTGTATTAAGAAAACCCCCAACCAACAAACATTGTTTCATCATTTTCACAGAAGAATTAACTCGCCTTGTCCAAGGGACCGCTGGCTTGTGATTCTATTGCATGCATTGCGCATGCTGTGTCAGAGTGAGTATTGTCTCAAAGAAAGGTGAATTTGGTTTGAGCTCAGCATGCATGACTTTATCATTCCTGTTGAGACACATTGACCAGAAAGATTTTCCTTGGGAGGTCTTTGACCAACCCTGTGTTTGGATGAAGAGTTCCAGCATTTAGTTGGGAAGTGTGCAAAGCATTGGCGTGAGAGCCAAACATTCATTGTTTCGAGCTCCAAACTGATTTTGTCAACGTCGCTGTGCTCGGAATTGTACATCGCATGATTTCAACAGAATTTGAAAGTCTTAGATGGGGAAAGCAGGTTCGTGACATTGCCACAGAGCTCACCATTAAATCAGTTTCTCAACATTGTGAGTCAGGGAAGTGACCACATTCAGAAGCCCAACCAATTGCGTTGGCCAGTGGTGTTGACCCGATTGCGTGAGACATTCGCGATTTTCTACGTGCATTTGGCTTCAATTGCTGCAACTCTAGAATTGTACCAATGGAAGAAGCCCTGATTGAGGTCACGCGACCATTGATCACTACGTCACGGTGACGTTGAATGAAGGAATCATTCAGTGATTCTTGAGATTGGAAATGATCCATGATGCATTGTCTCGATTTACAGGGAAGATTACAGGCATTGAGCTTCAATTGGGCTGGACCATTGCCAACAAATGGTCACGCGCAATGACGCCATGGCCACTCGGCGCATTGTGGATATGCGAATTGCGCATTCTTGAACCAGAGGGAGTGGATCGGCCTGAGGAAGTTTGGCCACTGGATGTCTGGAACCCGCAGAAGGAAACGTGCGAAACCGAATGAGGTCGCAGAGATACAGCGAGCTTCACGACGTGGCTGCTATCATCTCCAGACTGGCCTCCCACAGGAGGTAATCAGCAGTGTCGCGCTCACAAGTGCAGGAGAATACGATTATGAGGTGTCAGTACCAAACCTGGTAGAAGCCACCGGACTGTCCAAGGAGATGTGTTTTCACATCCTTAGAAAGACCAACCAAGTTGGAAGATGCATAGCATGGCTTACTCGACATCTCCACAATGAGAAACCACATCTGTTCATTGGACAGCACAACTATATCCTGCCCGTGGATCTTTTGGCCGAACACGGCCTGGCAAAATATTCTCCACAGGAGATGGCACTGGGTATCATCCTGAATACCAAAAGTCGATTCGTCGCGTGGATGGATTACGATACCAGTGACGGGAGAAGACATGAGACCACACTTGGTCTGACAATTCAAAGAGTGCGGATGTATCGTCCATGGTCAGACTGTACCTCTCTGCAACAGGTGGTCGGAGTGCAAGACAAGCTCTATCAAGAGCGGATGAGCCTGATCCTGAAGAAGAACGCCCAAGGTCACAAATGACCGTTGGCGATTTCATGGCATCGGGAATAACTCCTGTGCAGTCTCGAGCACCAAGAAAGTCGACCAATGCTCCGAGACCTAAAGGCATGAAGGACTACATCCGACAAGACGAACCCGTCTTTATTATGCATGCCACTGATCTTTAGGCTCTCCTGCCAATTATGAGACATGGGCTAGTACCTTCAACCCTCCTAAAGGAGGTGGTTACATCCCAGAACTTCCAGGCACTCGTTGAATGCAACAGTCGTCCCAACAGGGACAGTGTTCAGTTTGCGGCCGTAGATCTCAGAGACCCAAATCCAACAGGATTAAGGGCACACAAGCCGCTGCTGTTGGTGTTTGATGCCAACAACGTTGTCAACGTTGTGTCGAATCTCTGGTACTCAGATGCCGGGATGTATTCCACCCCTGAGGTGGTTCATGCCAGTATGCTCAGTGCCCTCTTCGCACCTTCAGAGCAGCTGTGGGTGTCCCCACAGTACGAAGAACTCAAACGGGTTGGGCTTCTTGGGCTTGCCCAAAGGGGTTTGTAGGATGCAAAGGGGAGGAGGGTGGGCCCCAAAAGAAAGTTTTAATTGATTTTATCAATACGATTTCCTTTCCGATTTTCCGCACGTTTCTTTCATGAGATTGCTGTAGGTCTTTCACATGCTTTCTCATGTTGACTTGCACTGCTTTAGTGCTCTGATGACTGATTCGATTATATCCGTGAAATAGAGGCTCCGGAGGAGGGAGCTTAGAAGTTTTAGTCGGTGGGGGCGCGACCATGGGGTAGCTCCATGGCCACAGCTTCTGCGGAAGCCGGCAGAGGTCAGGCCTGCTGGAATGTGTTCCCTGCCGAATGGGTCGAGCGATTGCGTTCGAAGTATTCCCAGCCATTGGTTGCATTAGAGCTGCTTGAGAGTCCAGAGGGCTTCGAAGATGTGCTTGGAGTCATTTCTGGAAATGATATTTTGCAGACAGCACTGCTACGGGGACGGCTGCAGGCACTTCGTAATCAGTTGGCTGTCAAGAGGAAAATTGTGCAATCACAGGTGAATGCAAGGTTCAAGAAGCCTCGTCTGCCTGTACATCAATCTGACTCTTCGAGAGCGCAGGAAACTTTTGCAGTTGCCGCGAATGCACTGGTACCATTTATCCGGAAGCGTGGGAAGTCAGGTTTGGGCAGGTCTCTGCTTGCTGTGGAGGATGATCCTGACATTCTTGAGTCCAGAGAGCGCGAGCGATGGGTGGAAGTGCTCAGTACTTACATCATTGATGCTCAGTTGCCTGTAGTCTCCTTGATTGAAGGTTCAGAGGATCGTCGGCAAGCCTGGCGCAGGGTGTTCGGAGCCCGGAGGGCCAAGACCTTGAGGAACCGTGCAAGATCCTTTAAGCATTACCGCATGTGGTTGGAGACGGTCAGAGGTTTGGCCTGGCCCTCACGCGTCTCAGACGTTACGGATTTTCTGGAGGAACGTTCGAAGGATGGCTGTGGGTTCAGTGTGCCTGGGGAGCTTCTGGCTGCTTTATCTGTACTGGAGTCCGTGGGCAGAGTTCACATGAGGGATAGGTTCTCCTCGGATGAGACAGTCAAGGCCGTGGTGCAATCCATTACCGAGGAACTGCAGGGCCGTGCGGCGCCACGCCGCCCAGCCAAGTTGTATACGATGGCCATGCTTATTGCTTTAGAGATTCATGTTTTGGACGAGGATGCTTCTTTGTTTTCGCGAATCATTGCCTGGGTGATTTCTTTGCAACATTGGACTGCTATGAGAGCTGACGATGTTCAATGGTTGGATCCGGGGCGTATGACGCTCACTGATAGCGGCCTTTCCGGAGTACTTAGACGGACCAAGACCACGGGTCCTGGTCGCAGGGCACGCGAGGTGCCTGTCTACGTGGGCCGCGAGGTTTCGCTCTCAGGAAATGATTGGTTGCAAGTGGGCCTTGCTCTGTTCAAGATGCCGGAAGTTTACTGGGAGCGCATGTATTTTCTTCCTTTTCCTTCTGCAGACTGGACTGGTGGAGTCAAGAAGCATTTGTCACCTGAGATGCTGAATGTATGCATCAAGCGGGTGCTTGCAGAGCTATCTGTGCCCCAGCGAGGAGAGCATGCTTGGGTCAAGAGCTCCATGAGTTTGCTGCCTCAGGAGCTGTTGCCGTACTGGTCCGGTCACTCTGCAAGACATTGGCTGCCTTCTTGGGCGGCCACACTTGGGGTTTCAAAGCCAGATAGAGATTTCCTGGGAAGGTGGCAAGCTGGAGCGCATGAGAGCAATGAGTACATTGTCACCTCGCGGGAGGTGGTACACCGTGTGCAGATGCAGGTCGTGGAAGGTGCTGCAGTGGGCCACTCCGGAATTGATGAGCGTCCGCTGCTAAATGAGTTGCAGGAATTTGCAAACACACGCGGGGTCAGCTTTGCCAGAGGGGCTGCCCGCCACCGTGTGTGGCGGACGAATGACTCAGGACATCGTGCTTTGCTGCTAGGGTTTCCACTTGATTATGAGCATATCACCGAAGGGCTGGACGTGGAGGCTGCACTGGAGGTGATCGTGGAAGATGAAGATGGGCTAGATCCCGATGTTTCGTGCTTTCCTTATTGGGTCTCTATTTCGAGACGCAGCCAGTTTCGGCGGCTTCATGCCAAGGATAAGTGCCGGATCATGCCTTGGAGTGTTTTTCGTGCAGAAGGTTTCAGAAGTGTTGATTCTGCCAATGCCGATGCTTGGTGTAAGACTTGTTGGAAGAAGGTGTCATGTGAAGAGGCTTCGGCCTCTCAGGAAGTTTCATCCTCGGGATCCTCCTCCAGCACCGAGTTGGAAGAGCCTGAGCAAGCGTCTCAGGAAGAGTGCCTAAACTGCGCGCTTGTTCGGTGCCCGTGCTGGTCGTCTGTTCTGCCTTTTAGCTCTCTGCACGCATGTACTGTGAGCGCTTGGAAGCAACTCGGAAGTAGTTTTGCGGCTGAAAGACCAGAGCCGAAGGGTCGGATGCTATAGGAGTGGCATCGTAGGGCATGGCCGATGATGCGGCACGTCGGGCATATGTTGCTCAGCATGTCAGTGCTGATCTTGTTTATGTATGGGAGGAAATGGGCGTAAGCTTGCTGCATCAGCGTGAGCTCGGCGAGCGCTATCGCAGTGTTGCCCTGTTCTCTTCCATTGCAGATACAAGAGCGGACGCGCGGACCGCGCTTCGGGCTGAGGTGACTGTCGCTGATAATGCCGATGGCAGAGCGGCAGTGGCAGGTCTGGTAGCAGCGTGGCAGAGTTGCTACGACATGGCTGATCAAGAACGTCGGCTGAAGGCTGAGGCACATGTTCTTGGTCTTCCAAAGCCGCTCCCATTGAACGATCGGATGGGTATGCGTCATGCACTTGAGAGGGTTGTTGGCGCCTTGGAGGAGAAGGACGAACCTAGCTCCACGTATCTTGCATTGAAATTGGAGGAAGTTGAGGCGGGAGAACTCCGTGCTGCGGTACTTGATGAGGTGACCAGCGTCTCCGATGAGGTCAATGCTCAGTTCCAATCCTCAGTAGACTCATCGGGTTGGTTACGGCTTGTGAAGGAGCGCAAGAAGGCCAAGGTATCAGCTACTTCGGAGGAGCTCCGTCAGCGGCTACGTCTTGAGTGTCATGCTTTTCTGATGCTGGCTGCTAGGTTCCGCACCAAGCCCTGGTTTGTGGACCTCCGGGTGCAGGACTTTACAAAGCATGTCGATTATGTGTTGGGAGATAAGATCTTTCTTCTGCAAATGTCTCGGCCTGATGGCGCCTCGGGCACTCAGTCGGTCAATCCTTCTTGGGCTCTCTTGTTGGGCTTCGAGCATCGACTCCGCAAAGAAGCTTACAAGCGTGCTTGCAGGGACAATCGAGATATCTCCACAACACTGGCGGAAGTCAGAACGGATGCAGCACTGAAAGAGACCTACTTTGTAGGACCGTTGGCGCTGGAGCTGGCCAGTCGAGGATCTTCTTCCACGGCACCGCCTCCGCCAGCGAAGTGGCCTCGGCTTCAGGATCATGTACCAGGTGCAGAAGCAAGTGCAAAGGGTAAGGGTGGCAAAGGCCGCGGAAAGGGGGGCAAAAGCAGCCTCCGCATCGGCTATCCCTCGGCCAGGGGGTTCGTGTTTAGCAGCACGCCGGATGGGCGACAGATCTGCTATGCTTACAACAACGGCACATGCAAAGGCGATTGCGGTCGAGTGCACGTCTGCCAATTATGCCTGAAGCCACACCCTCGCAAAAGCTGCAAACTGCAGAAAGACAAGGGTGGTGCTGAGGACAATCAGCCAAACTGACTAGCCACGGATGTGGCCGTTTCATCTGCTTGGGAGTGCTGGGATCTGGAGCCGGTCAAATCGGACAGGGCCTTTCGTTTTCTGCACTTTTACTCAGGCGGGCGTCGTCATTCCAATGTCCGGGAATGTTTGCAGCGAGAAGCCAAATCACTTGGAATTCGATTGTATGGTCTGGAAGTTGATCTTATGGGAACCTCCCTTAAGAGCGACACTGGATCAGGTTTCAGTGCGGAATTGCAACTGTTGATACAGGAAGCTTCCGTGATCTTGCTGGTCCCGGGGGTCAGCACCTTCAGCAGAGCTAAAGCTCACTGGCGCACCGCCGGTGGGCCCAGGCCGCTTCGCTCTTTACAGTATGTTTTCGGGTTTCCTTGGCTGTCGGATAAAGATCGTTCTACGGTCGAGGAGGCTAATTTCGGGGTGCTGAAGTGCTTCGAAATTTGTTTCATTCGCCTTGAGCTTTGCAAGCCATTCATCTTTGAGCACCCTGGGCGCGGTTAACGACTTCATTCCTGCTTCGGTCTGGGACTTCGATGAATTCAAGCAGCTTCTACTTCTGGATGGGGTGCAAACGGCTGCCTTCTTTCAGTGTCAGTGGGGTGCACCTTCGAGTAAGCCCACTCGCCTTTTATGGAGCCGTCTGGACTGGTGTGAAGCTGCCCTTTTTACGGGGCCGCCTGAGCTTGCGGCGGATGGCCGATATCGCGGGCCTCTTCCGCCCTCCTGTGGTCATCGTCATGATCGCTCACTACTGGGCAAAGACCTCGCAGGTACTTGGGCCACCGCCTCGGCAGCTTATCCTTCGCTGATGTGCGCCTGGCTTTCCAAAAGCATGCTGCGTCTCTGTCGCGTTGATGGGGCTGGGGACGCATCCACTTTTGGGCGCAGGCCGTTGGAGCAAGCCACCTGGGATTCAGATGACTCCTCGGACGGGGAGGGACCGAAAGACGAATTCGAGCTCTCGTCCTTGCGACTGGAGCTGCCGGCGGGCTCTTGGCCCCCAGCAGGGGAAACTTCGGATGCGGAAAGTTTCGCGGCTCGGCTCCTCAAGAAGGGCAGGGTCACTGTGGAAGACTTCGAAAAGCTCTGTGGGCTGCTGCCGTCGGACCCCGAGGTTCGCGCTACAGCCGGGGATCTGACCTCAAAGACTTTCATGAGTGGCTTCTTTCAACATGGCGGAGTCATCGGGCTTCGCACGCATGTGTCCAGCCACCCCTGGGTTACGGCACTTCTTTGCGGAATTCTTCGCGCTGCACTTCCAGGTTACGCTTTTACTTCGGTGGTGGTGTCTAGGAACCGCCAAGTGCTTCCACATTGCGACAGTCAAAATGGTGCCAACACTTGGAACCTGCTGGTTCCAGCTTCCCGATTTAAGGGGGGAGGGGTCTGGCAAGAAGTGGATGGCGGACTCGAGCCCATGGAGTACGAGGGCGAGCAGCGCTGGGGCAAAATTCTTCCGGTGGCCACGGGCCCTCAACTTCTGGATCCTCGTCAACTCCATGCTACGATGTCTTGGAAGGGCGTGCGGACCGTGATCATTGGGTTCTCGATCCGGGAGCCTGCGAAAGCTAGCCGTACCTTGAGGAACACCTGGAAAAGGATCTCAGGACTGCAGGGTGTGTCGCAGACGGATGAAGCTGTTTCGGGCGGGCTTACACCATCAGTCCGTCTTCTCGAGCGGGGAGCTGGAGAGGAGGGTGACACCTTCCATGGTCATCTGGTCCAGGCTCGCAAGGACAACTTCGGCGATCCCATCACCGTGCAATGGCGAGGCAAGGTCCATTCCTTCGTTGATGGTTGCGGACTTAACAGTCCGGGTCGCTGGCGCCCGACCGCTCGGGGCCGGGGGCTCACCAAGGAAGCTGACGAGTTCGTGAATGCTCTTCGGAGTCTTCTGGATGATTTCATCAGGACCGAGATCGTGGACCCCAAGCGGGCATATTTCATGTTGGCCCTGGGCAAGTACGAGGAAGCTCCCTTTTCTGCTCAGGCCATGGATCGTCTTCGTAAGTCTTGGTTCTCTCTGCTGGAAGATCCGTCAGCGGCCGCTCACCAGGAGCCTGGGCAACCTTTCTTCCTGGAGGCGCTCTCGCAGACTTGTCGGGCTATGGGAGATGAAGACTGGGAGGTTCTCACGCGTGCAGAGGACAACTATGCTCGTGGGCGGAGACTGGGAGTGGACCGGCCCTTTCCTCGCGTAGTGGCGGTCTTCAGGCCAAAGGGGAAATGGCGAGAGTATGACGAGTCTGAGTTTCAGGCAATCAATGAGAACTACTCTTCGGCCAAGGCCGTGCCCGAGCAGCTGGAGAAGCAGTTCGAGGAGGAGGAGGCCCTTGGATTCATGTACCCCTTGTCTGAGAAGGAGGCGCGACGGCGGTTTGGGGAGACGCTGCGGGTGGCAAGTCTCGGAGCTATCATAAAGGACGATGGCTCAGTACGAGCCCTCTTTGACGGCACTCACTCCGTCAAGCTGAACAACATGATTAAGATCTCTGATAAGCTTGAATTCCCTACACCTTCGAATGCCGCGCGGGCAATGGAAATCCAGCAAAAAGATGGTCATCGACTCCTTATAGGAATCGCTGCGGACATTGCAAAAGCACATCGGAGGTACAAGCATGCACCCGAGGATCATGGCTACCTTGGTTGTCGGGCCAGGCCAGACGGCCCGATCTGGATTAACCGGGTGGGAACGTTCGGTGTGGCCTGCGCTGCTTATCACTTCGCCAGGTTGGCTGGGCTGATAGGCCGTGGAGCTCTTCGCATTGCACTGCAGGCCTCGCTTTTCCAAATGCTCTTCGCAGATGACTTACAGATCATGGCGGGTGGAGAGCAGAAGTACCACGACCTTTGGGTGGTGCTCCTCTACTGGCTTATGGTTGGAACTCCTTTTAAGTGGTCTAAGTTTCGTGGGGGAGTTTGCTTGGATTATGTTGGTTTCTACTTTGATTACTTCCGGTTCAAAGTGGGACTGTCGGAGCGTCGGGCGAACTGGCTCATCGAATTCATCACGGATCTGCAGAGGGGCCGAGGGATGATTGAGCATCGGCGCTTCACCGAGTTTGTGGGGCGACTGGTCTATGCTGGGCAAGTTCTGTACTGGCTCCGACCGTTCATGGGACCGCTTCATCGCTGGAAAGCTGCCATCACTCCAGGAACTGTGGCCTTGGTACCTCGTATGGTGATGGTGGTCCTTCGCTACATCTTGACCTTGTTGCAAGAGAAGCATTATCTTGTCTGCTGTAAGTCGCCACCTTTGATGCTTCGCGAAGCATTTCGCACGGACGCGAAAGCAGAGGATGATTTCTTCGTACTGGGTGGATGGGAAACTCTGCACAGCTTTGAGCCAAAGAAGTGCCGTTGGTTCTCTGTCCGGGTCACTGCCGCTGATTATCCATTCTTGTTCAATGCACAAGGGACGGCGAAAGGAATGAGCACAGTTGCCGAGCTTCTGGCCACGTGGCTGGGGCTGCACTTGTTCGGATGGCTGGATGGGACTGGGCAGAGTTTCACGGTCTCTGCGGGGACCGACAACCTGGCGAATGAGCTGGTCATGCGCCGCCAGGGAACCACGAAGTTCCCGTTGACGTATGTGTATATGCAGCTGGAGTACGATTTGTTCCGCTGCGGGGGCCATATGAACTTGAACTGGCGACCGCGTGAGCTCAATACCTAGGCAGATGACTTGACGAATGAACGGTTCAGCGCCTTCGATTTAGCTCTTCGGATTGATGCGAAGTTTTCTGATGTGCCGTGCAAGCTTCTTCTTGATTTGGCAAGCTTTCATTCTGAGATGCTCGAATGGCGAAAAGGGGGAGAAGGAAGTGCCCCACCAGCTCCTTTGACAAAGAAGCAGAAGTTGGCCACTAAGACGAAGTGGTAAAGCGATCCTCGCGTTGGTGGGTGGAGGCCGGTCCCCGAATGGGGACCCGGTCTCGGCTCGCTGTTACGGCGCGATCTGGACATCCGGAAAAATGTTGAGTCCTCAGTCCGAAGCCTTGTTGGATTTATATTGGAAAGATATTTGATTCGATTTATATGTTTTCCTGATACGTTTCTTTGCCAGTCGCTTTGCTGGCTCCTACAAAGCTTCTTGGGCTTGCCCAAAGGGGTTTGTAGGATGCAAAGGGGAGGAGGGTGGGCCCCAAAAGAAAGTTTTAATTGATTTTATCAATACGATTTCCTTTCCGATTTTCCGCACGTTTCTTTCATGAGATTGCTGTAGGTCTTTCACATGCTTTCTCATGTTGACTTGCACTGCTTTAGTGCTCTGATGACTGATTCGATTATATCCGTGAAATAGAGGCTCCGGAGGAGGGAGCTTAGAAGTTTTAGTCCCGCCCGTCCCACCCTGGAACTTTACCTTGCGCCGGTGGGATGTTCGTTTGAGCTATGGGTGGAGGCCGGTCCCCGAATGGGGACCCGGTCTCGGCTCGCTGTTACGGCGCGATCTGGACATCCGGAAAAAATGTTGAGTCCTCAGTCCGAAGCCTTGTTGGATTTATATTGGAAAGATATTTGATTCGATTTATATGTTTTCCTGATACGTTTCTTTGCCAGTCGCTTTGCTGGCTCCTACAAAAAAATGGTGGTCCGACCACTGTAACACGGAAATGCCATCCCTGGCACGTGAGTCACAAAGGTGGTGCGAGACCAATGGAAGCGACATGGAAGCCCAATTGCTAAAAATGGCAGGGCGGAGACAACCACCAGAGCCTCCCAAGGCTAGATCTTCTAACAAGAAGTCCTTCTCTTTTCACCATGCCGAAAATGTAGAACCTCCGAAAACGGAGCAACCATCAGCCAAAAAGGTAGAACCTCCGAAAACGGAGCCAACCTCAGAGGAGAACTCTGCCGCAGCAGAAGTCAATCCTCGGTCCTAGCTCGCAAGACAGGCCGAGGCACAAAAGGAACCTGAGAGTCTTCTCGGAAAACTGTGGAATGCAGATGGCTCCTCAAGTTCTACAGAAGTGCTGAGGTTAACCTCCTCACATATGCCTCCTGAACCGATTCCTGATACGGCAGAAAACGTAGTACCTCCGAAGGCGGAGTCATCTTCCGGTGAAACAGAACCAGAAGTAGCAGATCCTACCCAGGATGAAGATGATGAGACGGATGAGGACTCTGACTCAAGCAAGTCAGGCTCATCTTCCTCCTCTGAACTCAGAGTGGATGTAAAGTCTCAACCATCAAGAGACGCTGCTCCTTCTGAACCGGAACAACCTTCCAAAAGGAAGAAGAAAAAGACGCCGTCAGAAGAGCTCGCAGATGGGATGAGCAAGGTCAACATTGAAGTCATCTCATCAGACGAAGAACCAAAACCATCGGAGAAGGAAGGCTATTTTGTTCTCTACGACCCAGATAGCGGCGGTTACTAAAGAATCAATCGGAGCAAGCTGAACCTCGAATACGAGGAACCTGCTGACGACCAGGACCTGCTCGAAGAACGTACGCGCATCGAGGCCAGGCTGAAGGAGAATCAGAAACATCTGATTGCAAAGGCCCGAACCAACAGCAATGAAAGAAGAGGTCAAGGAGAGAATATACGTCAGCCGGTGGAACAGAAAGAGGGAGAAGCCTCTTATGATCAAGGACAGCTCTGCTCCGGATGAAGAAGAATGGGATCAACCCAAGGAAAGTGCGTCGTCTTCTACACAAACCTCCTAAAAAGGAGAAAACAGTAGGAGTCCGGAGGACCACTATCAGCCTGAATCAGAAATAAGACTGCTGGAACGTCCAGACGTAGCGAGATGTCTACTCTGTAATCAGCAGACAGGCTATTTCTGCTTCAATTGCGGCAACATAGTCTGTGCTGACTGTAGGCTCACCCAAAGAGGAAGACAGGCAATGTGCTCCTGCATTTTGCCTGTTGAATGCCTCCAGGAATCTACGGTCTCGGCCGGTATGACTTCCGAGGAACGTCGGGTTTTATACAAAGCAATCCTCACAAATGAGGAGTTCGATGAAGCCGTGACCGAGATGAACAAGTACTGTCAGATTGCTCGAGAGAATTTCATTCGAGACAATCCGGGTGTTGACCCTTCTACCATAGAAGACATCCGGAACAAACCAACAAGAACTTACACCAGTAAGACAGAATCTCCAACCCTGGAGGAATACAAGAAGATCAACAGTCAACATATCAATATCCGAGGCTCCAAAACATGCCATCCGGCATCTTATCTCGCCCTTACGGGCCACGAGAGCAAGGATGTGTTGGATGCACACTACGAAATTGTCCGAAACCGGATAGGAGGAGTAGGTGCACCAAAAGATTACATCGAAGGATCCAATCCAGACTCCGCCACACTTGGCGTCATAGTGTGTAACTGGGGCAATATGGACAGGGCCCCTGTTCCTGCCGGGAATCCCAGGAAAAAGCTCAAACCTGAGAAGGGATTCGATTATCATCCGTTGATCGACATGTGCTTTAACAATTCAGCACATACTACCCTCGTACTCGAGGCAGGTGCCCTAACATCCGAATACGCCATTGACAATATGAGGAAATTTCAGTATCGCGGAATGATGATTCATACCCCGAGGGACGAACCTCCGTATCTAGGCGTTAAAGGAGATACGACCACGGATGTTGCACTTGTTCACCACTTCTACAGACACCGTGAAGTCAAACCAAAAGAAGGAGGCCCAAGGAAACAGATATGGGCCTGTCACGGCGCAGTCTGTAGAATGACTTTCGGTTTTCACTCCACTTTGCCTGAAGCAAAGGAATGGATTCACCCGCAAACGGGTCAGCGCATTACCCGAGAGGAATACACTAGGCTTCTAGGCTCAGACCCTCTCAAGGGTAAGAATCCAGACAGGGATGGACCATCAGACTCTTCATATCTGTCACCAGATGCTTGGCTTACGACCTCTGATCTGGATCCAGTTCCAGTCCTATGTGAATGGAACGGTCTCCCAGATGGAACAGAACTCACTGCAGCTGACTTCGAAACTTACGCAGAAATCTTCTCTCAAGAAGCCAATGCGGATCTGAATGAGATCACAAAAGGACCTTTCAAGATCGTAACCATTGCTCTCATTCACTTTAACTCATTCATGACTCACAAAGAGCTGCAACGAAGAGAATATGTCAATGCCAGACATTATCACTGGAGACTTGAATAACATCGCGTCAAGACTCAACTTACTCTCTATCTAGTGAAGAAGCTAGCTGCCTACAATCGTTTGGCAGATAGGCACTCAAAAGTGCGGTATGCCTGTATCAACAATTCCGACCAGAACAGGCTGGCGCACGCAGACAGGCTCCCTCAGGAGCCAAGTGAAAGGTACGCAGATCTAGACTGCATCATTGCTTACATTCTGGACTGGGGCAAAACGCCGTACACGGCGACTCCAAGTCAGAAGTCCGCGACACGTGCTATGGAGAGAACTTACTGGGAGAGAGTATCCGACAGATGGCACATTGTCAACGGAGAACAGGATATTGATGCCAGACTGCATATCACAACAAAAGGGTACTACAGTACCTTCTCAAACACAGACCTGTGGCTCGGCCCATCAGACAAGGACTGGCACAGTCCTCTTGGTTTTACTGTCCAGGCAATGTCCACCAAGGGCCATCATGCCAGATCCGACCAACAGGTCGAGAAGCTTGCCGAAAGGCAAAAGGCTTACCGACAGAGATATACTGGATACACAGAACGACAACAGCCGTCTAACAGTTCCTTTACCTACTCGTCGGGCAATCACTGGTGGGACAAGTCTCGGCCATCAGGCCGGTCCTACACCTATGATCGTTGGTGGGACAGATCTCAGCCTCAGAGACCTGCTGAGCCGCCATATCCTCCACGAGGAAGAGAGCGAGCAGCCTCATCTCGGGATGATCCACCAAGATCAAGGTCGAGGCATACAAAACCAAACGTGGTTGAGAAAATTGGTATGTCCCTGGACGAGCTTCAAGAACTTGAAGAAGAACAGTCTCCCACACAGAGTGATATTGAGGAACACGAGCGCGAAACATCAAGCCTGATGGATGCGCATCGGACAGAAGAGGAAGAAGAAGAATCCTCAAGCAGGAGGAGAAGAAAATCGTCGCGTGCTCCGTCAGCACCAAGTGCCAAAGCAGCTAAAATCTCTAGCAGCAGGTCTGTCCAGCTGGTTTGGTCATCGAAAACACGGTGGAGCGAACGCGGAATCAACAGAGACCGACCATTCCTCTCTGCCTGACTCACTACCAAGTGAACCAGATTATTCTCTTTTTAGCATAGCCTGGAATCTCTTCCTCATGCTGATGGGACTTCGATGGATGTGGAAACAGCTGACAAGACCTCCTGTCCAGTGCATGGAGCGTCAGGTTCCGAAGTCCAAGGCAAAAGCCAAGCCAAGTGCTCCCTTCCTCGAACTCGAGGACGAGCCTCAATGCAGAGATATTCCTGGGCCCAATCGAGTCAATGCAGGTGAGACCACAGACCTGAGGCCGATATGGCACACATCAAGAAGTGATTGCTATCACCTCTCCAACAATTGTTACCAATTGAGATCGGAGGGATCTGTCGAGAAAAATCCTCTGCAAAATGTGCCTACATGCCGTAACAACGGCGGAGATAAGAAGAAATGATCCATTCAACAGAGGTGACACACGACCACGTGGCACTGAACGAGACATTGAAAGACTTCAAGCTTACGAAAGTGCAAGCAGCATTCCTCACGTGAGAGAGATGTGGCAAGATGCACTGGCCTCCCAGCTAGCAGACGAACAGCTTGGTGTTACATACACCTCTTTTCCAAAAAGCTCTGCTGCCAAGGCCAGAGGACAAGTAGCACTATCAAGTGCGACACCGTCCACACCTGCTGCTGTACCACCAGTGCCAGCTAAGGCCAAGAACCTGTCACCTCCGCCGAAAAATCCTCCGCCTGAGGCTAAAGCATCCTCTCAAGGATCGACGCCTATGACCTCAGCAAGACCCAAAGGTCAAACAAGAAGAGGAGGTCAAAATAGGCGCATTCAAAGAAAGGCGCTCAGAGAAGCCCATAATCGAGGGCTCTGTAATCACGTCGATACAGCGATCGAAGAAACCCAACAGGGTGCTGCTGTGAACCAGATGAGCCGGAATCTCATACACAGACACATCGATACCATCGATGTCACAATCAGCTCGTCTGAGACTTTCACGCAAAGTATTCTTCAGTACATCGAGACGTTCGACGAGGAGGAAGCATTCACAACTGAATTCATTCCTGTCATAGAAACACTCCACAGATGTCTGAAGAATGACGATGACTCGTTCGTTATCAATGATAACGACATGACCATCACTATGCCTTTACAGAGGTACACAAACCTTCTTGAGCTCACAGAAGGACTCAAAACCTCTACCGAGAGAGATCGCAGGGAAAGAAAGGAACAAATTGAGAAACACGTTGATACTTTATCCAGAGTTTCAATTCTTGTCACAGCCTTGAGACAAGCTAAGACTGTTCTCAATCAGCTGGTCAACTCATCTCTCGAACTTGAGAGGAGGCACATCAATCTCAAGAACACCCTCGAAGCTCTCTTTGATGATCAGAGCTCGGAGAGTGATCAAGAAGAAGAACAAGACGGACCACCGTCACCTTCTACCCATCGATACTGGGACAACATGCATGCGCACGCCCTATCTCCATCCGGAGACGAATCCGAACGTTCATGGCCATCATCTGATGGACAGAATCACCGTAGAACGAGGGCGAAGGCAAAATCAAGTTCCCAGGCCACCAGCTCACAAGCTATGCCAAGGGCAAAATCTAGACCTGATACCTCCACGCATGGAGATGACGGCATTGATGAAGCTTTCAGAAGAGCAGAAAACAGGATGATGCTGGGTATCTTTTCCAGTGAAGAAGAGGATCATTCAGATCCAGATGAACCGCATCCAAATGCCATCTGCAGGTCTTATAATCCAGACGTGGATCCCAACTGGAGATGATCATTCCTCCAAAGGGCAAATATGTATGCTCTATCAAGAGCCAAGTGAGCCGTGCATAATTCGATGTAGCAGATAGAACAGACTTGATCATGTACAGAAGATCTTTGTGAGCTAGACATCATGCATGAAAAGGAGTACTTCGCAGTTGTTCTTAATGTCAGAAATATCTAAGATATTGTCTTTTTCGACTGAGTCCATACTCCGCAACATTTGAGACAGTGAGCACTTTTAAGGAAAATGTATACATGTGGACACGCGGCCATGCTTACAGTAAAAGAAAATTAGTGTCTGTTTGTTTGCCTAAACTCCCAAAGGGGTTGGTACTTTCAGCAATGGCATGGCTGTATGCTCACATGTATATATGTCCGATGCTCATTGGCTCAAGTGGTTTTACCGACTTGACACAAGCTCTCTCTGCGTAGCAGAACAAAACTTGCTGTCCGTGTGCTGGGCGCTGCCTTAGATCCCACGGGACATAACTGGTCTATACACGCCCACAGGAGTAATCCTTAAGGGGTGTATCGGCTCACCCCCCCCCCCTTAGGGGAGACTTAAAGGGGGGCTTAAGCCCCCCTTTGTCAAAGGGGGTGGGGCCCATCCTCCTATGATGGTTATGGAAGAAGCGGTACGGAAGTTCAGCCTACTCTACGGACACAAGCGAACCTGTTGTGGGAATAGCACATGTAAGATGTGCTAGGACCTCTGCGGGGCCTTGTCTCGTCCCGCAGTTTCGTGGTTTTGCTTCGTTCAATGCAGCTTTGCCGTTGGCGGTGAACAGTGGAGAAAGCTTCCAGCTTGACAGTGAAGAAGGTTGTGTTGGTTCAGGCCGAGTGAACAAGAAGTCCGAGTGCAGCACTTCGCTTTACTTGCCTGCTTGAAGCCACTTCGTGAAGTTTGTTTGTCGACTGGAAGAGCTTCGTGAACTTTTGGTTGCAGTTTCAAGGTTTTGAACTTGGTTGTGACGGTCTCGAAGTTTTTCGGTTCGGGTTATGTAACCCAAGCCCAACCCAGAACCCCCTTTTAGGGTTCGGGGTCAACCCAACCCCAATTCCTGAGTGGGGGTTGGGTTGAGTTGAACCCTAACCTCGACGCGTCAAACCTGAGATTATCGGTTATCGGTTATCGCTGGAGAAGACGTTTCATTTTGATCGTTTTTTTAATTTCTTTGCTTTTAACCCCCCTGAAACGTTTTCGTGTGGCTCTGACTCCGACGCAAAGGTTAGGCCCGCAACCTCAGGTTAGACGTCGGGTTAACCTCAACCCTACCTTTGCGACGGGGTTACGGTTCGGGTCAACGCGAACCTGAACCGTGGCCTCGAGGTTCGCGTTCCGGTTAACCCCAACCCCAACTCGGCGAGCCCCAAAGTTGGGGTTAGGGTTGACCCCAACCCAAAACTTGAGGTTGGAGTTGGGGTTAACCCCAACCTTAACCCCACATTAACTCGAACACAACCTCAAGTTCAGGTTATTGGACTCCGCCCCCTCGGACCCGGCCTCGGGGTTATAAGCCGGGTTCAACCCCAACCCCCAACCCACCCCCTTCCAGGGTATGCTTAGCCCACTGGCCTTCTTGTCAATGCGATTGCCAAAGAAACACGATGAAATTGCGTTTGCAAATCCACGACAGGTGAGGCGCGCGGATTAAGAATAATGTTGCTGAGTGTTTGTTATGTCATTGCGTTCAGCCACATTGTCGAAGCTGCCTAGTATGTGGTTTCCGGTCGTTCCATCTTTCTCGGGACGCCCTATAGGGTCAGGATCACTGGTGTTCTTTGCGGCATCCGCTGTTGTGGACATTTGTGCATCTTCGGTCATCCTTCAGCTCATCGAGAGGTCCGGTGCTCGACTTGCTTCTAGATTTTTCACCAAAATTACGTCTGTCGGCGTTTTGGTCCTGGTAGTGGTTGGCCCGGTTGTACATTACGTTTGCAGTCTCCGGGGTCGGAACCAAACAGGCCGTATCAGACCTTCTTGGTCAAACGCCAACAGTCAAAATGAGAGGGGTCCGACTGTTTTTCCGCTTGCGTAGCAATTGTCCTCTTTCCCTTGGATTCGGAAGCCCGGCTCGAAACTGGCGCGCAGGACAGTGTCCTCCGTGTCGCATCATTGCAATCAAGCTTTCAATCCCACACAAGCAGATTGTTTCAACGAATGAATATTTGGCAGGGCTCCCCACGACAACAGCTGGGAATTGATTCCAAAACTGGATTTCAGTTACAGCTTGATTGGAAACTCCGTTTCGAGCTTTGTTTTTTGTGCTCGAAATTGAACCCCAGAATAGGTTGCGACGGCGCAAAGCAAAGCAAAATGTGACGGGGTGCAAAATACCATAAAGAAGCGATGTGCGGCAAGCATCGTATTTGCAGGACGTATTCAGCAAAACCATGTAACTCGCATGAACTTCAAGGTGTGCCTGGCTGTGCATGTGACGAGTTGTGATCGCTGTTGGCTCAAAACGGTCCGAAGTCTTTCGATTCAATCAATCGTTCTGAAGCGTTGCGGTCAAGAAAGCCTGTTGCTGTGTCGTCGTACGTTCCATCAAAGCCAAAATTTCGCTTGCCAGTTCTGCATATCAAACTGTAAGTTGAGATTGTTCAGCATCCAATGCCATGACGGCATCGATGTTATTCCGGTGATGGATGTGGCGCAAGTGTTTCGTTGCTATTTTCCAAACGTTGCTTGCGAGGTGCTTGGCTGGCTCCTCATTCGGCGCCTAGCCTAGTGCTTGATCCAAAGGTGCTTAGTCGTGAGCAGCGTAAAGGTTGCTGCGGGTTGGTTGAGTTCCGGCACTTGACATGTGCGACGCATGCAGCATACACTGTCCAGAAATCTCACAAGTCCAACATCCCTTGTCCGTTGGTGCCGGGACACTGCTCCAGCTTGTAGCCGGAAAAGGGCGGAGTACGTGGCAGCGATGTGTCGGAGGCCGGCCAAGAGGCCCTCCATCAGCAACTGCGCAGATTGTCTCCAGCCGCTATCTCTAACCTGCTCGAGTCAAGTGGCCGGGTAGACGTGCGCTTTCAAAGGTCCGTTGCAAAAGCTGTTGGGGGACCAAGAGACCTGACTGGTTGACCGCAATCTTCTGCTGTTGCCAAACGCTCTAGACCGTCCTTTGTGTCGCAGTCAGATACCAGGAGACCCGTCCTTGTTCTTGCCAAAAAGGTGCAACACGGTTGAAGCCGGGAGGGGCTGGAGCTTCCACTTCCTTGTGCCTTGGTGTCCGTTAAGGCCAGGTCCGACGTCCGCGACGGAACCAGATTCATGGCTTTGCCCACTTCTAGCTCGCAGCATATCTATCTGCTGCTTGAAGGTGTCCAATTTTCTCTCGTGAACCTAGAGACAAGTGTTGCGGGAAGACTTTCCAAGAGATGCTTTGGACTACAGGGGTGCAGCAGTGTGCAAAAGACCGCCAAGCCGGGCCAAGCTGAGAGTCGGAATTGGAGAGGCTTCAAGCGTTGCCTCGCAGCAAGTTGTGCAGATACTGCAATGTTTTCAGGGGCGAACTTCTGTGGTCACTGACGCTGACGCCGGACTGCTGCATGCAGAAGCAAGAGCTCCAAGCGCCTCGGTAAGACACCGGGGAGGTGACCCAGGCGTGCGCGTGCGACCGACACTCGCTGTGCGGCAGGTGCCAGCCGAAGCCTCTGGGAGAGCTCGAAGCCTTTTTCTTCGCTGTGCGCACCGCGCCGTGCAAGGCTGTGGGCCCAGGCTGCCTGGGATGCGTCCAAGATGCGGGTTCTGGAAGCATCGACTAATCCCGGGTCCAGTGAAGGCCAAGGTCGTTGTGATCCTCCGTTTGGATGCTGGTCACACGACACTGAAAGCTGAAAGAGCGCGGACTAACCCGTGCTCGAGGGTTCCCAGATCGCTTCTTAAACGCCGAGCCTGCGCGTATTTTGATCCAGCACTGATTCAACACGACCGCCATCTCAAGAAGTTTTCTCGCCGGCAAGCTGAAAATAAACAGCAGGGCCCAAGCCTATGCAAAAGAATTCCTGGCCACGCGGTGCCAAAAAGGCTTTGCTGGAGCTGTTGGGTTGGGCTGGGAGTCGCGAACAACTGCAGGATTTCCCTGGATGCATTGCGATCGCAGCTGAATTAAAGCATCTCTAAAGTGCGCTTTGGTGTGCATCTTTGCTCGAACTCAAGCGCAGGCTCGTTGGGATCCTCAGTCTCGTTGTGAATGGTCACACGACGCAGAAAGTTGAAAGATTGCGGACTAATCTGTGCGCGAGGACGCCCAGATTGGGGTTCTTGAACGTGGCCCGTAAATATTTCGACCCATTACTGACACAGACGCCGTCATCTCTCGGCGAGAAGTTCTCTTCCCCAAAGTGAGATGACAGAGCTGCGCTCTCTCGCTCTAGTCATAGGGACAGGCAGGGTCCGAGCCTGTGCAAGAGACTTTCTCGCAACAAGTGGTGGCAAAGAGACGTCTCAGGCGTTGCAGCTGCAGCTGTTGGGCCGAGGCCGGGACTCATGAAAAGCTGCAGTTCCCAGATTCTTCTGAAATCGCGGCAGAGGCTAAAGTAGTCTGTAAAGCACGGTGTGTATCTCTCTCATCACACTCGAGCACAGCTTCGTTGCGAAGCCGAATGCATCTCACACGATACAGAAATCTGATATTGTAAACCCTAGTCTGCGCAGGGGGACGCCCAGATCGGTTCTGGAACGCAGCCCGCAAGTACTTTGACCAAGCATTGACGCCAAAAGACCACGAGCAGCAATTCGAAGCTAAAGTAGTCGCTCAAGCGCGGCGTGCATCTTGCCTGACACTCCAGCGCGGTTCGTTGTGGTCCTCAGTTTCGTTGTACAGCAGAATGCAGGTCACGTGATACAGAGAGCTGAAAGGTTGTGTGCGAGGACGCCCGGATTGGTTCTTGAAGGCAGCCCGCAAGTGCTTCGACCCATCAGTAGTCACACAGAGAGACTGCCATCTCGGCGAGAAGGTCTTTCCTCGATACAATGAGAACATTCAGCTTCGCTTTCCTTCTCTGTTTCTGGAGCTGTTGGGCTGGGCCAGAATTCGTGAACAGCTGCACAAGTGCCTCAGCTGCTTCTGCTATTGCATTGCAGATATTGCAGCAGAAGCCAAAATAGTCACTAAAGCACGCCTGTGCGCCTTGCTTTGCATCTTTCCTTCACGTAGTCTGCCACGCGAAGCAGCCATTCCGCTGATACGACACACCCGCTTGGCTCTTGCCCGTGGTATCGTCCTTTGGTGACAGGAGCAGGGTTACATTCGGGTTACATGTTTGCTGCACGTGACACTTGGAGCCTTACCTGCAGAGCTCCTTCTCTACGCTGCGGCTGCTTCGGCCGTTTGCCCGCTGCTAAGTAGACTGCGGTCAAGGCACAATGGTGCTTGTGCGCTTTGCTGACCACTGCTTGCCCCTCTTTTCTTTTGAGTGCGGGAATGGCGCAGCTGTCAGCTCAGCCGGTACAGGCAGCGGACAAATTGGAAGGCCCAAGTAAGCAACTGTTGCTGCCGCGGCTAGTGGCTAGATGCGGCTAGATTTGGGTTTCTCGCCATCTCGGACCTTTGGTGTTTCTGACGTGAGCATCCTCGCACCGCGGAGGCCGGGCACGAAGCTCCCGAGGACTGACGATGGGCCGCAAAATGCAGACATGTCGAAGCACCCTTTTGGCTGATTCGCGGACGCAGGCCCTTTGGGTAAGAAGAGCGATTGCGAGGGGGGGCAAGAAGCTAAGTGATTGCATACTGCCACAATCAGTTTCCCCCGAGACATGATTGCAAAGGGCCACGCGGGACACATCCTTTCAGGACGGGGTGGATGTAAAATGTTTGCCGTCTTGTTAAGTGTTTCTCGAGGACACGATGTTGGGGGAGGAGTAACTTTTCTGAGTGAAGCATGATGCGGCTGAGAGACTCGCTGCCTCGAGGCTGACGCCGAGCAGGCACTGCCACGTCTGCCACCTAGAGCCAGCTCGTGTGCCAAGTTGAAGGCGCACGGGGGCTCCATGCTGGGCTTGATGTCCTGAGTGCAATCACCTCCGATTCTAAGCCTCAGCCTGCCCGAAAGTGTCGCTGCAGCACCATATGAACCAGCACAGCTTGTTGTCGAGGGATTCTGCGTTAAGCACAGGTTGTTGCGTGTGCGCAGCTGAGTTGTGTCCAAGGCCGAAAGCGGTCATAGTCATTATGCAAGCAGCACCAACGGCATGCAGGCGTGAACGGCTTCATTGGCCGCATCTTCTCAAAATCAGTGATGCTTGTGGCATCCCCACCGGAAGGTTTCAGGCTGTTTGATTGGCCGCGGACTTGTCCCGAGAAGGTCTTTGCGGCTCGGGATGGCGTCTCAGGTTGCGCACGGTCGTCGTGCGGTGCCCCTCACAGCAACCGTGCCGAAGCGTTGAGCAACGATTCCCACAGAATTTGTCGGAACTCCTACGTGTAAAAGTTGCACTGCATGGTGCTGGCTGCTCCGTGACTCCGGATGCAAGGAGCCACGTACATCGGAAAGGGGTGTCCTTTTATTCACAAGGCTGTTTATGTCACGTCGCATCATTGCCTTGACGTTGAGACCACCCTGCCACCGGCCATGCACCGTGAGCACTTCGCACTTCTAAGCGATTCTCCCCACACCCTCTCGGCCCGTCCTTTCAATTGCACAGCCGGGCGCCTGCTTTCGCGCTGATGCTCCGATGACTGGTGCATGTTGGCGCGTCGGTTTCGGGAGATCGAGAGCTTCGAAACTGCAGGCAAACTTACCACCCGGACACGGGCCACGCTCGTGTTTTCAGGTAGCCAAACAATATCTCACGTGATACAGAAGCTCCGCTTTCCATACGGGTCAGAGTACGAGATCGAGTCGAGGTACCTTTCCTAGGATCACCTCGAGATCAGTCCGAGCATTTCTGCAGACCTTGAGGTTGTTGGCAATCGCGTGCATGGCACATCCGGTGGGAAAGGCAATGATCCTACCGAGAGTATGCACTTTGCAATCCCTGCTTAGAACAAGCGCGTGTCCGATTTGTCATCACCGCGAACACCCTCAACAGAGCCCTGCCGTCAGCTCTAAAGCCCAGTCTCTCAAGTCAAGCTTGTGACAAGGTACTGGAGTAGTCTCAGCTTCGCTAGCCTCCTGTGAACACAGTCTCCAAGTCCTTGCCTTCCCGAAGCGGCTCGCAGCCGTTACGACGTGGGAATGTTGCTTCCGAACCAGGGTCGGCCTAGATTTCGACCAACGGCAAAATCACTGGCAGAGTTCTTGTGAGATTTGCCAGGTCGAACTGCAGGGGCTTGAGTTCTTGGGAATGTGTTTATAGTTGGGCTTTTCGGGTATGGGGTCTCAAGGTTTAGTACACCTTTCGTGGAGGAGGATGGCAAAGTACGGGCTCACGGTTGGGGGTACTTGGAAGTTGGACTGTTTAGGACTACCTGATGGAAGTGGGCCGCTTTTTCCCAAGCAGGGGCAGAGAAGTTTGGCACACCAACAGGACCAATGGACGTGTTCTTTGTCGCGGCGGGAAACCGCTTCGGGCGCGCCATGCGAAGCTGCTGGGCTTAAGCCAAGTCAGAGCAGGCGTCCTATGCCTGTCTCTTCTGCCATCACTATTTCAAGACGTCGATGTGGCTTGTTTTGGTGCTATAGCAGTTTGCGAGCATCGATCGCCGTTCTTCGCTCCTGATTCGTCCAAGCCTTGAGTCACCAACCGTCGAAGCCGGTCGGCCAGAGCGGAAGGCTCAGGGCAAGAGCACTGGGTGGATGCTTAAGATTCTGGGTGCTCTCGCAAAAGATAGGCAGTTCGAGCCCAACATACGCCCTGAACCTGATTAAGCCCCAGCGACCCAGCAGCCCCAACTTCGAAGTGCCCTGCAGTGGCTCGGCATGACCGCGCCCGTTCACATCAAGGTGTGCCCACTCCAATCTTCGTTAAACTCTCAGGCTTATGCCACTTTTGGTGGAATCCAGGTGAGGCGGCAAGGACAGGACGCCTGCACAACACAAGACAGGGCGCCGTCTCCTGAGCGTTTTGAAAAGGCCTTGAAAGGGACTTGTTAAGCTTCTCTTTTCAGGAACCTTAGCCTCACAAAAGTTCAACAGTGGTTATTTTAAGGCCGTCTTCCAGTCACTGCAAGCTAATAAGGCGAATTGCCCAAGCTAGGCCTCCGTGGCATCCACATTTGGCGCTTGCAAGTCCCCGGTAGCTCCCGGTCCGTCGGCGTGGTCGCTGCTGCTTCCATGGCCAGCAGGAGTCTGGCTCCGCAACTCCAAGTTAGGCTCTCTGAGTGGCACAGCGGTGGCCATCCCAGCTTCAACTGTTTCCGTTGCGCTGCGGCTCAGGCTCTGGGTGAGACACTCTAGAGATGCTAGAGTTGCACGGAGCCGCGCGGAGCTGGCCAGGGTACGGTTCCACCTGCAGCCTGTGCTAAGAAGGCCCGGGCCATAGGTACAACTCGCTGCCAGTCATCAACGAGCATTGGGGCCCGGCTGGGCCAGCGGATGACCTAGATGTCTTGGAGCGGACTCTGCTCCAGCTGCAGCGCTGATTGGCGAGGCTCGGGCGGTGGATTTTCTGCTTCCTGTTCCGTTTCCGCGCAGTGGGAGAGGCAGCGCCTGAAGCTTTGAAGCTGAGCAGCTGGAGATGACTTTGTGGAGGGTGAGTATCCTCAGACTCAGAGCACGAAAACGGCCCGCAAAAGTGTGCCATCTCGGCAAGAAGGTCTCGCCAACCCAAAGTGAGAAGACCCAGCTGTGCTCCCTTTCTCTTCTCGGCATGCACAGGGGCAGGCAGGAGTGGTGCCAAAAAGGCGTTGCTGGAGCTATTGGCTGGGCTGGGAGTCGCGAACAGCTGCAGCAGTTCCCCAGATGCTTCCACAATCGCAGCAGACGCTGAAGTAGTCGCTACAGCGCGGTGTGCATCTTTCCTGACACTCAAGAGTAGGTTCGTTGTGGTCCTCAGTTTGCTCGTGAAGCCGAGTGGACTAATCGGACGCCCAGATCGGTTCTTGAACACAGTTCGCAAGTATTTTGACCAAGCGTCGATGCAAAGTGCCACAAAGAGACGGCCCTCTCGGGAAGAAGGTTTCTCCGCCAACTGGCAACATCCAGTTTCTCTCCGTGAACAGCGGCAGGTAGGAGTGTCCAAAAGACGTTGCTGGAGCTATTGGGCGGGGCCGGGAGTCACGAACTGCAGCAATTCGAAGCTAAAGTAGTCGCTCAAGCGCGGCGTGCATCTTGCCTGACACTCCAGCGAGGTTCGTTGCGGTCCTCAGTTTCGTTGTACAGCAGAATGCAGGTCACGTGATACAGAGAGCTGAAAGATTGTGCGCGAGGACGCCCGGATTGGTTCTTGAACGTAGCCCGTAAGTGCTTAGACCCATCAGTAGTCACACAGAGAGACTGCCATCTCGGCGAGAAGGTCTTTCCTCGATGCAATGAGAACATTCAACTGCGCTTTCCCTCTCTGTTTCTCGAGCTGTTGGGCTGGGCCAGAAGTCGGGAACAGCCGCACAAGTGCCCCAGCTGCTTCTGCAATTGCAGTAGGAGCCAAGGTAGTTACTAAAGCATCTCTGAAGTGCGCCTTGGTGTGCATCTTCCCTTCACGTAACGCTCTGTGGTGGCATCGTGCTGTGGTGACATGCTCAGCTGAGATGTCGCTTTCGGTAGAACTGTTCGCAGCACCTTTCTGTACCTTGCCGTATTGTATACGGCATGATACAGCGGTCTAGGTTGAATGATGCCTGAAACGGCCCTTGTTGGCTGAGTGCTTGGCCTTGCCGTTTTTCCCGTGTAAAGCTCAATGAGAGGCCCTGGCCCCCTCGCATGCTTAACCCTCCTGATCGCGTCTGTGATGCTGGCCACGAGCAGCTCTCCCCGAGTGAGCTCAGGCTTCTGATCTGAGCAGGCTCTGTCCAGTGAAGCGGTTGAAAAAATGAGGCGGCGCATTTCGCAACAGTATGCTGGCATGAAGTATGCTTTCTCAGTGATAGTGTCATGGTGAGTTCCCCTAGTGTCATTCTTCGGCCTTTCTACCGCCGCGGCTCAAAAAAGCAGCAATCAGACCGGCAACAGATGCCGGAGCAGGAGGTCGTTTGTAGCTCTGTGATTCGTGTCCCTATTGCGGGAGCACTTGGATCCCTGCCCTGAAACGGGCCCAGGAAGTTCAAGTTGCACAAACAGGAGATGGTAGATCCCGTCAGGATCGCATAGCATCGCCGAGAAATCCGGGTTTGATAGCGGCGGGCTTCGTGGGCTGCGTTGAGTACCTGCTTGGCCTTGGTGGACTGACTGCTGCGTGGGCGGGACTTCTCCGAGGAGTGCAAGCATGGCGAAGTACGACAATCCGGCAAGGAACCCCGACGCCGAGGTTGAGCAGGCAAACAAGGACCACAAAGCAGACAAGGAGCGCAGTGGCAAGCAGAAGACGGAGAAGACAATCCAGGCGAATCGGGGCACAGAGGCAAGGCTTGAAAAGGAACTGACGGTGACTAACGTCAGCCAGGATGAGATGGTCGAGGCCATTGGTGCGACGAAGGGCAAGGGCATGGTTGACAGGGAAGACGAAGCAGGATGTCCATGGCAACGATGGATTCTGACGAGAATATGCTTGATGAGCTGCCCCGGAGGTCCACGTCTGCAGGCGTATTCGGCAGGACGGAGGACGGGGTTTTCCAAGTCGGCTTGACTTCCGGTCTGCTCTTGATGACCCGTTCGAGGAGGCCAAGCTGTCAAGTAGCACCGGCACGAGATCTATGGGTGCATATGGGTGCAGCTGTGGAGTTGGGTGGGCGAGATGTTCGTGCCCACAAGCTCCTTCTTTGATCTCGGCCATTTTTCGGCTCGGAGGCTGACCGAACTTGCAGGACGCAAAACGGCGGTGTGCAAGGGGGGCCCCCTTCGGACGACGCCGGGAACCTTCTAATTCGCTCTTGATGCATGTAGGCTCACCGGTTGCTCACAAGCCCCCAAGGGCCCCCAACATGAATTTAGGAATAGCATCTGCGGTAGCCACAAGAGTCCGCAATACTAGTTAGCCCTTGCTTGGTCTCCTGCGCAACGATTGGGGCCAAACTAGAGAAGCAAAGAACAGGAAAACCTCAGAGTACTATGTACATTGCGATCGTTGGGACGCCGTAGCTCAGAACCCCCTTCATTGCTCTACACTCGCCAGATCTCGCCAGGCTAGGCAAGGCAGGGACTCGCGGATACCCGAATTGTTTACAAAATCCGGGTCGGGATGCGTGTTCCGTAGCAAAGGCATGTGTTGCTGAAGTTTGGACGGGGTCCGTCTTGATGTTGCAACAACTCCAGCAACAGCTTCTATCCCAAACATTGTCAGCATGGCTGAAACTGATTCAACAACGTTTGCGGCTTGGGCTCTGTGTCTTCAGCAGCAATGGCTTAGGGTGAAGCCAAAGCAGCTGGTGCCGCGGATGGTGCCGCATGCAGAGGCCTTCTCTCCTGGTGAAAAACCCTAGATGAAGTTCGGCATGGCAAGGCCGATAGACGTACTTGAGATTATTTCAGGCTTGGTGGCTCGACATGTGCTCCAGCTTCATGCATGCCTGGTCCGAGTTTTCGAGGGTTTAGGCAGAGTGCCAATAGGTTTCCAAGAGAGGGAAGGCGTGATGTGAGAGTGGCTTTGCTTAGCATTGCCCGGCTTTTCGTGCAGCTACTGGCTACTGGTAGCTTGAATGTGGCCTCAGAAAGGCTCCCATCCCTTTTGACATGAAGCTGACGCTGATGCCGGGTATCCTGCTGGCCAGGCTGGGTAGGGTGGGCCTGCTGACGACTGTAACACGCAAGGCAGTCAGGGTGGTAACTATGTCAGGCAGTCTCAGGCGTAAAGTGGTAAACCATCGTGATGTGTCGCGTGAGGTGAAGCTCGTCGGGGCGGCGTCTCTTCCGAAAGAGGGACCTTGGGCCTTGTCGGAATCATTCGATCCGGTTCGGCCAAGGTAGGCAAAAGCGACGCACACTTTGCCGAGCTGTCGCTGCCGGAGAGCATCTGTTTCCCCAGCGCCCGCCGAGTTCAAACTGTTCTACCAGCCATTGCGAGCTTCTGAATGTCGCATCGATCAGCGTTTCGCCTTAGCGAGTTATCTTTCGTTTCGTTTTCGTCGCGCAGAAATTGCAAAACTAGCAAAGTTGCACGATTTACGTCGTCAGAGCCATTTGCTCGATCTGTCTTGACTCACAATTGTCACTCTCTCCTTTGAAAGGGTTTTTGTTTAGTATTTAGGGTACGGTTTTGCTTTCTGCGTTGAATCGCATGCAGGCAGCGGAATTTGAATAGGAGATTGCCCACCTGACCATCAACCGCTGCAAAGCATCGCGTGTGTTGCAAAGCCACGCAGATGCTGCCGCGACTACCCTGTGCACCGCTGTTTGGTTAGACATGGTACCCACGCCATAGCTCCTTCTTCACATGATTCACACGTCTGACTGCGTGCGTCGGCTGATGCAGCACTCACACTGTTGGAACTGCTGCCAACGGAAGGCCAATGAGCAGCTTACATAAGTGCGACAGAACAGCTGCGTCAACGGTACCAGGCTCGTTGGGTCCCGCAGACCAGGATCTGTGAGCCATGAGGCCCTCACTTCATGGGTTGGGAGGCCTGTGACTTAACTCGATTTGGCGGGAGGGTTGCAACATGGAGCGGACGAATGCCAAGTGCATGTGCTGGACTGTCGTGTGGCTCACCTAGCCTGTGAGCCACTCTGCCCGGGCCTGTGCTACGGCAAGTAGCTCAGTGATGGTCATCGGGCAGATGTAACAGCATGGATGTGATCGATCAGGCTTGAGTGCAAGCGGCCCCTATGGCCGCTGTCCTGTTTAGAGAAGCTGTTTCCTACTCTAGCAATGTCATTGGCAGCTGCTCGCGCTGCCGCAGCGCCTAAAAGCTGTCTTGGCAGGATGCAGTGGAACAGGAGTCGACTTTCGTTGTCTCTGCTAACGTAGCTCATGTGGAAACGCCGGACGGGTGCGTCTGTAGGGTTCAGTTCAATGCCTCACCTCAATTGCTGGGAGGTGTGTGAGTTCACACGACTTGGCAGGAGGGTTGCAACATGGAGCTAACGAATGCCAAGTGCACGTGCTGGACTGTCGTGTGGCTCACTAGGCCTGTGAGCTTCTCTACCCACACCTGTGCTCCTGCAAGCAGCTCAGCGATAGTCATCGGGCAGATGTAGCAGCATCGGTGTGATCGATCAGGCTTGAGTGCAAGCGGCCGCCGTGGCCCTTCTGCTGAGAGAAGCTGTTTCCGGCTCTAGCAGCGTCATTGGCAGACGCGCCATCCGCTCGTGTTGCTCCAGCGCCGAAAAGCTGTCGTGGAGCAAGAGTTAGTGTGAGATCCAGGATGCAGTGGAACAGGAGTAGTACTCTCGTTGCCTTTGCTGGCATGGAGCATGTGCTGGGTCGCTCGATGCCAATGCACGAGTTCGTTTCAACACGCCACCACACCTGCACCCTTGCACCTGGCATGCCGATGTTCGTTGTCAAGTGCTGAGGGGGTGCTCAGCGTAACTCCGTGGAGTTTTCTGCAGGTCTTGCACGGCTTCCATGCATTCGTGATGCCTTCAAAGAACACCTGCAGGCATTGTGCGGCAGTGTGAGATTCGGGCTCCCAGAGGAGTCCCATGTTTCAGACCTGTCGCCAGGACAAGCATGTGCTGGAGCATCACGTGCCAAGGTATCGAGCTGATTCACGGCTGCACACATGCCCCTGCCACCCGGCAATCGGAGGTTTCTGTAGACTTGAATTGGCACGTCCACCATAGCTCCGCGTTCACACGTGTAACCTGTCTGATTGCATGCATAGGATCACAGCAGCACGCAGACTGTGGGAGTTGTTGCTGACAGAGGTGGTCATTGACAGCATGGATATGTGCCGCAGAGCCACTGCGCCGCGTGTGCCCACAGCAGCCTACAGGTGTTCAGGTTGCGATGTACAGATGTCTTGTCTGTTTCGGCACAGTCAGTGCGAATTCAGGACCAAGATGTCGACACAGTTTGAAAGCGTTGTGTCCAGCAGGCCATGGTCTGCGAGCCATGAGCCTGATGCAGAGCCTCCACGTGCTGGACTGTCGTGTGGCTCACTTGGCCTGTGAGCTTCTCTACCCACACCTGTGCTCCTGCAAGCAGCTCAGCGATAGTCATCGGGCAGATGTAGCAGCATCGGTGTGATCGATCAGGCTTGAGTGCAAGCGGCCGCCGTGGCCCTTCTGCTGAGAGAAGCTGTTTCCGGCTCTAGCAGCGTCATTGGCAGACGCGCCATCCGCTCGTGTTGCTCCAGCGCCGAAAAGCTGTCGTGGAGCAAGAGTTAGTGTGAGATCCAGGATGCAGTGGAACAGGAGTAGTACTCTCGTTGCCTTTGCTGGCATGGAGCATGTGCTGGGTCGCTCGATGCCAATGCACGAGTTCGTTTCAACACGCCACCACACCTGCACCCTTGCACCTGGCATGCCGATGTTCGTTGTCAAGTGCTGAGGGGGTGCTCAGCGTAACTCCGTGGAGTTTTCTGCAGGTCTTGCACGGCTTCCATGCATTCGTGATGCCTTCAAAGAACACCTGCAGGCATTGTGCGGCAGTGTGAGATTCGGGCTCCCAGAGGAGTCCCATGTTTCAGACCTGTCGCCAGGACAAGCATGTGCTGGAGCATCACGTGCCAAGGTATCGAGCTGATTCACGGCTGCACACATGCCCCTGCCACCCGGCAATCGGAGGTTTCTGTAGACTTGAATTGGCACGTCCACCCTAGCTCCGCGTTCACACGTGTAACCTGTCTGATTGCATGCATAGGATCACAGCAGCACGCAGACTGTGGGAGTTGTTGCTGACAGAGGTGGTCATTGACAGCATGGATACGTGCCGCAGAGCCACTGCGCCGCGTGTGCCCACAGCTCAGCAGACTGGCTGCACTGTGCCTGTGCCACGGCATGTTCTGAGACGCTGTTGATTCTTGAATTACGGATTTGGGATCAACTCGACCGTTCGACAAGGCATGATAAGACGGCAAGCCTTCAAGCTTGTACACTGTCCTGCAACATCTCCACGTCACGTTGGCCGGGCTTGTGTGTCGGTTTCCCCATCTCCAGGGCTTTGGCGCCCTCGGCACAAGGCCGTTGCCTGCCCAAAGCTCCTCGCCCTTGCCGACGTCGCGAGTCTCGACGATTCCACGCCAGTCTGTGTCGCCTCAAAGCTGGCCAAGGCCCAAGCCTCCCTCAAAACCAGGCCCAGGCCCAGACCTCCCTTCGCAAGGCATAGGCAAGTGCAAGACGTAACTCCAGGCATGGACGTGTCCTTGCTGTCTCTCCCGGAACCGGGGGGGCGGCGGGCAGGGCACTCTGCTTCCGCCTATTCAGGCCCTGTTTGCGTGTGTCCCTGGAGCTCGTACCGCGTGCAGATGAAGCCGGACTTCGCGAAGGTGGAGGTCATCAGCATTGGCCTTGTAAGAGGTCTCCTGCGCTGGATCAAGGGACGGACCCATTTCTTCAGCCTGAGCCAATCACCTCCTTGGTTTTGCAAGGCTGAGCATGTCAGCCTGGTGCCTACTTTCAATATTGATCGTAGTGTTCAGTGCAGTGCCTCCCACCCACTAGCACGCCTTGATCATTTCCGGCATGTCATGACATTTTGAGCACCTGCAAAATGCCGGGATGTGCGTGCACGTTACGAACGATGCAAGTGTAAGTCACCCAAAAAGAAAAAGCGTGGCCAAAGTGCTAGCACGAAACAGCAATTCGCTTTTCCAAAGGTTGTCGACCGGCTCTTGGAGCAAAAGCTGAACATGGCTTCAGCCGAGAGAATGAGAATGAGGAAAGCCCGGGCAATAGCATCCGGAGCATGAGTCATGACGTGGCCGCCTAGATGGCTTGCTACGCTCGCATGCACATGATCAGTCGAAGGTTTGTAGTGGTTAGCAGTGAGCCCCGAATCCCAGAGCGCAATGTTGCAGGTGTGGCACTTCAACGCTGTGTTAGGGTTCATAGTCATCGGCAAACCTGAGATTCAAGCAGAAGTGCTAAGTTGTTGTATGGAGACGGCAGCTCTACCGAAGCGCACATGGAGCTCGCCCGCAATCCCTGGTAAAATTCGCTACGGAAGCTTGGAGACGATGTATTGCTGAGATTCCACTCCTTGAGATTGGTCGCGGGAGTTACCTTCCACCCAAGAGCACGCCTTGTGCATATCCAGCATGCCGCGACGTTTTGAGGACTTGTCAACTGTCGGGACATGTGTGCGTGTTGCGGCGGTGTAAGAGTAAGTCCCCCAAAAAGAAGAAGCGTCGTGAAAGTTGAAAGTGCTACGAAAAAACACGTCGCTTTTCCAAAGGTTGGCAACCGGCGCTTGGAGCAAAAGCTGAACATGGCTTCAGCCGAGAGAAAATGACGAAAGCCCGGGCAATCAGAGCCTCTCGAAGATCCCAGACCAGCTGTGACGTGAAACCTGACAGGATGAGCTCTCACTGACCCTGCCCATCGGCCTAAAGAGATATTGCAGGTGTGGTAGTGTGCTCATATCTTGATGCAGGCATGATGCAGCATCCCAGCCTGGAAACAGGGATACTGTAGATGCTGTAGATATACACTCAAGACTGTGAAGACAACCGCAACTGTGCTATTTCCCGGCGGTTAGCATGCAAGACGATGACATGTAGAACGCTTTTGTGAAGTGCCATGGGGGATGCATGTGCGAACTCGATGAAGATGGATAGCCGGCAAGTGTATCTGAGGGGCAGAGATCGCCGGCTGACCCATTCGGGTCAGGGGCACCGCCTCGACCACACTGTACTGCCACCAAGGTCCAAGGTCAGGCAGAAAAATCAAGGAACAGTAGCCGTGAAGATTCGCCTGTCCGGGTCTCAAGCACTGGCGTGTGCACGCTCGGCAAGAAAGCAATCGGTGCGCCGCTCAAGTCAACGCAACCTTCACCTGCGCCCCGATCCTGTTCTAGTTGAGTGCAAGCTGCCTTTCAAAAGCCCAGGCCCATGTAACATCACTGGGATCAATCCATGTCTGTAGCTCGCCCGCCCACTGCTGGCGGTTCTGCACCAAGACGCGCCAGGGCCCACCTGCTGCCCGGACGGAGCTTCCATTTTGCATGTCGTCCGACGGTGAATGCACAGCAGTTTGCCTCCGGAGAAGCTCCGTTGGGAGTGGAGATCCTCGTGTCCGTGGCCTGCCAGCTGCAGCCAAACCACACCCCATTTCTTGTGCTGAACTGTCGACTGGCAGTCAGGTCAGTCAAGACAACAGGACATGCAGAGAAGTGGCGCGGGTGCAATTTGCAGTTGCATGCAGCGTAGGCCTAAACGCATGTCGGAAAAAGCCAGCTGCCGTCACACTTGAAAATCAAATTGAGGATGCTGCCAGGCAATCCGGAGAGTCGGGGAGAGCATCCTTTGAGAGCATCCTGAGCTCCAGCGAAGGCGCAAGAACTTGCAGTTTGCTTCGGCTGCTTGGGCCGCTTGGGGAGCCATCGGCGGAGCCATGGCAAGCGTGGAGCTGGTTTGGGCTTGGCCCCGGGGCAAGCTGCAGCGAGCGTGTCGCATCCAGCTTCCTGATATGTGCACTGGAGGACCTGCTCGGGTCGACTATCCGTGCCGTTGCCGCACTGCGACGGCTTAACCCAGCCCCAGCCTCGGCCCCTGAAGTCCGGATCGCAAGGGGAGCCTAGGCCTAGAGGGAGTCTTCCAGGAGCTTCCCTCACTTCCACAAGTCCTCGGCGACCTCTGCCCATGACCCCGGAATACTTGTCAGCTGACGATGAAATCTAAATCAAGCTGAGCACCGGGCAGAGCAGAGTCTCGCTGGATTGCTCTCCGCCGGCGGCATGGCATTCTTTCCCAGGTAGTAGATTTCTCCCTGCAGCTGGAATGCAGCAGCTGCAGGAAAGATCGTCTCCTGACAAGGGCGAGGGTGTGAAATTTGGGGTTTTGGGCCCAAGCCGACGCATTGCCAGTCCCTGCAGGGCAAAGGAACTCTCTGGGACGGACAGCGGACTCACGTGGAGCCATGCTAGGGCCACGAGCTCTGGCCGCTCTCCCTGCTTTGTCTGCGCTGCGGCGCTGTGTGAGTGGACCATCGGCCTGAGAGATCATCGGCATCTAGTTTCGACGCCCGGCCTCCAGGGCTTCTGTGTCGCTTCAGGGCCTTCAGGCTGTGAGGTGAGGGCTTGAGAAAGGAGATCTCCAGGGCCGGGTAGACGATGCAAGGCCGAGGTCGCCCGCATGAAATGAGCCTGCGGATCTGACACAGCAGTCCCTGGCAACACAAATCCTTTAGAGTCTGCAGATGTTCTGAAAACACACAAGCAGCCATTGCGGCGTCGCACCGGATAGAGTGTAAGACCGTGGTATGCCAAGTGGGTCCCCTGCAGCCTCAATTGCGACGCTTGGCATGAGCAGAAAGCGTCTCATCTCGCACCGTGAACGATGTCCCGAACGACGAAGCAACACTGTGTTTTGACGCTAGGCCGTTAGGCTTCAAGGTTTCTTCGGGACAGGTTTCAGCAGGTCAAGGATTGTACGGTTGGCGAAGCAACACAATACTTTGACGTTAGTTAGGCTTCAACGTTTCCTGGGGACAGGTCTCAGCAGGTCAAGGACTGTACGGTTGGGACCGACTGAGGCTGCACCCAGCCGGTCACCGACCCGTCGAAGTCATCACAGCATCCGGGCAGAAGCAACTCGACAGTGCAGAGCAGAACAGTAGTTGAAGATCCAGCGCCTCGAATCACCGGGGGTGAAGGCAGAATCGGGATGTTGTTTCTTCGGAAGCGTGCAGCCGCAGAGGCCTTGGCAGTGAAAGTGGGTAAGCGGGCACAGGGCAACACCGAGGGAGCCGCAGCTGGTGAGTGCCTAGCGCGACCCGTAGGTTCGGTAATTTTCCTCCATTTGGCTGCAGCGCTTTCACGCATGTACACAACAGCCATATTTCTTACACTGTGCTGCCAGATGACTTAAGTTGCACTGACATTTCACCCATGTTAGCACCCGTTCCAGTGATGTTGCCAGCGAGCTCGGTGCTTGAGGTGAGCAGGTATCGAGGGAGCCATTTTAGGGAGCATGTCACTGCAATGCACGGACATGTCTGCTCGTTGCCTGCGGGCGCAGCTGGCCCCCCGAAGACACGTGCAACACGATGATTTTGCAGAGCCGGACATTTGTCGCGCAAAGAAGAGCATTTGGCACAAAAGAGCCTTTGAATGCGGTGGTGCTTGCCTTCGGGTCTGAATCTTGCTCGCCAATCGCCCTTGAGAGTATGCCGCAGAATTTCAGTAGACCTCGGACCCTATAAGGACTACTGGGCTGCTTGCCGTCTTCAGACTTTTCTGAAGTGCCAGAGCAGAGCTTAAAAGTCCGGTTTAAGAAGGCTTCTCTTCGGTCCTCAGTGGAGCCACCTTGTGGAAACCAGCCCCAGTGGCATTTCCCAAGCGGAAAGTGGCAGCACCCAGCAGCTTCTCAGATTTTCGTCACAACTGTCGGAGGGCAGTGTGTGAGAAGCAAGCAGTGTGCACACTCGGACTCATGTGGCTGCAGACAGACTTGGCAGAGCAACCCTGAGCACCCTGCAGCAGGACGCGCAGCCGTAGTGCTGGAGCCGATATTCATTCTGCTTGCAGAGAAGCGACAGGCAGGATACATGTCACTGTGCTTGCTTGCCGAAAACCTTGCACAACAGGGCTGGAACCTGCGGGGTGTTTTAAGTGACCCTCGTTCTGCAAGTCCCGGGCCCGTCGCCACCACATGATCCATACGCAGGAACACGTTCGCTAGAACTTCTGGCAGGTCTGCGAGGTGCAGTGAGCCTCCCCTGTGGTCCTCGGAAGCAGCATCGTACAAGTCTTGCCGAAGCTTTCATCACGCGCACGTCTGCATCTCTTCCACATCCTCCAAAATCACAATGCCATGAACCGGCGAGTGTAGTTCACCCTCGCTTCTTGTTCCAGTAGTTTTCTCACTGCTCTGGACCTCTCGCCGCTGGTTGCGGCGCAAGCGTTAAGAGAGGATGCGGAAGGCGTATCCTGAGTTTCCAGAGCCCACGATGCATGCGATGTGTGTGTGGCCCTCGATTCTTGAATCGCGGCAGCTGCACTGCATGTAGCCCATCTGTGACACGGCTCTCGATGGACTCAATCAGGAGCGAGGACACCTTGGGATGCAGTTCGTCTTGGATGAAAGAGTCGCGGGCGTTGCAAGCGAGTGACGGGACCACCCGGCTGCCACTGAATGTCGCCTCGAAGCCATACAGCCACCACTGCTACCACCCAGGCATCCCTACCTGTCCTGTCTCTTGCTGCATCAAGCGTGTTAGGCATGAGACCGGCCTAGTCTTCCTTGCTTCTCTGGACTTCTTGTCGGCTCTGTGCCAGAGGATCTGGCAGGCTTATTCTGGCGGTTGGGAGACAGTGCGAACGACGCAGCGACTGTGTGCACGGCTGTTGCCTCGCGCAAGCTCAGAATGCAGCCGTTGCCGAGTGCCGCCCCTCGCTTAGGCAAGCTACCGGCCTCCGGAATGACGTTGTGCCATCGCGTCGATCGCGCCACGACACACTTCGGCATTTCGCTGGAGGATCTGCTGAATACTCTGCCCATACTTGGCAGTCCCGTGCTCCACTCAATTTTGTGAGGGGTCGTTGCGGTGTTAAGCTGACCTTTCCTAACTTGCGTAGTCGCATTTGTTCGAAGGGACCCGACATGCAGGCAAAGCGAGTATGGCTGAGCTTCTGCTGCTCAGACGATGATCTGCCAGTCGGCTTCTTGGGCGGACTTCCTCGGGACCTGCAGGCTGATAGTGAGATAGTGAGATGTGACATGCTGTGTGGCGTGGGCTAGAGCTAGATTTGTGAGCTGTGGCGGCTCGGTTACGCTGCGGATGCCTCGCGGGTGCTGGGTCGTGGCTGTTGGTCGTCCATACGGGCATGCACATGTGAACGAAGTTCCTGGTCCTGGCATCAGTGTCTTGTCGAGGAGCTGGCAAGATATGCAGTCAGACAGTGAAGTCTTGTGCCTTCGCTCCCGTTTGTGCTTTTGCAGCACCGCACTTCCGCCTGCGCCGCAGTTCTTGTCCTACAACCCTGACCAGTGAAGCCATGCACAGTGAGTGTGACCGATTCGGTCATTGTCGCGCATGTATGTCGGATGAAAGAACTACGGACAGTGCAGACCAGGAGGGGATTGCGCGGCAGGCAAGGGTCCCTTGAGCCTGTTGTTTCAGCTCCATCAGCTGGAGCACAGCAAAGCCGCTGTGGCCGTGCTTGCTCTCTGTGCAGCAAGCGACTTTGGCCCCAGGCTGGCCTAGTGACCTAGTGTGTCTCACTGCTCTGGACCTCTCGCCGCTGGCTGCGGCACAGCCGAAGAGAGGATGCGGAAGGCGTATCCTGAGTTTCCAGAGCCCGCGATGCAGGCGATGTGTGTGTGGCCCTTGATTCTTGAATCACGGCAGGCACTGCATGTAGCCCATCTGTGACACGGCTCTCGATGGCCTCAATCAGGAGCGAGGACACCTTGGGATGCAGTTCGTCTTGGATGAAAGAGCCGCGGGCGTTGCAAGCGAGTGACGGGGCCACCCGGCTGCCACTGAATGTCGCCTCGAAGCCATACAGCCACCACTGCTACCACCCAGGCAGCTTTACCTGTCCTGTCTCTTGTTGCATCAAGCGTGTTAGGCATGAGACCGGCCTAGTCTTCCTTGCTTCTCTGGACTTCTTGCCGGCTCTGTGCCAGAGGATCTGGCAGGCTTATTCTGGCGGTTGGGAGACGGTGCGAACGACGCAGCGACTGTGTGCACGGCTGTTGCCTCGCGCAAGCTCAGAATGCAGCCGTTGCCGAGTGCCGCGACCCCCTCGCTCGGGCAAGCTGCCGGCCTCCGGAATGACGTTGTGCCATCGCGTCGATCGCACCACGACACACTTCGGCATTTCGCTGGAGGATCTGCTGAATACTCTGCCCATACTTGGCAGTCCCGTGCTCCACTCAATTTTGTGAGGGGTCGTTGCGGTGTTAAGCTGACCTTTCCTAACTTGCGTAGTCGCATTTGTTCGAAGGGACCCGACATGCAGGCAAAGCGAGTATGGCTGAGCTTCTGCTGCTCAGACGATGATCTGCCAGTCGGCTTCTTGGGCGGACTTCCTCGGGACCTGCAGGCTGATAGTGAGATAGTGAGATGTGACATGCTGTGTGGCGTGGGCTAGAGCTAGATTTGTGAGCTGTGGCGGCTCGGTTACGCTGCGGATGCCTCGCGGGTGCTGGGTCGTGGCTGTTGGTCGTCCATACGGGCATGCACATGTGAACGAAGTTCCTGGTCCTGGCATCAGCGTCTTGTCGAGGAGCTGGCAAGATATGCAGTCAGACAGTGAAGTCTTGTGCCTTCGCTCCCAGCCCGTGACGGTAGTTCCACCTGTGTCGTGGTGCTAAGCACTTGCACGAATGAAGCCATTTTCAAAAGTGGAGCTAGGAAGCCAGGAAAGATGCTCCGTTTGCGATGAGAATGGGCGTGGTTTTCGATGTAGGCAAGTCAGCATGATTTCGACTGCCCTTGTGCACGTTCCTACCTAGAAGTGCTTCGCAGTTTCGACGCTGACACCGGCATGTGAGCTCCCGGGGGCCCCGAGCCAACGGTAAAGCTCTGGCGAAAAAAGTGCACCCTTGAAGCCTCTGAGTGTCGTCGGCGGAGTGCGGGAAGAGGCCGTGTCGCCTGCGCCCAGCTGCGCCTGCGCCGCCTGCACGGTCCTCGCGCGTCGACACGGAGCTGCGGAGCTGTTCGGAGCCGGTGAAGGAGACTCCGTTTCGTCGCCCCACAGAAAACTTCAGAAACTCGTCGTGACGGCAGTGTAGGTGCTGTAGGTACTGTCGGCTGGCTGGTGAGAGCAAGCTGAGAGGGCGAGCCGGCCCTGCTTCGTGCTGAGTCGTGCAATCACCTGCTCCTGCATGGGCTGAGTTGGCCCTGTGGGTCGCCACGCGACGGAGCGCCGCGAGCTGCTGCGAGCTGAGCTCCCTGCGTAGAAGCGCCGCTTGCGCCTCGCTGAAGCCGAGCCTCTCGAAGCCTCTGAGAGCAGCTCGTCGCCTTTGCTAGGCCGCGATGGCCGCGGCGAGAGCGCAGGTTTTCCGTCACATGTGCAAGTAAAGAAGCGATGGTTTGTCTAAGGTAGAGCTTCTGTCGGCGCTGCTGCCTTCTTCGCGGGGAACGATGCAAGCCAGAGCAGCTTTTTCACAGAAATCGAGCCGACTCATGCGTAAAAAACCTGGCAGCAGCCCAGGGGTCTGCGTGACAGGGCCCCAAGTTTATGGGCAGCGCCTGCTCCAACTCTTTGGCTTTCGCAGCCCTCCGATTGCCGGCCAAAGTCGCAAGATGGAGTTTTTGTCGGAGCTCTGACGCAAAGATGCTTTTGAGCGGCATAGGAGCAAGGGTGCGTTGTCACGCCGTTCGAAGATCGAAAGTTCAAGGGGCGGCTTGGTGCTGACAGCCGGAAGCTCTTTGTCGAGGAGTGGCAAGATCCGAATGTGCGGCTGCGAACATCTGCGAACCAGGAAGGCATGTGGGGTGATCCGACAAATTTTCCGGATCCTCCTCGATCCCCTTCCTTGTGACTTGGGTCGCATCCCCCATCTTTCACGCAGATGTGCTTGGCACGAGGCTCAGGCAATGCTTTCGGCCACGAAGTGCTGGGATCCCTCGGAGTTCCGAAACTCATCATCTTGTTGCAGAAGTATCAAGGCCACAAGTTTAGAGGACGAATGCAACATGGAGAGGACCAGCATTCTCAGAATCGGCAGAGGGCTCAGTACTGGCAAATGTAGAATGGGCATGGCCTGCAGCGAGCTTCAGAAGCGAGGAGGCGTCGTGGGGACCTTTCGAGGGCCTACGGCTGGAATCGGATTTGGGGTGCGTAAATGCAGGACACGTTTTCCTCCAAATACCAGTTTCGGTGGCCGGCGCAGATTAAACGAGTGTTTGCCCGGCTCTCCCTGACATGGAGAGCACAATGGTTGGCGAAAGGAGCATGGATGAATCTGCCGCTAAACTCGCGGTGGAATGGTTCTGGTGCTTGCATTGCTTGCAGCAGACGCGGAAGTGTCAACTGCAGAATCTTGAGCTAACGAGATCTGCATGCAGTCTCGAGCCTTGAGGCGCCTTCAGAAGCGATCTTCAAACTGCCGGCGAGCATGCCGAACTCTTGTCCTGAAGCATCCTTGAAAGAAGGCAGCTGAAGAAGCTCGGTGGCTAGGAAACCGCAGGTTGGTTTCTGTCCAGGCCTTCCCACACAGATCTGCAAATCATGCCAACGCTTTGTGTTAGCATGTTGACAAAAGTTCCAGTGAGAGACTGGAAAGTTTGGTGGCCCTCTAGACTCCTGCGCTGATTGTTTTGGGTACTCGTAGCTTCGTGCAGTTCATTCCTTTTGGGCCTCATGGCCGTTCAGGCCGCCAGGCCGGCCGACACCCACCCAAGTGCTCACGCGTGTCACACGTGCAAGGGGAGTTGCCTTTCTTGTTGAAAATAGGCCTGTCTAGGTCTACCAGTTGATGTCGGCGAGTTGGTTGTGGCTTTGCAGATGTGGTCTGTTCGACATCCGCCCCCCGTCCGTCTGATTGCCTAAAAAAGATACAAGATGGGCAACTCTACAAGTCCTGTAGAAGTCGTGTTTCAACCTGTGCCGTATGTTCCCTCATAAAGACCCCTTTGCCATCCTAGCGCCCGCGTGGACGGATCTGCAGGCTGCCTTTCTTGTTTTGTGATTCTCGATGCCTTGACTCGAACCGCCGCATGGTCCCCTGGCCCTGGGAGTCCACAAATCTGCCTCAGATTTGCCTTGAGAGGTTGCTGGAGCACTCTGCGGGTGCCTGTGGAACTCCTCTGCCAAAATTTGGCCGTATCTTGCAAGGGGTATGCAAGCTTCCTGAGCTCTGCAAGCTCCGCACGTATCAGCTCCAGAGCGTCATCTTCCTGATGGAGGTGCTCCAGGATTTCCGTCACCTTTACACATCTCCACAGCAGGTCTGGTGCGATCTGACTGGGCGGCATACTTGATCGCGCCCATCGCGCCAGCTGCTCGCGGGGTTTGCCAACCTTTGCTTCTTGAGGCGAATGCCTCTCTTCCGATGAAGCGTGACGAACATGCTGGAAGCTTCGGATGCTTGAACATCCGCCTCGGCGTGATGATGCAGCCAAGCTGTGCCGGCCAGGTAGACCTGGACAACCAGACCTAGAGGCTTGCAACTCATTCCCCTTCCGTGCCCGTGACACGGAAGCTCTCTCTGTCACCGCATTGCTGATTGGCGGACCCTCAAGGCTCCGATTCCTGGCAACTGGACCAGCTGTCGCCATTCTGAGGAAGCCCTATGCGGCGTGGGTGAACACTGCTCGTACCGGTGGAGGCTTTGTGTATTCAGACCACGAGAGGGGTCAGGTCATCAGCATCTGTACCTCGGCGAGGAGTTGTCTTAGCACCCAAGGTGATGGCGAGCTGTAGACATGTGGTTCCGCCATGAGGACGAGAGTTTTCATTCCGTTCTGGTGACAGGTTCCTGCAGAGCCATTTAGCGTCAGCACGGTGACTACCGCGTAAAGTGTCACTGACTTGTTCGGCCCTAGCTGCCACCCTCTCGACCTTCGCCCGCGCTTTCATTCGAGACTTCCAGATTGGACTCACTGCTGAGTCATTTGACGCAGAATGCCAGTGGTTATCGGAAGGGAGCTGAGAAAATGCTAAGAAGCAGCACCAGACGATTCCATCTTGATATGCCTGCCCGGCCCGTACGTGGTGCGCGCAGTTAAAGTCTAAACCCTACATCCCAAGCCTTCAAATCCTAAACCCAGTTGTCGCATCATCTCGAAGCTTTGTTGAATGAGCAGCTTTTTCCTGGGAGTTGGGCTCTCATCGAGCGACTGCATGACGTTGGTCTAGAAGACTTGGTATCAACACCTAAGCGAAGCCGGTAATGTCTCGGTCTCCTGTCCACGGCCCCTTGTTTGCTTTCGTCAGACATTGCTGGGCCAGGCCAGGTTTGAGACCAGGGATTTGAGACCAGGCAACGATGCCGCGTTCACCGACAGCAGATACGTTCAATACATAATCTGCAGCCACCTGCCCCTTTAATGCCTCATATGCCGCAAGCAAAGCTGCTCACCAAGATGCCTTCGTCTTGGCTGCGATGCTGGTCTTTACCCCTGCATCTAAGTATTGATGATGCCTGTCATGCTCCCCTGAGACAAGTCCGTCTCTCAACTGACTGCACGAGGCTTCAGGCCCAAAGTCGTCTTCACGCAAGAAGGCCCAGCCATCCTGCGAACGGCAGTCCGAGACATAAGTTGCATGGTTGCCTTTGTTGGGGTGCTTGGTTTGAATCCCCTTAATAAGCTGCGCATCGTTGCCTTGATTCCTGCAGGGCCGCAAGGGCGGTGAGACGACATCCTGCCGTCACAACCCCAAAACCCAAACCCCATAAGTGACTAAGTGCGGAAGCTCCCGAGCGTGTCAGGCTGGCAGGTGGAGACAGCCAAATCGTTCTCCTACTCGCAGACTTGGCCGTTCTGAAGTCTTCGGCACTTCTTCGGCAAAGCTCGGCGCTGAAGCAGCCTGAAGCTCAAAGCCTGATCTGGAAGATTTCGGCTGAGGCAGGTTCCGCTGGAGCCTTTCATCGCTATGAGGACAAAGGCATTGTTCGGCGAACTTCTTGTAGAGGTATTTGCAGATCCTTGAACCAGGCTGCTTTTGGGCTAATGAAGGTTTCCCTGTGCCCTAGACCTTCGAACAAAAACCACCTGCGAGCATAGTCGCTGGCCTGACATGGGCACTGCAGAGGACCTTCGCAAGCTCACCCTCCGTGCCTCCTCCCAGGGCCGTGCATATGCAGACGTGACCTCGAACTCAGATGACGCTTGAGGGAGCGTCTCCAAATCACAAGGGCAGGGATCTGCAGAACGAGCGAGCTCACCCGCGTGCCTGTGAGCCCATCCGTAGACTTCATTGCTTGGAGGGGAGCGAAAGGATACGATGTTGATACTTGCCTCGATAGCCGCCATGGGTGGCTTGCCGAGGAGAGTAGCCCGCTTCTGTTGGCAGTTGGTGTCGTGTAGGATGCTCACATCAAGTAAGGGCTAGGCTCACAGCAACAGAGGCTCGAAGTTCCGTGCAAGATGGGCATGGCGCGCTCCGCATCAGAATGTCGTAGCTGACACCGAAATCTGAGGGCAGCAGCTGCGCCTGCCCCTCGTCGCCAAATGGAGGACTCCCGTTCTCGTATTCGTAGCTTGAGCTTTTGTGGGCCGTGCCCCTGCCCGTGAAAACTGCCCTGAGCTTGATGTTGAGTGCGCACAGGTGCCCAGCTGATTGCAGGTTTCTTGGTTTCAGGGGAGCTCGCTCTAGAGATCATGCAGCGGGATGGTGTGCACGGCAAAAGTGCACGACGACAAGGCGACTTCCGCGTCAAGCGTGGCTGCCGCTCTGCAACGTGGCATGTCGCCGAATTGCCGGCAATGCTGCGTGCTGTGGAGACGTGAAATCCAAGGAGCCCCCGAGCCAAGGGCGAGACGGGACACGAGGGTTCGACAGGATCGCCGAAAACTGAGGGTGATTCACCGGCCCTCCCATGGCATCGCAGCCTGCCGTGTGCTTGCAACGGAGTAGCCAACTGCAGTTGCGATGTCGGCAGACTAGTCAGAGCATTTTGAGAGAGCAAACTCCCGCATCTTGCCTTTGCAGCTTGCAGCAGGTGCAGGTGGTTTGGATTTGGAGGCGCGAAGCGTCGCTTCATGGCAGCTCCCGGGCGGCATGGCAGAGTGAGCCGCCCCTCCTCCCCCACGTCACCTGAGGCTCCTGCCCGAGGCATCTCTAAGAAACTCGAAGATCCTTTCGGAAGTGCTTCGTAGGAAATGAGTCAGTGCCTTCCAAGTTCACGTGCTGGGTCCTTTGCCGGGAAGCTGGCAGGCTTCGTCCTAGAAGGCTGACGTTAAGGCTAAGGCCTCGCACAGTGCTGATGGTGTATGCTTTTGGAGGCTTTGCAACCAGTCCTCGTCCCTGACACCTGAACCTAGTCGACCATGGACTTGGCATCCAGGGTGGCCTGCAAGGGCACTTGCAGAAACGAGGTGTTTGGGAAGTTTGTGTCGCATGCCGGCAACAGCACGATGCCTCAGCTGTGCCTCAGCTGGACCTTGTCTTCTACACTTGCACAGCTTGGTGAGTGCAGTGCAGCGCGCTGTGGTTTGGGTCCGTGGTCGTCAGTTCGGACCGTCCTCAGCTGTTGGGAAAACTGCCCTCTGGGGCTTCGAAGCTGAGAGCTTGGAATCGCTGGTGGTCTGTCCTTGCGTTTTCTGGCCTCAAGAATCGTGACATTAATCTCGAAACCTATTCGGTCCTTCGAACTTTGAAACCCAGATCGGCACTTTACTATCGTTCCGACGCTTCGGAGCGTTTCCGGTCGGTTTGGGGCTGTTTCTGAACAGGGTTCTAACAGTTCCTGAGACTTGCCTGATGGTTCCAGAGCCCCTGTTGGCGCTCACACACACACAAGTGGTTTAGAGACGGTTGGCGTCGGCTTTTGCAGCATTTGAGGAAGCCCGCCCATGCCCTCCACAGCCCTCGCCTCAAGTGCACAGATGAGTCCAAGAAAGACACAAGCTGGCCCCCAAACCTATAAGGAACTCCATCACAGCATCAGAGACCCCTCTGATCTCCTAAAGCTCCAATGAATTACCAGATCCTACAACCTCAAACCCTAAACCCTATAAACCTAAAATCAAGCCCGAATCCGTGAGCCTTTCGCGGCACTCCTCGGATTCTGGAGATCATGGCGAAGCCGAAACTTGCAGCGTGCGTGCCAGAATCGGTTCCAGTCAGCCAAGGCTTCCGCAGCTGCCTGGAGCTTGGGAAGAACTCACCCCAAGCTGGAAGAAGTGACGTGAGGTGCTCGGCCAGCCGAGCCTCCAGGTACAAGACTTAGCCCAGCCCGAGATGGACGTCTCCTTCCTGACTCCAGGCGCGTTCTCTGCCACAGGGACCTCAGGCTCTGTTGACACTGTCGGCTTGTGTCTCCTGTTGCGTGCAGGACCATCGTGCCTCGTTCCTACCTGCCGGCGTCGTCGTGCGAGCAGGAAGGGGGCTCTGGCTCCTCGTCACCTCGCTCGTGCAGCACCGCGCCTGGCTTCTCGCCGTCCGAGCAGTTTCGGGGTGTTCTTGCCGTCCGGCGCAGCATGAAACCATCCCGGCGGGTGGAAGCCAGGCATGCCGGGGCTTAACGTGAAAGCAGGGACTCGCGGCTGCATGAATCAACTTGCAGGCAGCACTGTGCCTTGCAAGCAGGGTGCCAACATAGGCAGATGCTGAGATAAGACTGCCAAGAATTAACATGCAGAGGGTGAGATTTTCACAGGCTTCTAAGAGCCACACAGCCTCGCTGCTGTTTCGGCTTGTTCGGAGAGAGCCCGCTGCACGGTCCCCATGCTTGACGGGTGCTCGGGCCGTTTTGCTTATAAAGTGAAAAGGTCTAGCCTCTGTCGAACCGAGTCTAAGTGGCTTTACGCTCCGCAGGTCCACTGCGTTGCCGGTCCGTCGCACTTGCCCCTGTAGCTGGCCGCAGGTAAGAGACCTAGCCCAGCCCGAGATGGATGTTTCATTCCTGCGTGTGACTCCGGGTGCCGGTGGGCTGCTGGCAGAGTGCCCGACTTCGGCGGCTTCAGGCCCTGTCTGCTTGTGGTTTTGGGGCTGCCGGGGCCGTTGCGAGCATGGGCGCCACGCCGCTTTCCTGCCCAAATTGGCTGGTGCCCTCCTCGGCCTCTCTGCGAGGGATCTCTGCCACGCTCTGGTTCGGTCCTAGCAAGACTCTTTCCCATTCCGAATCCGCTTCCAGTGCGGAGCAGCACAGCGATGCGGAGCATCACACGGAAACCGCACGCGGCAGGGGATTTCCCTGGCTCAGCCGTGATGCGGTAAGCTCGACGTGGCCGTGGCACAGTTCGCTGCACTGCCCTGTGATGGGAGCTCTGCAGATGCAGGCCAGCTGGCCGGTGCCATGTTTGGAGGACACGCCGCATGTGACCTCGTGGAGTCCACGCAGCTTGTTGCAGGTGCGGCCTATCGCGGCTGACTTCGCTGCGAGCTCCGTTGCACCATGAAGACCCTGAGGTGGCATGCGAGTGCGTCCACTCTGCTCCCTATCAGCATCACAACTCTATGTCCGCACACGCAAGAGGCTCGCGAACCTTCTTGCCTCTCAGTTCGTACCCTCGTAGGAGGGCCCCTTCTCTAATTGAGCTCGACGTGGCCGGAGACAGTCCGTGGAGCCAGCGTGAGCGCCAGAAGTGGAAGCATCACAGGCATCGTATCAGGTACCTAAGGCCGGAGATGCATCTGTAGCAGGCAGCAGGTAAGGGACCTAGCCCAGCCCGAGATGGACGTCTCATTCCTGCGTCTGACTCCGGGTGCCGGTGGGCTGCAGGCAGAGTGCCCGACTTCGGCAGCTTCAGGCCCTGTCTGCTTGTGGTTTTGGGGCTGCCGGGGCCGTTGCGAGCATGGGCGCCACGCCGCTTTCCTGCCCAAATTGGCTGGTGCCCTCCTCGGCCTCTCTGCGAGGGATCTCTGCCACGCTCTGGTTCGGTCCTAGCAAGACTCTTTCCCATTCCGAATCCGCTTCCAGTGCGGAGCAGCACAGCGATGCGGAGCATCACACGGAAACCGCACGCGGCAGGGGATTTCCCTGGCTCAGCCGTGATGCGGTAAGCTCGACGTGGCCGTGGCACAGTTCGCTGCACTGCCCTGTGATGGGAGCTCTGCAGATGCAGGCCAGCTGGCCGGTGCCATGTTTGGAGGACACGCCGCATGTGACCTCGTGGAGTCCACGCAGCTTGTTGCAGGTGCGGCCTATCGCGGCTGACTTCGCTGCGAGCTCCGTTGCACCATGAAGACCCTGAGGTGGCATGCGAGTGCGTCCACTCTGCTCCCTATCAGCATCACAACTCTATGTCCGCACACGCAAGAGGCTCGCGGACCTTCTTGCCTCTCAGTTCGTACCCTTGGCACCGAGTGAGGCTGATCGCCTCCGATTTGCCCCAGAACGGTGCAGACACGTAGGAGGGCCCCTTCTCTAATTGGGCTGGACGTGGCACATGGCAGCACCGCGTCGAAGCTGAAACCCTTGGGCGTGTTGCTGGGGTTTCGCAGCTTGTAGTCTTATTCAATCTGTGTTTCTCACAGTCCTGCTGTTTCTTCTCAGTCCAGTCAGGGTAACTGCTCCCACAGAGATTTTCAAGCAACTGCAAACAGGGGGCTAACGGGGCAGCTCCCCCGCAGTGCTGTACATGTTGATCGGAGATACAGCAGCAAGGGGTGACACTGGTAACCAAGTCGTTCTCGTCGATCGGTCGTAGTAGTAGTAGTAGTAGCAGTAGTAGTAGTAGCAGTAGTAGTAGCAGTAGTAGCCGTAGCCGCAGCAGTAGTAGTAGTAGTAGTAGTAGTAGTAGCCGCAGCCGCAGCCGCAGCCGCAGCCGCAGCCGCAGCCGCAGCCGCAGCCGCAGCCGCAGCCGCAGCCGCAGCCGCAGCCGCAGCCGCAGCCGTAGCCGTAGCAGTAGCAGTAGCAGTAGCAGTAGCAGTAGCAGTAGCAGTAGCAGTAGCAGTAGGAGTAGGAGTAGGAGTAGGAGTAGTAGGAGTAGTAGGAGTAGTAGGAGTAGTAGGAGTAGTAGGAGTAGTAGTAGTAGGAGTAGTAAGAGTAGTAGGAGTAGTAGGAGTAGTAGTAGTAGTAGTAGTAGTAGTACCAGTAGGAGTAGTAGTAGTAGTAGTAGTAGTAGTAGTAGTATTTGCATTGCACACGTCTCACCGTCGCTCCGATGATTGACGAAAGGCAGGCATAGCCCGGCAGCTCAGTGGCTGCATCCTGCTATTGAGGATCCTTCTATGGCAAATCAATGACTAACTGAGCTACCACCGCATCGACATGTCCAGTTTCATAATCCATCTGAAAGCTTGCGATCTCTGGCCAACCGCTTCCATCGCCCAATGGCCGTTGTCTCAGCATATAGCACCCTGATGACTGCTGCAATGTTGCAGGCTCAATCCATGGCAGAGAGGTCAATCGAGGGAGCAATTTGGTTCCAGCACTGCTGTGCACCAGTCGCCTCCTCTAGAGTAGTAGTAGTAGTAGTAGTAGTAGTAGTAGTAGTAGTAGTAGTAGTAGTAGTAGTAGTAGTAGTAGTAGTAGTAGTAGTAGTAGTAGTAGTGTGGTAGTGATAGTGGTAGTGGTTGTGGTCGCGGTCGTGATCGTGGTGGGTGGTGGTGGTGGTGGTGGTGGTGGTGGTGGTGGTCGTGGTAGGCGTGGTAGGCGTGGTAGTCGTGATAGTCGTGGTAGTCGTGGGATAGTCGTGGTAGTGGTGGAGTGGTGGCAGTACCGGCAACAGCAGCAGGAGCAGCAGCAGCAGCAGCAGCAGCAGCAGCAGCAGCAGCAGCAGCAGCAGTACTTAGTAGTGGTGGTGGTGGTAGTAGTATTAGTAAGTAGTAGCAGTAGTTTTTATAGTCAGTCAGTGGTAAGTAGTAAAGGGCCAGTAGTAACTATTAAGTATAGTAAGTATTAAGTAGTAAGCAGTAAGCACAAAGTTGCAAGTAGTAAGTCGTCGTCGTGGTCGTCGTCGTGGTATGAGGAGCAGCAACAGGCAACAGTCTCAGTGTCAGTAGCAGCAGTAGTAGCAGCCACCGCCTGTTGTACACTGCACAGGCCAGTCCCCTGAATCGACCTGGCTTACAGCTTGAGAGACACAGCCTTTCGCGGAAAGGAGCGTAGCATCTGTATTGAGCACAATGCACCCTTGTTGAAGTGGCTCATGTGGCGCGCCGCCGTGCGATGGACAGGCCTTTGGCTTGCAGGGTTCGGATCATCGTTCCGGTGATGTGATCTGATCAGGAATTCATTGGAGATGTCGCGGATTGTTTGAAAGGGGGGTCAGGAGGATCTGGGCGAGAGAAACAATGTGAAGCTTTGGGCTTGCGAGTGTGTTGATGCTGTGGTGGAAGAGGTGTTGGCCACTGTCCTCGTGATCTGATGCTTCTCAGGTGTTAGAGTCAGTTAGGGACCTCAGCGCGAATCCGGCTTAGCTTGTGATGCAAGGCTTCCCAACCTGAGCATCGACTGATGCACAGAATCTTGACGGCCAGGCCCGGGGTATGTCTTGCCTACACCACGCAGAGATAGTGCTACTGGTGTCACAGGCATATGCAAGCCATGACCCTATCTAGATTCATGTCCCACCGAAATTTGCCCAACTGTGTTTTATCAGCTGAAGTGTGACTGGGAGGTAAACTTGGCGTGGTCATCACCGGTGCAAGAGAGAGCTTGCCGTGGATACTTGTTGGGAGCCACCGATTCACTCTATGCAGGTAGGCTGGGTTTGGATGTAACAGAGGCAGTCTTTTGTACTGATCTATCTCGTCTCGTAGCCCGGCAATTTCCGCGAGTGGCCCCGCAGTCTGCAGTCTTCTATCCGCCAGTCATTCAAGGAATGAGTCGGGACAAGCGATTGAAGACTGCGGCTGTTGCTGCTTTTTATCACAAAGCTATCGCACGCCCCAGAATCCTAGAACATCTGTGGCAAGAGCTTAGCCACGGCGCATGGTGGTAAGTTCTTGAAACAGAGACGTTGAACACCCGACCTGCAGTATCGATGTGTCTCCGAAGAGCGGCTGGTCATAGCATCAGTCATTGCTCTAGAATTCTCACTGGCGGGGCGGCACGACGGTTGCAAATCTTTGACTGATGTCATGCACATGATCGGCTCTCTTTCCAGCGATGCGATGTGATGGAAGTTCGGCCGCAAGCCCTTAAGCAGTTTCTGCAAACTCTGCTGCACTTCTTCTTCGAACATTGCAGGCCGTACTGTGGAATTGCCATGCGAAGGCGCGTGCCTTTTTGGGGCATGTGCGATGGTGCAAGACAGTAGCATGCGGAGACCTCTGCCGGCACCATTCAATAACACCAAGGCAACTGTGCTGCAGACACGGGTTAGTCACCTTGGCTCACAGGAATGAGTTCAGCCGTGGTGCAGCTGGCAGCAAGTTCGTTGCGGAGCTAGTCTTCTAGATGGACATCTCTCCGTTGTCAGTGGCTCCGTTGCTTCACAGGGTTTTCTGAAGCGGACAGAGCTTTCTGCTTCAAGTTTTGTTGGGTGGCCTCCGGAACTGTGCATGGCATGGCAAAGTTTTGTGAGTCGGTGGCAGCCTTCGCCGTGGCGACGCATCACGTTTCTGCCTTTGCATGGCCAGCTTGCATCTCCAGTCTGGCTAGCTTTAGCTGCAACAGCGTAATCCTGCAGCCAGGGTACTGAGAGTGCTCCAGGCTCAGATCCGGTCCTTAAGCTGCGGCGCCATCTCATACAAGTCCAGTCAGCTCCTGGCAGGCTCCATGACCCTAATGCCTGTCGACCCTACAAGAAGAAGAGCTTGTTAGGGACGTCAGGGTATCTGGGAAGACTGAGAAAAACAAGGGCGCCGAGGCAAGGTGTCTCAAGAATGTGTGGGTATAGGCATAGGTTTAAGCGTTAAAGATGATTTTCTTTACCACTTGTTCCAAGCATACATGAACATGAGTTTCAAATGTTCGCGAACATGCCGTGCCTCTACATGTCTCGACTTCTTGACATCACTAGGGAACACTCCGAGGTTTCACATGTGTGAGCCTCTTACTTTGGCCAACTGCATGTGTCGTGCGGTGTTCTCTTGCTTGGTTCAGGGCCCGCACATTTTCTTACGCGAAGTCTGCATATTCAGTTCATTTCAGTTTACCACAGATGAAGCACCTGCGGCTTTGTGTGAGTTGTTCTGCGTGCACGGTACAGTAGCTGCATGCGTTTTCACTCCGAGTCCGAGGAGAGGAGCAGATGTGGCGGCTTGCCGTGATAGGCCAAGTTGCGCATACGACAGACTGGACAAAGAGCTGCGGAGCGAGAAGCATCGATTGGGAGCGGAGAGCCTAGCTGCTTAGCTACCTCTCTAAAACTCCACCAAAAACGCTCGAAGGCCAAACGACAAGTGAGCAGTTTCAATGACAACAAGGAGTCTTCGAATCGTTGGCATTCGTGCAGACACGGCATCAGCGGGGTCAGCGACATTGAAAGGCAGGGCCATCTTACGGCATCATACACCGGAGTCAAACCGACTGAACGGCGGTGTCAAAGTGTCACTGCATCATGACTGACGCTGACTCCGAAGTCTAGGGTTTCGGGTTTAGAGGTTCAGGGTCTAGGCTTTAGGGTGTAAGACTAAGATTTAGTTCAAGATTCAAGTGCTCCCGTCCTGCTTGGACTTCTTATCCTCGATTGCAATTGCGCAACTAGTCTCCAAAGTTGAATCAACTGCGCGGGTCCTATCCCGTACACTGTGTACACCTTAGCCTCAGACCCTGACTGTTTTGAAGGTTGCCACGGTCCTAGCACACTTCGCGGGTTTGCACGTGCCGTGCGCATGTTCGGGCGGCCGACTTCGCTTTGATTCACTGCAACATGACCGACACTGACACCGAAGTTTGGGGTTTCGAGTTGTTGTGGGGTGTAGGATTGAGTTCAAAATTTAGGTGCTTCTCCATTCTTGCTTGAAAACCTTATCCCTGTGTGCAATTGCGCCAGTAGTCGCCAAAGTTGAAACAACTGCTCGGGTCCTAACCCGTACACCTTAGTGTCAGACCCTGACTGTTTTGAGAATTGCCACAGCCCCCACGGGTTTGCATGTGCCATGTGCGTGTGTCGTGCGGCCGACTTCGCATCAAAGTTTCACAGCAACATGGCCGACACTGACACCGAAGTCTAGGGTTTCGGGTTTATCGAAGATCCTGCAGTTGAACACCGAGCGAGTGTTTGAGGTTTTCTTCCACCGGAGGACTATGCCGCAATCAATTTGGCCGGGGGTTCCTGTAAGAGTGAGGCAGGTGTTGCAATTCTCGCCGCAAGTTTGGTTTGCAAGCCGCTCGCGACCTGCGGAAAAGCAAGTACTCACAAGAACTTGAAACATCTCGAATAGGGCAACGGTCCATACAGGGAGCAATGGTCAAACAATCGCAAGGCAAGCTTCACAGGGAATAAAGGGGACAGAACTGGCAAGGACCGGGTGATCGTGGGTGAAAGGTCCAAATCACCCCCCAAGGTTCCCAGATTTCCTGCCTTGGCAAGCTCCATGATGTCGGAGGCCATGCGGCGGAAGCACAGACAGCGGATATGCAAGGATGGGTAGCTGCACAACTTCTTTTCTACTAGGGTTCAGGGTCTAGGCTGCAGGGTGTAAGATTTAGTTCAGGCTTCAGGAGCTTCTCCAGTCCTGCTTCGACTTCTTATCCCTGTTTGCTATCGCACAACCAAGACAAGTAGTCTCCAAAGTTGAATCAACTGCTCGGGTCCGAACCCATAAACCTCAGTGTCTGACCCTGACTTTGTTAAGGTTTGCCACAGAAGCAAGGGATGCACCGAGGAGCTTTTTGGAGCCAGGGGTGGATTCTATCAGGACTACCTTGGCTGATATTCATATGATGACTCCGGGCTGAAACTTGCCGCAGAACTCGAGGACTGTAGGGTCTCCGGGTTTTAGGCTATAGCTACGTCTGTTGAATCAACTCTGAACTCAACACCGCTTCCAAGATCGAGACGCTGAGTAGTCTGATCCCGAGTGTGGAGTTTAGAAAACTCCGAGGGTTTGCACTCGCCACGTGCGCGTGTCCTGCAGCCGACTTCGCATCAAAGTTGCACAGAAACATGACTGACACTGACACCGAAGTCTAGGGTTTCGGGTTTAGGCGTTCAGCTTCTCCCTTCCTGCTTGGACTTCGTATCCTCGTTTGCTACTGCATAACGAGTCGCCAGTCGAAAACCAAGGTCGAATCAGCTGCTCGGGTCTTGTCAGAGCCTGACTCCCTAACTCGTAAGGGAGCTGAATGCGCCGCCTGCGACACCCTTCCTGGTGTTGTGCGCTTGCAAGGTCGTGCGGCCGCCTGTAATGTCGAGAGCTGGCCACAACTTGCCAATGCGTGCAGTGTGGGGCGCCTCATGGGCCGAGTTTCGCTTCTGCAATCCACGATAACGGCTACAAGAGCTCTGGGAAATACCGGTCTCACGCAGGCAGGCAAACGGGTAGAGGCCGTCCTCTACCATCCGAAGCTCGCAGCCCCAATGCAGCAGAATTGCACCATCCACATCAACCTTCTTGGTCACGGTTTTTCCCGTAGTAAAGGCCGCTTTGTACGGCCATGCTGGCTCCGGAGGCAAGGTCCGGTTCTATTCCATGTGGCACAGGGATGTTTTCTCAATTTGCGGCTCTTGAGCGGATTGTCGACACGGTGCGGGATGCGGTGTTCCTGCCCTTACTTCATGCCTCGCATGTCACCGTACTGCAACCCACGCAGCGTGGTCCAACCAGGTGTATCTGTAGACGTCAGGCTGATCAGCATCTGCCCGTGCTGCAGGCAGGCACGGTAAAATTACATGAACATAGACCCCCGGCAGCGATTTCCGATTTGCGGGTCGGTTATGCTGACAGCAGCAGAAGCAGTGCAAGCGATCCATAGATCTATAGTGGTTTGTCGTCGGCAACTTGGAGCGTCGAGAAATTCCAGAAGATGCATGCTGGATCCAGAACGACACCAGGAACATCGTAGGGGATCTCTCAGACGAGCGTGGCACACATAGCAGCAACTTCCATGGAAGCGTGGCAGAAAACGAGACCAGCATAGCCCTTTCGAACGCTTGCAGCTTTAATCAGGACAAGATGTGGCACAGGACCACAGGGCTTCATGCAGGCACCTAACTGTGCGCAGCTCCAGCCGAGCAAGCTATGGCCGCCAGTACCGACCCTCTGGCTGGAACCTTCGGGCGACTGCACACGCTCAAAAGATTCTCAGAGGGGCCCGACTCAGCAAGAAGCAGATGTGCCCCTTGTGCGTGATCGAGGATAACGGCAGGCTACTTAATGAGGCAGGCTCTCTGTGCCCTTCATTTCAGCACGAAGCATGCACGTCTGACAGCAACCATCGGAAGCACAGTATTGCACGGCCTCATCCTGCCCTTCATGACTTCTACGGGTCACTTGGGACCCATTCCGTGCAAGCCCTGCTCCTCCTGACGACTGGCAAGCTGAATCCAGTCAGATCGGCTGCGACTGCGAAGCGGCGGAGCGACGCGGTTGCGACACGCTGCGACAGGGACTTCTTGGGCTCATGCCCGCTTGGGGCACATCACGACTCTGCAAAGGTGATCAGACCGGAAAGGCAGGCAATCTGCATATGTGGGCGGCGGGTCATGGCCGTCCATCTAAGGGTGACCTGGTGACTTTCAGAAGATGCTTGCCGCAGTGCAGAATTGCCAGGCATCTCGAAAGAAGACAGCTCAGAAGAATTTGGGCCATCCGGAGGCTCGGCGGAGGGTCGAATCGATCGAAGATGTGCAGGCTGACCGGGGAGCCTTCACGAGTGTGCAGCCGCCCGTGAGGCAGTTTCCGAGCCAAGGCAGCTGACCCAACGGCAGCTTCAAATTGGACATTTGCAAAGCGGCATCCCACCATGACCTTCCTGTTTGACCCTTCTGGGCAGCGAGTGTGGCAGCTTCTTTTGCACATCTTTCGCGCTGGCGTTCCCAGAGCCCCCTGTACATGCCAATGCGGGCCACGTCACGACCGCTGCCTTGTTTATGCTCAGAGTGCAGACCTTTTGGGATATCTGCCCGATAAGGATGGCCTTGGAGCACTTTTCTTGCGGTCAGGCCTGCTGAAGCTCCGGTTAAGCCCCCAAGCCTTCCGGTCGCTGTACAAGCTTCCTCCTTCCCTACACCGAAGGACACAGCCAGGCCTCTCAGGGGCGCTTTTTCTGCGCAGCTAGGATCCAGCTTGCGAGAGGAACCGGGGCACAGGAGGCCTGGGCCTAGGCCGAGGCAGCGGACGTGGATAACTTGGCCTTTCGACCCGGAGCTTCCCGTACGGTGAGCCAGCTGCGGGCCTCCATTCTTGCAAGTCGCAGACGAAGAGGGAGACGGGAGGGAAAGGCCAAGGCCACGATGGCCAAGGCCAAAACTCAGAAGTCCGTGTCCTTTTCTCGGCTTGGCCGGCGGCTGGAGCCGCCTCTGGGCATTCAACCACTGCTTTCTGTCACCGTCTTGAGGTGGTAGCCCAGCCCGCGAGAAGAGCATCTCGACGTGACTTACCCTCAAGGCGCAGGTGTGGCTTGCGGATTTGCTCGAACTTTCAGCCGCTGCCACGCGCGAGACCTCGCTAAGTTTCACTTGATCGCTGTGGAGTCGGCCTGATTCGAAGTGATCAGAACTGCAAACCGTCGCTTGACGCCTGATTCGGAAGACTGCCTTTTTTCGCTTCTGCCGTCCCGAAGCTTCGAAAGTTAGCAACTGGAGAGGTACTGTAGACCTCATAACTAAGGTTTGAAAACGCACAGCAAAAGTTGTTGCCACTTCTATAGCCCTGTGCATATTTCTCCAAGCATACCGATGGCCCCGGACCCTCTCTCTCATGCCTGCGTGCAGGATTTCCTAGGTGCTCCAGTGTAGGGTTTTGTTTCCGGCTCGTGTTGGGGATGTTCTCTGCTAGCAGTTGATGTAAAAGATCCAGAAAGGCACCAACAGGCCCAGCTTTCACTTGCGCTGGGATGCCAGGCAACTCCGATTGCACAACTCCTTTATGCTCAATTTCACTCCCGCATCATGCCTGCGACAACAACGAGTGGGGTCACCATAACTCTACGAGGCTAAGCTGTGACAGAAACTCCCGAGAAAGAATTGTGCTGGCCATGGGTTTGCTGTGGGGCTCAGTCCAGGATCTTCTGGGCACCTCCCCATGCAGATACTCAGCAGAAAAGGGAAGCAAACAGCCAATTGAAACCTGATTTTCCGTCAAAGCCCTAAGAGCGGGCTGCACCCAGGATCTGCAGTTGCAAAGGGCTGCGAGCATAGAGGTTTTTCGTCGGGGGCAGCAGCCGTTTCATAGGTGAAAGGATCGCACTGAAGCTTTGCAATCCAACGCAGTTGGCATCTTGGTATGGGCATCCTCGCATCCTTGCCTCAGGCAGGGCCGCTTGTGCTTTGGCTCTTGCTTGGTTTGTACGATGGCAGCAGTTAGCTCAGCCCTTTCACCCAGGCACTTGCGGTATTCTTGCTATAGCCATCGAGCGCACGCCGGACACGGGTGTTTGTCTGGACGTCAGAGTCAACCTCCTTCGGCAGGATGCAGAAGGGCGCCACTTACGCTTGTCGCAGCTACCGCGCATGATTCTGCTTTCTGCGAGTGCCAACGGGAACAGTGACACAACAGGGATGCAAGTTGATTGTGAGGTGTAGTTGTACAACCTCCGGATCACCGCTGCATGCTTGAGCCCAACCTTACCCTAGTCAAACGGGGTGGCCACTGACCGTCAAGGACTCTCTGAGTTCCATGGTTTCCGCTTCCTGAAGCTTCAGTGGTCATCACCAGCAGCTCTGGCACAGGGCAACTTCTCGCACGGGGCAGGTGCGGTTCCCTTTCACTTCTCGAGGATGTGAATGTGATGTTCTCCTGGCAGTTCTGCCTCTGCAGAGGCTCTGCCCAAGCTTTATCTAACAGTTCAATCCTAGTGTGGGAGGGGTTGGCTGTTGAGTGAAGCAGTGGCATGCAGCTTGTGCCAGCGCAAGGCCCGACTCCCGGCCGGCTCTCGGCCTCCGTGCTTCAGCTTTGTGAAGAAGCGCGGCCGTGTCTGGTGTTCACAAAAGTAAGCTGCACAGAGCCTTTCCACAGGTTCTGAAGGCACGGAGTCTGTTGCGATTCTCCTTGCAGCATTTACTGCAGAGCACCTCATACCATCTTTCCGCTAAGCTGCTGAATGCCGCATGCAGCTTTGCAGGTGGGGAGCAGAGCATCCTGAGAGCCTGAGAGCAGTGAAGGCAGAGATTCGCGGCCCCGGCCCGTGTCATCCGCGAGCTCGTAGCAGGTCACATATCCGATGCCATGCCTATCCGGCCGACCTCCGCACTGATACTTCCGCGAGGAAGATGCTGGATATGGCTGACTGCGAGATGTGCTTTGCTGTTGGATGGTGGGGCGCGTCACCCCGAGCTTGTCGGTCTTCGTTTGCTGGCAGCAGACTGTGAAACCTGCACGGGATTGAAACGGCAGCTCCCCAGCTCGCTGAGAGCAGCGGAGCTTGGTTCCGGGCGACGCGAGGGCGTGTTGAGTTGGAAGCCGGCGGAAGCAGTGACAAGATTTGCTCACAGGCTGTATGACAGGTTTTATTCCGAAGATCTCGGAAGGGGTATGTTCGTGTGGAGCCAGGATCACGAGCTTCTTGAATTGTCCTCTCAACCTTGACAGGCAGACAAGGCCACTTGGCAGCCTGTGTCGGTCTTCAGCCGGGAAACCTCCGAGCCCGGGTGGCAGAGGGTCGTGCACCTCCTAGGCGGCGGATGCGGGCATCTTTGTGTTGGGAGGCATCGGTGTCAGAACGAAGTGCTAGGCACCACGTGAGGAGGTTTGATTGCGTGGCAGATGACGTTGCGGTCTAGCCGACTGCAGTCCCCCTCAGTGCGGTGCACACTTTCGTCTGGCCTTGTCCTACCGTTTACTGCTGTGTACATACCGCGGCGTACATACCGCGGCCGTCAGCTCGTTTTATCAAGCGCGACAATCGGCTGTTGGTGACATCGGAGTCAGGCAGCAATCCATCTGCTCCGGCGAGCGGCTCTCTGCAGCAGATCCGAAAGCAGTAATGAGAAGCGTTTCTGTGCAGCCTGGGTTGTTGGTGAGGAGCTCCTCACAGCTTTGAGGCAGTAAGCCGTGCCCCGAACCGAGGGCAGTAGTGGTTTCTGTGGCTCGAATCGCCATCGGCTGTTCAGATCTGGGATCTTGAAATTGAGTCACCCCCCATGGAACACATCTGACATCGCAGCTCCTCACTGTCTCGAGATGTCGCAAGTGAAGGGCATCGGATCCAGATTGTAACCTCGACCTGGACAGGACCTTCCACTCGTGCAGCAGGTGGATGGTCATTGCTGCGCGCGCAGCACAGAGACAGCTGTATGGACGTCAGTCCACGAGGGTTTGTGTGGACGGCACAAACTGACAGTGAGCTCGCGAGGTTTATTGTTCCAGGGTCCAGGACCCCTTGTCACGTGCTCAGAACGAGACCAACGTCAAAGCGGGGATATGCTTGTCGTAGTCTGATGCCTTGGGGGTGCGGTCAAGCAATTGCACATTGGAGCAGGCTGCAAGTGTTCGTGTTTCCTCGTTGTGGCCTCGGACATCGGCACATGTAGAGCAGCAACATCACAGCTCTGCACCTGCCAGTTCTGCCCAGTTCTTGATGCTGTTGTGGCGGTTCATTGGTTCATTTGCAGCCACTCGCGGGCATCGGCGCAGCCTTGGTCTTCCAACCCTTACTGCTCCAGCTTGTACAGTGATGCTTGCATGCGAGATCTGAAGCAATGCACTCTGCGTCAGTATCAGGCTCCGGCTCCCCACAGGGTCATAGACACTCTCAGTCGCGTCGGGTGCAGCTCCTTCGAGCTTAGAACCAAGTCTGTGGCACGAGGCCACTGCTCTCCTGGGAGGGCAGTCCGTGACGGAACTGCCTCAGAACACCTTTCGCAGGCCCGGGCTGGGATGCGGAGCACTATCGAGGATTTGCTGCACGGCACCCTCTTTCCATCGTCGCGCTGAGCTGTTGCAGCAGAGCCATCCCAACACTGGTGAAGGCAGAGTTTTATCGCCCAGGCCAGGGCCAGCCACAAGCACGTGTCAAGAGGTCACACGTCCATTGCCACACGTGTCCTTGCGCAGACCTTGCCAGTGGCATCTCCGAGCGGACGGTCCTGGACTTGCATGCCGACTTCGAGATCTACTCTGGCCACCCGCGAGCTTTTGTCCGGGACACCGGCCTCTCCCGTTGACTGAAAAGGCGTGCAAATGCAGCTGCAACCGCCAGCAGCGGGCGCATGGGCTCCTGGCTCCTAGGGAATGGAATCTGAAGCTGCTGAGGTTGCAAGCATCTCCGCCGCTGCGTCCTGGCCATGGCACTTTTGCCGGTCTCCTGAGCATGCAAGCCGACAGCGATGTGTATGTATCTACCATTCATTGCAAACATGTTTACCCTCGAGTTGTGCTGCATGAAAGCAGTGTGCCAATCTCCAGAGTCAGAAGAGTAGTCATGCGGCTGTTGCCTTAAACCATACACCTCAAATACGAAGAGCAGCTTCTTTGTATCTGTCCTGGAAAGGTCTTGCATGGAAGTAATCAAAATTGGTGTCTCATCAGCTCCAATGGTCGGTGGGCTGTGGCCGGGCTTTCCGCGAAAAGCAGAAGCTGCAGAGCTCCTTACAGCTTTGAGGCAGTAAGCCGTGCCCAGAACCGGGGGCAGTAGTGGTTTCTGTGGCTCGAATCGCCATCGGCTGTTCAGATCTGGGATCTTGAAATTGAGTCACCCCCCATGGAACACATCTGACATCGCAGCTCCTCACTGTCTCGAGATGTCGCAAGTGAAGGGCATCGGATCCAGATTGTAACCTCGACCTGGACAGGACCTTCCACTCGTGCAGCAGGTGGATGGTCATTGCTGCGCGCGCAGAACAGAGACAGCTGTATGGACGTCAGTCCACGAGGGTTTGTGTGGACAGCACAAACCGACAGTGAGCTGTAGTGGACTCAGAAACTGTCGAGGTTTGCTGTGCTGATCTCGCTCTTGGCAGGAATGTCAAGGGCAGGGTCGTTGGCTTTGTCAGGTCCCGATTGAAGGAAATACAGATTGAGCAAGGTACCATGCTCAAGGAGTTCACAGCCCAGTGTAGCATCACAAGGAGACCCATAGTTAAAGCAGGGAGCTGCTTGTCATCTATTGGTGTTTTCAAGGTGCAGTCAGGTGGGCTGGCTGTGTTTGTTTTCTCGCTTCGCGAGCCTTGGATGATCTTCGTCATGGCCGTGGATGTCAGCACATACAAAAAAGTGACACCTCTGCAACCATGCAGTTCTTGCTGCTGTGCTGGAGGTTCCTTGCGACCTGCGAGCGCGCTAAGCCGCGGTCTGCCAACTCTGCTGCTCCAGCGTGTACGGCCATGGCATGCAAGATCTTGAGTTCTGAACCCTTGCGGGGTGATCCGGACTGTCATGCAGCTTAAAGTGCGTCCCCCTTGCGCCCAGAACCGAGGACGCCGGGGACGAAAGGCGACGAGTTGGAAGCTTCGTGGCCCTGCCAGTGCTTCCGGAGCATCTGGCAACACAGCTGCGTCGTGCTGGTGCTAGTGCCGTGCAGCCGCGAAGAGCAGTGCAGAACCTGTCCGGTACGAGTTCTTCACAAAGTCGCAGTGGTCTGCAAAGCCAGCAGGCATGCTAGCAAACCGGGGGCCTGGGCCTAACCCCACTCAGTTGCAATGCCCAGAGTTCACAAGGAAGTCCAGAAGGAAACGAGCATCCTTTGGCCCTTCGGAGCTCTGCGAGCAGTCTCGGCTTCGGCTTCGCTGCGTTGCGGATGCGATTGCTTTCCTCTGCGCTAGCGTGTTCTCGGCGGACTTCTTCACGCGGTGTGTTGAAAGTTCACATAAACCCAGAAATGGTTAGCGTGGACCACGCAGAGGTACCTTGCCATGAGTGAGTCGCACAAATAGCATGATTCGCATGTAGATGTCTTCTTTGCGCCATCCCATTCCATGCCCTCTAAGCATCCATGGCCCCGGCACATCCCGCGACGAGATGGGATCCGTTGGTTGCTTTGTGAGGCCGGGGCGAGGTGCAGCTGAAGCTTCGATGCTTGTCTCGGTCTCGGCGGCCAGGTGCACAGACGTTCTTTTGGCGTGCCTGCGAAGGCTGCTGCGTTCTGCTTTGAAGCATTGGCGCTGCGGTTCAGCAAGCTCTTCGGCCTGGGCCTTGGCTGAAGAAAGCTCGGTCGCTTCGTCGGTACAGTGCAAGTGAAGACGGCCTTCCGAGAGCCAATTCGCAAAGCCCAGCCGTGGGCAGCGATGAATGCAGAAATCACCGATACCGCTCTCGTGCCGTTCACGAGCACGCCCTGTGCTCCGTTGTTTCAACAAGGCATCATGCTCACGGCGGCCCAGCCGTCGGGCATACGTAGTTGGATAGTCACGGAAAGTCGCATGATCCCCTCAGTTTGTGAAAGGTCTCAAAGTGTGACCCTGTCTGAGGGCCCACATTTTCAAAAGAGCCATAGCCAGCACCGAACAAGTCCATAGCCAGCCAACCGGCTGGAATGGGTCACCCAGATTATGTCCAACCCCTAGGTGAGACCCCCTTATTGGATTCTGTTTTGGGTCTATCATGGCGCGGGACGGAAGGCCCAGCCTCCCACCCTTGAGGATCTTAGGGCATGTCGCTTGCAGGTCCGATTGTCGTTTATTGGCCAGAGTTTAGATTGGGTAAGTTGCCTACAACTATCCGTGACATCGTCCGTGGTGTGTCGCCGTGCCACTTGATTGCTGCAAGTTCCTTTCCCCACCTGCTGCAAAACAACTTGGTGACATATGGTGTGCTGTACATGTTGCTGTGAACCAGAACCTTGCCGAGGTGAGGCTATCAGGTTCTCTCGTGGTGCCTGCTTCGACACACCTCCGGCTTCTTCTCCAGTTTCGCCGCGGGGCTAGTTGGAAGCGTCCGAGGGTCTCTCAGACGGGTGCATGCGCTTCTGTGTGGCCCGGGTTGCACAAAGGTGTTGCGCGCTGAGGACGCCCAAGGGCACGAGGCGAATAAGAAGACAACGTGGCCAGCTGGGCCTGTGTGTTCCGTGTCTATGTTTCCAGAGCTGTGCGTGACAGCTTCAACTGTGCCGAGGTGAGGCTATCAGGTTCTCTCGTGGTGGCTTCTTCAACACACCTCCGGCTTCTTCTCCAGTTTCGCCGCGGGGCTAGTTGGAAGCGTCCGAGGGTCTCTCATACGGGTGGATGCGCTTCTGTGTGGCCTGGGTTGCACAAAGGTGTGGCGGGCTGCTGAGGATGCCCAAGGGCACGAGGCGAATAAGAAGACAACGTGGCCAGCAGGTCAGTGCATACACTCGATCAATCCGCTCTTTCCCTGAATGCGCTCGTATGTGAGATCCTGTGCAGTGTCAGCTGGGATCTGTTGTCTTAAGAGCTCGATGAATGCCAGGAATCTGCGGCAGTTGCTTGCAGGGGAGGCAGGAGTTTGCTGGGACGATGCGAGGTTGTGTTCGCATCCCTTGGCAGATCAGCGTCAGCGTGTGCCCCCACAGAGTCTTGAGCACTCCACGATTCCCTTGAAAGTGGTTCAGTGGGATCCTGCTGCACGTCCTTGCGTGTTTTGACTCTGCAGACTCCCAGCTGCTTGGTGCATCGAGCCCGACAGCAGCCTCTGTGCGTGAGTCTGCTACTTGTGCAGAAAACACACAATCCAGTCTGGAACCCGTCGCGGCCTCAGCCTTTGGCACGCGTCGGTTCGCTTGCCCTTGGGCCCGTGCGTTCCGTGTCTATGTTTTCCAGAGCCATGCGTGACAGCTTCAACTTTGCCGAGGTGAGGCTATCAGGTTCTCTCGTGGTGCCTCCTTCAACACAATTCCGGCTTCTTCTCCAGTTTCGCCGCGGGGCTAGTTGGAAGCGTCCGAGGGTCTCTCATACGGGTGGATGCGCTTCTGTGTGGCCTGGGTTGCACAAAGGTGTGGCGGGCTGCTGAGGATGCCCAAGGGCACGAGGCGAATAAGAAGACAACGTGGCCAGCAGGTCAGTTCATACACTCGATCAATCCGCTCTTTCCCTGAATGCGCTCGTACGTGAGATCCTGTGCAGTGTCAGCTGGGATCTGTTGTCTTAAGAGCTCGATGAATGCCAGGAATCTGCGGCAGTTGCTTGCAGGGGAGGCAGGAGTTTGCTGGGACGATGCGAGGTTGTGTTCGCATCCCTTGGCAGATCAGCGTCAGCGTGTGCCCCCACAGAGTCTTGAGCACTCCACGATTCCCTTGAAAGTGGTTCAGTGGGATCCTGCTGCACGTCCTTGCGTGTTTTGACTCTGCAGACTCCCAGCTGCTTGGTGCATCGAGCCCGACAGCAGCCTCTGTGCGTGAGTCTGCTACTTGTGCAGAAAACACACAATCCAGTCTGGAACCCGTCGCGGCCTCAGCCTTTGGCACGGGTCGGTTCGCTTGCCCTTGGGCCCGTGCGTTCCGTGTCTATGTTTTTCAGTGCCATGCGTGACAGCTTCAACTTTGCCGAGGTGAGGCTATCAGGTTCTCTCGTGGTGCCTCCTTCAACACAATTCCTTCTTCTCCAGTTTCGCCGCGGGGCTAGTTGGAAGCGTCCGAGGGTCTCTCATACGGGTGGATGCGCTTCTGTGTGGCCTGGGTTGCACAAAGGTGTGGCGGGCTGCTGAGAATGCCCAAGGGCACGAGGCGAATAAGAAGACAACGTGGCCAGCAGGTCAGTGCATACACTCGATCAATCCGCTCTTTCCCTGAATGCGCTCGTATGTGAGATCCTGTGCAGTGTCAGCTGGGATCTGTTGTCTTAAGAGCTCGATGAATGCCAGGAATCTGCGGCAGTTGCTTGCAGGGGAGGCAGGAGTTTGCTGGGACGATGCGAGGTTGTGTTGGCATCCCTTGGCAGATCAGCGTCAGCGTGTGCCCCCACAGAGTCTTGAGCACTCCACGATTCCCTTGAAAGTGGTTCAGTGGGATCCTGCTGCAGTCCTCCTTGCGTGTCTTGACTCTGCAGACTCCCAGCTGCTTGGTGCATCGAGCCCGACAGCAGCCTCTGTGCGTGAGTCTGCTACTTGTGCAGAAAACACACAATCCAGTCTGGAACGCGTCGCGGCCTCAACCTTTGGCGCGCGTCGGTTCCCTTGCCCTTGGGCCCGTGCGTTCCGTGTCTATGTTTTCCAGAGCCATGCGTGACAGCTTCAACTTTGCCGAGGTGAGGCTATCAGGTTCTCTCGTGGTGCCTCCTTCAACACAATTCCGGCTTCTTCTCCAGTTTCGCCGCGGGGCTAGTTGGAAGCGTCCGAGGGTCTCTCATACGGGTGGATGCGCTTCTGTGTGGCCCGGGTTGCACAAAGGTGTGGCGGGCTGCTGAGGATGCCCAAGGGCACGAGGCGAATAAGAAGACAACGTGGCCAGCAGGTCAGTGCATACACTCGATCAATCCGCTCTTTCCCTGAATGCGCTCGTACGTGAGATCCTGCAGTGTCAGCTGGGATCTGTTGTCTTACTTAAGAGCTCGATGAATGCCAGGAATCTGCGGCAGTTGCTTGCAGGGGAGGCAGGAGTTTGCTGGGACGATGCGAGGTTGTGTTGGCATCCCTTGGCAGATCAGCGTCAGCGTGTGCCCCCACAGAGTCTTGAGCACTCCACGATTCCCTTGAAAGTGGTTCAGTGGGATCCTGCTGCACGTCCTTGTGTGTTTTGACTCTGCAGACTCCCAGCTGCTTGGTGCATCGAGCCCGACAGCAGCCTCTGTGCGTGAGTCTGCTACTTGTGCAGAAAACACACAATCCAGTCTGGAACGCGTCGCGGCCTCAACCTTTGGCGCGCGTCGGTTCCCTTGCCCTTGGGCCCGTGCGTTCCGTGTCTATGTTTTCCAGAGCCATGCGTGACAGCTTCAACTTTGCCGAGGTGAGGCTATCAGGTTCTCTCGTGGTGCCTCCTTCAACACAATTCCGGCTTCTTCTCCAGTTTCGCCGCGGGGCTAGTTGGAAGCGTCCGAGGGTCTCTCATACGGGTGGATGCGCTTCTGTGTGGCCCGGGTTGCACAAAGGTGTGGCGGGCTGCTGAGGATGCCCAAGGGCACAAGGCGAATAAGAAGACAAAATGGGAGGTTCATAGCAGGACAAGCTCGACTTCCCTTTGCCTCCTATTCGCGGCCCTGTTCGGAGGTCTCTGTCTCGCGGTTCGGTGCTCCGATGTGTTCCTTGCACGCCAGCGCAGAGACGCCTTTGCTAGCTGCAATTCAGGCCATCCCGAACCCCTGAAATTCCAAGCGCTGCTCTTGCTTCGCAGGACCTCGTTCGGATAGAGGTCATCAGAAACCTGGCAGTCGCCGCTCAGGCCAAATGAGTCCACCGCAGTGTGAGCAGCCTGTTCACAAGAACGTAGCAACGGCCGGGGATGCCCCTGTAGCTGGCCGCAGGTAAGAGACCTAGCCCAGCCCGAGATGGACGTCTCATTCCTGCGTCTGACTCCGGGCGCCGGTGGGCTGCAGGCAGAGCGCCCGACTTCGGCAGCTTCAGGCCCTGTCTGCTTGTGGTTTTGGGGCTGCCGGGGCCGTTGCGAGCATGGGCGCCACGCCGCTTTCCTGCCCAAATTGGCTGGTGCCCTCCTCGGCCTCTCTGCGAGGGATCTCTGCCACGCTCTGGTTCGGTCCTAGCAAGACTCTTTCCCATTCCGAAGCAAGCAGGTTCGCTTCCGCTTCCAGTGCGGAGCAGCTCAGCGGAAACCGCACGTGGCGGAGCTATGCCTTCGCTTTTCTCGGGCTTGGCGAAGCCTTCGAGCCGTGATGCGGTAAGCTCGACGCGGCCGTGGCACAGTTCCCTGCACTGCCCTGTGATGGGAGCTCTGCAGATGCAGGCCAGCTGGCCGGTGCCATGCCTGGAGGACACGCCGCATGTGACCTCGTGGAGTCCACGCAGCTTGTTGCAGGTGCGGCCTATCGCGGCTGACTTCGCTGCGAGCTCCGCGGCACCGTGAAGACCCTGAGGTGGCATGCGAGTGCGTCCACTCTGCTCCCTATCAGCATCACGACCCTATGTCCGCACACGCAAGAGGCTCGCGAAGCTTCTTGCCTCTAAGCTCGTACCCTCGGCACCAAGTGAGGCTGATCGGCTCCTGATCTGCCCCAGAATGGTGCAGGCACTTTCAGTACGAGGGCCCCTTCTCTAATTGGGCAAGACGTGGAACAGGGCAGCACTGCGTCGAAGCTGAAAACTTTGGGCGTGTTGCTGGGGTTCCACAGCTTGCAGTTTAGTCTACTGTCAGTTCTCGTCCTAGCAGGTCAAAGCAAGGCATGGCACTACTGCCACTGCGACGACGACGACGACTACTGCTACAGTGCTGGCGCTAGTGCAAGTGCTACTGCTACCCTACCGCCGCTACCGCGACTGTGACTGTGACCGCGACAGCTATCGTCGGTGCAACTGTCTGCGGCTGCTGCTGCCACTACCGCTGCTACTGCCGCTACTGCTGCTACTGCTGCTACTGCTGCTATTGCTGCTACTGGGTATGTACTGCTGCTACTGCTACTACCACGTACTACTGCTACTGCTGCTGTACTGCTTCTACTACTACTAGTACTAGTACTACTACTACTACTACTACTACTCCTACTGCTACTGCTACTGCTACTACTACTACTACTACTACTACTACTACTACTACTACCACGACTACTACTACTACTACTACTACTACGACTACTACTACTACGACTACTACTACTACAACTACTACTACCACTACTACTACTACTACTACTTCTACTTCTACTCCTACTACTGCTACTAGTACTAGTACTAGTACTAGTACTAGTACTAGTACTAGTACTAGTACTACTACTACTACTACTACTACTACTACTACTACTACTACTACTACTACTACTACTACTACTACTACTACTACTACTACTCTACTTCTACAACTACTGCTACTACTACTACTACTGCTACTACTCCTCCTCCTCCTGCTGCTGCTGCTAATTCTCCTACTACTACTCATACTCCTACTGCTGCTACTACTACTACGCGTATACGATGACTACTCCTACTACTCGTACTAACACCATCATGACTACTACTACCACCACCTCCAGCACCACCACCACGGCTGCTACTGCTGCTGCTAGTATTACTTCTACTACGACGACGAGCACTACGACAACAACAATAACGACGACGACGACTACTGCTACCACCACGACAACTACTACCACCACCACTGCTGCTGCTACTGCTGCTGCTACTTCTTCTTCTACGACTGCTGCTGCTGCTGCTCCTACTACTACTGCTGCTACTACTACTACTACTAGTAGCAGTAGTAGTAGTATAGTAGTAGTAGTAGTAGTACTAGTAGTAGTAGTAGTAGTAGTAGTAGTAGTAGTAGTAGTATGCTGCTACGCCTGGAGGAGTTGACACTTGCCTGTCAGCCTGCGACTCACTTGCTATGCAGGTACGTGCACATGACCCTTACGGCCTTCTGTTTTCAGCATGAGTAATCCGTGTGGGACGCCACTAGACGGAAAGGCGCCCGCAAAGCGCAGAGCACGCTCGCGCAGCGTTCAATTGAAAATAGTAGTAGTAGTAGTAGTAGTAGTAGAAGTAGTAGTAGTAGTAGTAGTAGTAGTAGTAGTAGTAGTAGTAGTAGTAGTAGTAGTAGTAGTAGTAGTAGTAGTAGTAGTAGTAGTAGTAGTAGTAGTAGCAGTAGCAGTAGCAGTAGCGTAGTAGTAGTAGTAGTAGTAGTAGTAGTAGTAGTAGTAGTAGTAGTAGTAGTAGTAGTAGTAGTAGTAGTAGTAGCTAGTAGTAGTAGTAGTAGTAGTAGTAGTAGTAGTAGTAGTAGTAGTAGTAGTAGTAGTAGTAGTAGTAGCAGTAGCAGTAGCAGTAGCAGTAGCAGTAGCAGTAGCAGTAGCAGTAGCAGTAGCAGTAGCAGTAGCAGTAGCAGTAGCAGTAGCAGTAGCAGTAGGAGTGGTAGTAGTGGCATTAGGGGTAGCAGTAGCAGTAGCAGTAGCAGTAGCAGTAGTAGTAGTAGTAGTAGTAGTAGTAGAAGTAGTAGTAGTAGTAGTAGTAGTAGTAGTAGTAGTAGGAGTGGTACTACTACTACTACTACTACTACTACTACTACTACTACTACTACTACTACTACTACTACTACTACTACTAAGCGTCTCGGCTCGCTACACCACGCCCGGGGGTGGTTTTCGTTTCGTCTCCCCTCCAGTGGCCTATCGGTCTATCCCTGCCCTCCCCCTTCCCCTCTCTCACACCCTCTGCATTCAGGGAGTTAAGGGACACATGTCGATATGGCAATGGCTCTGTGTCCTCCTCACGGTACAAACAAGATCCCAAAAAGGGCACACTGGTGGAAAGAGGAAACCTCAAATGAATTCCACATCAGACAGCTGTCCATGGAGTATCTTTTCCTGGCCATGCGACCTCTGCCATTCAGTTCTAGAATCGGCTTGCAGAATCTTTTTGGCAGCTCGTGGCTACGGACCTCCTCTTTCTGCATCTGGCAAGAAACCTGGACATGGCTGTCTCCCACACAAAGAGTGGACTTCTTGGACCGAACTTATAGGGTTGACCCTGTTTTCGCTGCCAGTGCTCTCGATGCTGCCTACGCTTCGCGCTTATGCAGAGCAGCTGATCTCAATGCCCTGGACTGAACCCGTACCGTCCCTGTACAGGACCGGCCACGGAAATTTCAGCAAGCACTCGAGGCATGAATGGTGGACATCGAACTGGACTGGACAGGCGCCCCGTCAGGGGCGAGCTCGACTCAGGCTGTCTCGCGGTCTGAGGATGATAGGCCTCGGCATGCTACTGTGCCTTGCAACGCTGGACAAGGATCTGGCCACTGCCGCGGACCCAGGATGCACCTCTTCAGGTCTCAACTCTTCAGCTGGTTATGCCTGTCCTCTGAGCCCAAGCCTCAAGCTGACTCTAGGAGTGATGAACAGGTCTAGCTGCCCACTCAGGAGGTTCCCCTCCGACTCCATACCCACCAGTCTCACAACCAACCACAGTGTGAGCATGAGGCCCGATGCCTGGAAGCTCTCAGAGAATCTGGAGGCTGCCATAGGCAGCAGGGGTCCTCGTAGCACTTCTGCGAGAATTGCCTCTACCACACCCATAGGTGCTTGTGTGTTTCCAGACTGGAGGTTTCCCCCTCCGCCCTCGGCATACCTGTGGCTATATAGGGCATTCACTATACCTCACCAGTGCTGCCTCCTACGGAGGTTCCCCTCCGGCCCTGTCTTTGTACTGCCAATGCTGCGGCCAGGTCTGAACGACGCCCACAGCACACCGCTGCAGCTGACTACGGGGTGCAGTGCAGGACCGAGCAATGCATGGTACGTTTCTGCCAATCTTGCAGCAGTCAGTGGTATCACTCCAGAACCTCTACCATTAACTGCAACCCCTAGCTTCTCGGGCAATGATGCAGGCAGAATCCCAACACACTTGCATCAATCTGCAGCACCTCTTGCTCAGAAGTCTGCTGAGCTCTGCAATGGCATACTAGTCCTGCAAGGCGGCTGTTTCTCTGTCATGCCACGGGAGAAAACCCAGCGGGATTACGAGCGCGAAGCTCGACGACCAGACAAACGCACCCGAGCGCTGCTCAAGGCCCGCCAGGAAGCAGGGGATGACGACGACCCTCCGGCTGATCGGCCTACGGAGGTTGCATCCTCGGCACTCAGACCGGCCGCACCTTCTGGACCTCCTTTGACGGTGTTCTCTATGGCAAGAGGCAGCCGCAACTCCACTAGGAGAACACCACCACCACCACCACGTGCTCCGGTTCGAAGACGAGATCGGGAGGCAACCCAGGAGGCATCTGCTGAGCAAACCAGCATGGCAGAAGATGAGATGGTCACGGTGGAGCTGGAACTGGAGACGGAACCGGACACCGCAGATGCTGCTCCTTCGGAAAGGGACATACCAGATCCCATGACGCCTCCACTAGCATCGCCTGAACATGTCCAGCCGAGAACTCCGACCCCTACCTCCCCGGTGGAAAGCACTCAAGCAGAGACCTCAGCTGTGGGAGCTGCTCAGCAGCAAGATGGGGAGTCGGTGAAGGATCGACCCTTCACCCCCATGCCTCCCAAGCCAAAGGTCAAAGCCAAGCCATTATCACCGCGGTATGCTCCACCTGTTGAGCCACCGGACCTTGGCAATGCTCAGCCATCTGCAGATGCCTCTCGGCCGGAGACAGTCAAACGCAGCAAGATGCCGAAAGGTTCGATCGGGAGACTTCTGCAAGCACGCGCAGCAGCCAGACTCCGGACATCCCAGACCCAGGCCTCGGGCACCTCCTCTATGGCTCCCTCTACAGCAGTCAAGTCCAAGCCCAGACCGAAACGACGGCATCCGCAAGCTCAGGAACAGATGGAACAGAGGGACCCGCCGAGGACTATTCCTCCGGACCTGGAGGTTGTGCTGCCCACGCCCTCCGCTTCCACACCTGGGGACGTGGAGTTTGTGCAGGTCGGCAAGATGACCCAGACAGAGGAGAGAGACAGCTCTGGTTCAGGACAGTGGTATATCACCACGCCAGCTCGCCCTGAACCGGTTCCGGTGCTGGATATGCCAGCGTGGCTTCGTCAAGTTTTGACCCAGAGGCCAGAGGAGCCGGCTCCACCTCCGCCTAGGAAACGTGCCAAAAGCAGCACGACAGAAGGATCGACCGCCGCGGCTCCGAAGCCAGTTCGAGATTACATGCAGGGCTCAGTTTGTGCAGTTGCCATGGACTGTCGATACCTCCCCCTTGTAGCACCTCACCCTCTGCATCTGCCTCCACCTCTTCCACTGTGCAGGAGCCGAGAGGTGCTCACGTGGCAGGAAGGCTCAGATACTCTGCCCAGCCAGGCTCTGCATGCATTAGGCAACTTGATGGCGAGATCTCACAAGGGCAGGGTTGAGCAGTTGCTCCCACATCAAAACCCCAACCTGGCCAAGCTTCCCCACAGGCGACAGATTAGACTGCTGGAGGTTCTCCCCTTCCTCCACCCCTGGCACCATCACAGGATGACTGTGTTAGCAACCCCAAGGCCTGCACAGACCGATGCTGCAGATACAGGGCACAGTGCTAGACCTGTTGTTTCAGCCACGATCCTCCCAACTCCTCCCCAAGCCTGTCTCCAATGCCTCTGCTCCCTCTCAAACATAAGCATCTGCCAGGAACTCGAATGGAGCGGGCAACCAGGATATACCGAGCCAGGGCCCAACGAGATCACATGCGCAACGAGCCAATGTCGCATGCTGCATTGCCTACTCATGCCTGTCTGCACCACTTGGCAGCACCTGGACCGCCTACACGGTAGGCATCCTAAGCCAACTCCACTGCCAGGCCTCGCCTGCGGGCCATGCTGCCCTGAGCAACAAGCTGCGGCGCCAGGCCAGCACCCTTCCACAGAGTGTCAATCCCCAACTGCACGGGAGGTTTCTCCTCCGACTGCAGCTCTGTACCTGCCTATGCTTTGTGAGCCTGCCCCCCGAATCCCTGAAACCCTACGGCAACCGACTGTACATGTCACAGCTCAGCCCTTCCTCAGGTGTACCAAGTCCCAACAGCCTAATACCTCACTTTGCGACACCTCTGGCACCCTCCGGCTCCACTCTGCCTCGCATGCCAGGCCTATGCCACGCTCAAGCGAGCACCAACTTACTGGTGGCAGGACCGCGTGGCCTGGGAAATGGATCGGGTCTAACTCCCAGTCCCTGTCCTACTTGCAACCAACGTGGACACGTGCAGGGACCTCTGTGCGAAAGTATGGCCGGTACAGGTATGAAGCTCTCCCGCTGCCTAACATGCCGCCTGTGTGTCCCAAAGAGTGCAGGTTCAAGCTCAGTTTCCAGCTACCTCTAGGGATCTCATCCGCAGGCATGGACATGGACTCCGATGACTCCGAACTGCTTGAACCTCCTGCAACTCTAGACTCACCGCCAGATGGCTTGGAGAGCGAATTCCCTGAACTCTTTGCCTCCTCAGCCGATGAAGCAGCACCTTCGGAGATTGTTACAGAGGCCGATCAGACAGGAACACGGGCACCTGGAACACCGATTGGAGCCCTGCTTCGCACTATCCCGCGGCCTCGCGCAGATTCTGATGAACCCACGGGCCTACCTCCTCCTCCTGCTCCTGTTCTGCTGGCAGGCTACGGCAATGGCACACCAGTGGAGGCCTTTCGAACACCACCGCCTCACATTATGCACCAGCCTCCTGCACGACCAGAAGCCGGCACTCGACACAGACCTCGCCATGTAGCTAGGCCGAGCCTGGCCCCTCACTTGAGGGGACCGAGCATAGCCCCGCACTTGAGAGTGGAGACACCAAGCTCTAGCTCTGCTACCAATGCTGTGGGGCCGACCTCACACATGATGACGGATGCTGAGCAGGCCCACAGTGATGAGGCAACAGGTGGAGCAGACACGGAGTTGCTGACCGTCGAGATGAGCCCAACAAGACACCCCGCTCAGGGGACTTTCGCCAGCTCCTCCGCCCTGCAGGACAGCCGCTTATCGGAGCAAGCAGATGCCCAGGCTGGACCTCTCCCACCTCGACGCAGCCAGGCATGTGCGAAAATGCTAATTAGAGCGGGATACCGCTGCTGCCACTGCTACGCCATACGTGCAGCTTGTACATGCTCAACCGGCTTCGGCAAAATCGACACCCAGCCGAAAAACCAGGATCCGACTAGAGCTGATGTGCCTTCACTCTCTGCATTAGGCAACCCGGCCAGTGAGCAGCACCACCCCCACTATCCTGCCCAGGACCACAGCGACGTCACCAGGCCCCGGACCGACACTCAAGCCTCCTTACTGCAGAAACATCCGGATGCTATAGAAGCTGTCTTGAATAAGCCTGAGGTTTCTCCTCGGCCTGTACCTCTCAATCACCCTGATCTTGTAGGCCTTCTTCCCCATAGGCCTCCACACGGTACACTCTATTCAGCGCCTTTCTTCGCTACATCCTGGCACCACAATGCCGTGAGCAGCCGCTGCCTTCTGAGTGTATACTCATCTACTTCCCCCAGACAGCTGATCAAGAGCCAACTGCAGCCTCCCCACGCTCAGGGCTCCAGTCGAGAAAGGGCCTATGTTCGGCCCATGTCAGTGCCTGCCTCAGCTCAATCTTGGGGATGCAAGTACTTCAGAACAAAGCCTGGGCTTCGTCCATTATGTGGCAGACCCCTCCGGTGGACAGTGGTCAGAATCGACTGGGGAATGCTCCTTTACGCCGCCCGATCCCGCATTTGCCACCTACTAGCCACACCCTATACTCAGCTGTCGCTGATGACCCAGAGCCTACGACGATCCTGTGCAGCCTGGAAAGCCCCACCGAGGTCATCCGAACACCCCCGACTACAGACAATCATGACAAGGAGCCGTCCGGGTCCCAAGTCCCGGAGCAGTGCACTGAGACTAAGCCTGTTCATGCGAAGCATAACACTGTCTCTCAGTATGCCTGCAGACGCGAGGGTAGCGGGCGTAGTCACGAGGCCCTCGGAAGCTGGTTCACCAAGCCACCCTCAGCCTAACATAAGATCAGTGAAGCCACGTGGAATAAACACCCACCGGATTGTGGAACCATCCGCCCGTGCTACTGATTACGAGCAGCTTACCAAAATAGGAAAACGTTCATTTCACAGAGCCATCAAGCGTGCAACTCAGCAGGGCAGCACTATGTACAGAGGCCGCCTCCATACCGTCAGATCCCTGGGTGCTACTTTCACCCACTCGACCCTTCAGCAGCCAACTCCCCGTGCCATCAGAACCTTACAGCCCATCCGGAGCAAGGCCACTCCCACCCCTAGATGGAGAACTGTGGTGTGGAACACAGGCGGCCTGACCTCCGCTCGTCTCGCCGAAATTACCACGTGGCTGAAATTATGTAACGAACGAGGACCACTGGTCCACATCTGCATCCTGGCAGAGACACATTGGGAGTTTGAGTCCGAATGGACTACAGACGAATATTATGCGCTCCACTCCGGCCTGAACCGAAAACAGGCTGGACTGCTTGTACTCGTACACAAATCTTTCGTAGGCAGCCAAGCAATAAGATCCGCCTCCATTCTCCCTGGACGCCTCTTCCAAGTCCGCTTGGACACTGAGCCGGCGGTTACCCTGGTGGCGACGTACCAAACAGTCTGGGCTGATGGCTCCAAACAGGAGGACTGCATGGCACAACGAGAACTCTTCTGGACAAACTTCGAAGCTGTCCTCAAGAGTGTCCCTGCACGTTCCCAGCTTCTAGTAGCAGGAGACCTTAATACCCCCTGTCTTCATGACCCGCCGCATGTTGGCCCCAGTGTGCTCGCGACGCCTGCTACAGTCAAACAAAAGGACCAACATCGACTACAACAAATCCTGCGCATGCACAACCTCACCGCCTTAAACACATGGGGCAGAAAACGTCATGCCCAAACATACCAATTCACTACAGCCACCACCACCCATCAATCTCAGATAGACTTTATCCTCACTCGGCAACAGCATGCTGACCCGACTGCCCGCTCAGCTCGCACAATACATGCTCCATTCGTGCCTGTGTCTGGCATGCGACATCACCCACTGCAAGCCTCCCTGCCGTTTCCGACAGCACCTCGTACCAAGGTCCAGCGATCGGCCAACGACAGAGCAGCCAAGCTCCCAGCATGTGAGGTTACTCAAGCGCTCCGCAACGATCCAGCTTTAGCCAGTCGCTTCCAGAGCGCCGTGCAGGCTATGTATGTGCCACGGGACCAGAAAGACCCAGCCCAAAGCCTGAATCTCACACTGCTCCAGGCCTGGAAAGCGGTCTGCCCTCCTCGGCCTACTCCTCAGAAACAGCCAGAACACAAGTCAGTAGGCCTCGTTAGGCAGCTCTGGGCCCTCCGAGCTCAACTCAAACAGCAACAAGCTGCCCACACCATATTGGGTCGATGGCTGCTGGTCGCACGTCTTTCCCGCACACAGAAGCTTCTCAAACAGGCATGCAGAAGCAAAAAGAAAGAGAAAATTGAAGCCCTGCTTGAAGAGGCCGAAAACTCCCCTCACCCCTCTACCATCTTCAGTGTTATTCGTCGCCTGGCACCCAAATCTAGATCCTTAAGAATCCAGCTCCGTGACAAATCGGGCAGACTCCTCACTGGACAAGATGAATGTGAGCACATAGCCGCCTTCCTAAAGCAGGTCTTCCATAGTGAGGATAAGACACAACCACCCTCGCACCCTCCCATTGATGGCATGAGCTTCACAAAGGCCGACCTTCTCTCTGCCCTGGGAAGGATGGCTGGCAACAAGGCCTTACCGGCCTCCTTTGCCCCGGCCCGACTTTGGAAATTAGCCCCAGCACAGGTCTGCCAAGCCCTGCTGCCAGCTATGAATCTGCAGTCTGCGGAGCTTGAGCCGGAGTGGCATAAGGTTCAGCTCCACACCCAAAGTTGCCATAGTGCGAGAACCCAAAGCCCTCCGCCCCATTGCCCTGCTTCACCCTGCCAACAAGCTCCTGGCCACTATGATTGCAGACCAGGTGCAAGGCAAAATTGCAGCATACCTCTCAGATGTCCCCCAGTGGGCATACCTTCCGGGCCGCTCCACAGCCGATGCCTTAGAATCTGTATGCTCCCACCTCCATCAGGTCAGATCTCTCGTTCAAGCTAACACACAGACCATCCCTCAACGCTTCCAAGGCCACACACCACACCAGCTCATAGGAGGCATCTCAATCAGTCTTGACGTCAAGAAAGCCTTTGACAGTCTGTCCCATGGGTTTCTGGAAGAGGCGATGCGTGAGGCGCTCTTTAGTGTGCAGGAAATCTCCCTCATCCTCCACCTCCACTCCCATGCCTGTCTTCAGGTCAGTAGTGGAACTGCGAAAGCTTCCGTGTACTTAGGAACAGGGGTGAGACAGGGATGCTCCCTATCCCCACTCCTATGGGCCCTAGCCACAGGCCGAGTCTACAGACTGTACCTGGCGGCTCTCCGAGAGGACTCTCTTCCCGAAGGCCTTACAAACATGTTTGCGGACGACTTCTTTGGCAGTTGGACATACAGGAGCCCAGACGCCTTCCGTGCAGCTATCCGCTCCATAGGCACATTAGTCCACACTCTGAAACGAGTCGGCCTTGAATTGAGCTTGGAAAAGACGGTACTGCTAATGGCCTCAACAGGCACCAGTGTCTCCTCCGTTGTCGGAGGTTACCGAGTCTACAAGGAGGGAGCCACCTATCTTCAGATACCAGTCGGGCAATCAAGAGTCCTCTTCAAAGTGGTCAGCTCGCATAAATACTTGGGAGCGCGCCTCTCCTACCAGGGGTTCGAACTCCTGAACCTGAAACACCGCTTAGCTACTGCATGGGGTAGCTTCTGGCGCCTTCACTCTATCCTCATTAGCCGGGCACTGCCACTGCACACCCGGACTAGGTTATGGATGGCTTGTGTCTTCAGCGTTCTTCGTTACTCCCTCCACCATGTAGGCCTTCCAAAGACAGGCCCCCTCCTCATTCGACAGGCGGTCCACCGACAGCTCCGAATGATCGCACGGTCCCCGGCGCACCTCTGGCACGTGCCCTCCAGTGACATTTTGGTAAGACTCGGGGTCGAGGATCCTTGGGTGCTGCTCAGTAAGCAATTTCCAGGAGCTCGATCCACACAAGCTCCTATGCACCAGACGCCTCAGCATCAGCTGTGGAGTCACAAACTCGCTGCCTCCTTCTCCCTGCAACCCCTCGCCACCGAGCCTCCCACTAGCCCCGGCAACTCAGGATCACAGATCTCCCTCCCGGCGAGAAGGATCACCTCTACTGACCAGGACATCCTGCACTGTGCCAGTGAGCGACGCGTGCATGCCTATCGGATTCTAGCTTGCCCGCAATGTCAGCAGCAATTTGAATCCCTCGGAGCCCTTAGAGTACACGAAGCAACCAAGCATGCTCCACCTAAGCTGGAACCCAAAGCAGCTTCCTCCACGGACACCCCTCAGCCAGTCCCTTCCTCTAACCCGCCTGGGCCAGGCAGATCCTCCGAAGCAACAGCTCAGCCAGAGACGAAGATCAGCAACCCCCCCGATTCTGCATCGCCTCATGAACACAAGAAATACACAAGGCGTCAGGTCTCGGCCCACAGCTCAGCCCCAAGCATGCAACAAAATCTCCCTGAGTGCCTCAAAGCAGCGGACCCTCAAACGTGTTTCTCATGGCTACACGCCAAGGCTGGGCTCTGCATATGCCGACACTGTGGCAGGGAGTGTGCCAGATGGGACGAACTCAAGATACACATCTTTACCAAGTCATGTCCGGTACTATTCCCTGATGCCCACGTCCCGATTTCTAGCCCAGCCCCACCCAATGCTCTCGGTCCCTACTGGCAGACCCATGTGAAACAGCTGTCCCTGGCTAGCTGGGAGACTATGTTTCGCGCTATGAAGGAAAAAGACCCCCGGTGCTATCAGTATTGCCCCATCTGCAATCAGTGGCTTGTAAAGGCGAGAGGCCTCACGTTGCACGTCAAGGCACATCATGCCTGGGCAGTTGATGCCCTAGGTAAAGCTCGCCTGCACTGCCAATGCTTCCGTAGGGGTTTGGCCCTCAGCTCGCCCTGCCGATACTGCGGACTTCGCTTCAAAGGGGATCAGGCCAAGCATGCTTCGGAGTGTGCTATGATAGTCTGGGTCAAGTTCCTCCAGCTTCTGCTGAATCCTGAAGCCTTGCCCCTTCCTCGCGAGGGGGTCACGAGAGAGGAGTTAGAGGAAGCGGCAGCGGAACTGACCCACCTCCAGACAATGGCAATACAAGGCAGGAGACTCTTCGAGCCCCTCCAGTTCTCAGCACCCAGCCAGGCCGCGATGCCCCTCCCTCTTCCCACTCCTCCGCACTCGGAGGTTCCGGGGGCACATCCTCCGACAGGCCCCTCCATTCAGGGTCTCCCCAGTCTCGGATCACAGCACGAGGAGACGGACCAACCCTCCAAGTACTCCAGGCCGAACGACAAAGGGCAGGGAGGGAAGGGCCCAAGGAATGCTCAGCAACCTGCTCGACGACACTTCCCATCGCGAGCCTCGCAGCCCTCTCATCCGGGTCCCAGCTCAGCAAGCAGCCCACCCTCCAAGACTATGGTTTCCTCCAACCTCGTCCTGCAGATCGCACAGTTGGTGCTGAGGCATGCCGACGCGATCAACGCCCTCGAACAATCCACCACATGGATCATGTTTCAAGGAACGGCGCCCCCCCTCACGGCGGTGGACCTGCAAGCTGCCATAGCCACGGAATGGCATCAGCTCAAAGACAACAACCCTTCGGCAGTGACACAGCCGTTGAGAGTCATCTTGTGGCAGACCTGGGCCTCGGAGTTGGTGAAAAGGCTTCAGCTCCTGACTACGGATCAGGAGCGCCGTCAGGAGGCAGTGAAACTCCAGATATTGTCGGAGCCGGACTGTTTCAAGTATGTCAAGTGGAACTCGACCCAGAGACGCCTGGAACCCATCGAAAGCATAGCGCCACTGACCTTGTCGGAGATAGTGGGCATGCTTCAAGAGACGATCGTGCTGTGCAAGGAGGACGGCGTTCTCATCAACTTTCATCCGATGAGACGCCTGACTCCCCAGATGGCAGGCTCGGCAGTGTCGTTCTCTCTACATCTAGGCCTCAGAGAATCCCGTGCATATCGCTTCTGGACAATCATCGAAACCCTAGCTGGAAACTCCTCGCTCCAGCTAGTGGCGACGACGATTCGTCGCGACAAGCGCGGCCGCTCGCCGCTGGCACAGGCGATCGAGAAGGAGCTTCGCAAACAGCAGTCACCTTGAAGCACTTACGACAGATAGCCCTGGCAAACCGATCTAATGACTGTTATGCCAACTCAGTCTTCCTAGCAGTGGCATGGGCGTCTGTGCAACATCAAGGACTCGCTGAGACTTCCAAGCTTCCTTCTGTGCAGGAGGACCTTGCAGCCCTCTTGACTGATCCTCCGCCTGCTAGTCCCGTCCATATATGGTCCAGACCTGTGTGGCGCAGGAAATTACGCCACTGGCCGGACACGGGAAGGCAACAGGATGCAGCTGAGTTCCTCAGTCACCTCAACCAGGCCTGTCAGTTTTCTGCCTTGCAAGGGACTTGGGCCATTCTTCAGCAAGGTCAGCTAGTGGACTGCGGACATGTAAGCCCTCTTCTCCTCAATTGCGACCTGACGTCCCTCCCACGCACACATGGGATCAGCACCTTGCAAGCTGCTGTTCACGCCTGGCATCGCCTCCCAGGCAATCCAACCCTTGCCTCAGGTGTTACCTGCGCAGTGCTCCAGCTGAATCGCTTCAGCTCTGAGAGTGGCCGAGTTAGGAAGACCCGAACCCCAATAGCTCTGCCCAAAGAACTGAGAGTTCCTACGTGGCAACATGATTCAGTCGTGCAGGTTCGGTACGCCCTTAGCGCTGCTGTTATTCACCTTGGGGGTTCTCCTAAGGAGGGCCACTACAGAACTCTCCTGTTCGACCAGGGTGGTAGTGTCAGAATCACTGACGATGGGACCCCCTCTACTCCACCTAGTAGGGATCTGGCTAGGGTTACACAGGAGAATGTCTATCTCATCGTGATTCGACCTGTCATCGACCCACCCCCATAATTTTGTAGTTGCATTCAGGCTCTTCTGCTCAAATCAGTTACGAACCTGATGCGATCAATGGACCATGCAGCGATACTTGATTCTGTTGGCTTAGTGGTTCTTGTGTTGCACTGTATTCGTACTCTGCTTTCTACGACTGCAACGGTCCACAAGGCCCTTAGGGGCGGTCAGGTTTAGGGCGGATGGCTAAAAGAGCCATGAGGCACCGGCCTCCACACACCAAGTGTGCCGATCACGCTTAGCGGACCAACTCTGCTGCGCACGTGAGTGAGTGAGTACTACTACTACTACTACTACTACTACTACTACTACTACTACTACTGTTACTGTTACTACCACTGCTACTTCTACTCCTCCTCCTCCTGCTGCTGCTGCATCACCATTACCATCGCTACATGCCTGAGGCCATGAAGGTGACCATGAGTTGTCGACATGGCAGGCATCTCAGTACATGTGTGATAGCATAGTCGGTGATGGTGGTCATGGTTCCGATAACAACACATACAAACACGCGGACTGCGGCATTGGCAGCAACAACCCAAGCATCATGTTCATAGTGCTGCTACTGAGTACCTTGGAAGAGCGAGCAATGTCGGCAGCCAAGCTGGAAAAGAAGATATGGAACTTGGAGCAGCGACTGCGCGAGGAGTTCCACGTAGAATTGCGGAGGGCAGTTGGGCACTGTGTCGCAAGAGTGCAGCATCTGGAGGCCGAGGTGCTTCTGCTCAGAGGGGAGAAGCCCTCGAGAACAGAAGCACAATTTGCAGCACAAGATCAGGTTTCCGTTGATGTCTCCGGAGATGCCCCGCTCCCAGGAACTGTTGCTGAAAAGACACAGGAAGCGGACGTGTTGCCCGTCGCCCGGCCGTCTTGGCCTGACTGGCCGGAATGGGAGCCTAACGAGGCAGTCGCGAAAGATGAGTGTGTCGACTGGGTCCCATTAGAGCCTGTGGCTTTCTTAGAGTCTACTTGGAACCTTGTATTAGTCATGGGCTTTACCGATGCTGGTTGGCTGGATATCATTATTGCCTGCCTGCTCCTGATTGCCAGCGCCGGTCTGCAAATCGCCTTCAGCATAATTTTGCTGTCGCCAGATTTCCTTGGACAGCCCTTTGAAAGCCACATCCAGAGCGCAGAGTCATGGAGGGTCGGTGTTGCTCATGATTACAGGCTCGCAGTTGACACACCAAGCATCCCCAAACCCTAAACTCCAGATGCTCCAGCCTAAACCTTCAGACCCCAACCCCCAAACCCCAAGCCCTAACTAAACCCTGAGGCCTAGCTCCTAGACACGTCGTAAGCCCTAGACCCATGGCGCATGATCACAGGCACATGGATCTGGCACAGACCAGCCTCGTCTCACGGGTGTGCAACAAGGATCCTTCCCTTATCGTATCGACAAGCCCGGGGCCCGGAAGGGGAAGGTTTAGGTTAGGGGTCAGGGATTGGGGTTTGAGGTTCAGGGGTTGTGGTTTGGAATTAGGGAATACGGTATATGATCAGTTTTCCGAGGGGGGGCCTCTAGCAGAGTCAGTGCTTTTAGCGAATGTTTCTGTTGCGCAAATGAGGGTTGTCCTAGCATCCGAGAAGGACTATCGGGACAGAAATGCGAAAATCCTACGGTCAACAACACCTGGTACAAACCGATGCAGCACAGGTTTCCGGAAGGTCCCTTGAACAAGAGACTCTAGTCTACAATGTGTTTTATTATGCTATAGTACAGTATGGTATATGATGGATGTTACAGTATATGAAAAGTGTAATTATTGTAGTACCTTCTAGTATGTAGAGCCATGCTCAAACCGCAGGTCAAGCGACTCTCCTTGATCAGATTGATGCTTTCCTCGGCCTCCTACAGCCCTTGAACGTGAGTCTGGGAATCCTGCTCTGCATGCTCTGCATCCTCCTATGGTGCCTCTATCTCTGCAATGAATTTCGAGCCATTGGCCTGTCGCTGGAGGCGATTCTGCAGGTTCCACGTCGTGCCTACACGACCTTCGATCACGGTCGCTTTACGACGATGTCCTACTGGCGCTTCGCGGGGTATTGCTTGGCCCGACTCACTCGTGGCGTGATCGCCGGTTTGCTGCTTTATGCTGGAATTCTTTGGCTGGGGAATACCACGTCGATCACCGATCTCATGCTGAACGCAGTGGCCCTCGGGGCTGTCCTGGACGTCGACGAGATGTTTTTTGCGGCCCTGATGCCGAAGAAGATTCAGATCAAGATCCAAGACTTGGAGGTGACTCGCAGAAGAATCACCAAACAAGAACCGTATTCTTATTAGTCCAAACGTGACGACTAGGATTCCTCTACGAAATCGCACAAGGTCTGAGAGCCTGCAGGCTTGCTAAAGCGACCCAAGGCCTGCAAGCGTCGAACTTGTACTTTGTGCGTAGCGCTTGGGGGTTGTCGATTGGAGGCCATCAAGATCAACTATACCCGCGCGAGGAGCCAAATCGAGTCAGTGTTGCTGCTTCTTATTATGCACCTCGTCACCGGTTAAAGCGGCTTTTCTGGTGTTGGCTAGAGACGTTACAGCCCAGCTATCTCTCGCTTTTGTCGGGAAGTTCGGGTGGAGAGAGGAAGCTTCGAATCTGAAGCTTGAAGCGTAAACGCCTAAGTTGGGCGCCTGAAACCCCTGTGTTCCGTTCACGAAGGCCCACAGAAGGCGTGGCACTTGTAGCTCGTCGCATCCCGGGGGCACTTGTGTAGTAAAGGTGCGGGCTGATGTTGTGGCCTTGGTTCCACTTGGTGGAGCCACTTGGCAACCACATGCTGGAGGTGAACAGGACCCGAGTGCTCCACGTGTAGAAGATTATATTCATAATCGGTGACTGGTGTCATCGGCTAGTTGACATCATCTGCATTGTGACATTTCTGTAGCCGATCCTAATCGTTTGGCTGATGAGATCCTCTTCTTCTTATCGTTGTTGGAACTTCTGCTACTAGTACTGCTACTGCTGCAACTACCACTGCTGCTACTGCTACTGCTGGTGCTACTGCTACTGCTACTGCTACTGCTACTGCTACTGCTACTGCTACTGCTACGACGACGACTACGACGACGACTACGACGACGACTACTACGAGTACTACTACCTCTGCGACCACCACAGAATCAGCACTGCGAGTGCCAAAGAGCATCGAGAGACGCAGCAACGATGGCAAAGGCAGTGTTGCAACTGACAGCTCGGCTAGACCCCCTAGGGCTGTGGGCAAGGTCCTCAGCAGTAGCCACAACAGCTGCTTCCCAAATCCTCTGTTTTTTTTGTCACAGAGGACCTTGTGTGGCGGGAACCAAGACTTCGTTGTTGGCATTAACTCGAATCAGGGTATCACGGTCGGGCGAGAGACAACGATGTTTGGAGACGCTTCCAACTTGAGCCTGATCGAGATCGCAGTCAGTGACCTTGCTTTTCGGGAACTGGAGAATGCATCCTATTCTTCCAGGTACATCCTGATGCCACAAGAGGCAACTGATTTTGAGAACAAGCGAACTGAACTAATGTCTGCAGCGGCGGCGCTGATACTAGATTGTTCTGACTTTGACCTCTATTACGTGGAAGGGCAGCCCACGACAAACAACTACGCCCCTTACTGGTACAACACCGCACCCGGCCTCGGCTTTCCGCAGAATAGTTCGTGTCAGGACATGAATCTTGGGTCTAACAGCACTCGTTGCTGTTAGATTCGATTGTTCAAAGGGTCTGGCCTTAAGCGTGTAGTAGCGGCTAGTAGCGTGTAGGACCTAGGACCAAAAACCCAGAGCTGTCGGTTGCCAAGGAAAGACTACTGCAACAACGAAGATGGTGAGCTGCTGCGCTTGACTTGTGGAGTTACGTGCGGCTGCGCCGAACCATCTACGAACCCGTGGTTCCGCGTGGTGGAGAGGGGATGCTCCAAAAAGTGTCGGCTGAACCCGACCAGACTCGTTTGCCGCTTTTTTATTTGAGCTTTTTCCTTTGTGCGGGCTTAAGCCAGAATCCCCAGAAGAGAGCATCTCTGCAGGTATTGACGAAATGCAGGTTGTAATCGACGAAACAAACTGCACCGATGCTCCAGTGGATTCTGCGTATTGGCAGACATTCTGGCAGGACTACCCCACAATAATCTCCAATTTCCTTGGAGAGCGGAATACGTCCAAGATTGACGAGCTGCGAGTCTTCGCGAATCACATGCGGACTGAGGGGTGCTCAGCACTGGGCAACTCGAGCTATCAGTACGAAGAGCTGACTCAGACGAGCTTCTGTGCGGGACACTCCCAGATTTGGGCGCCCTTGAGCATCCTCTGCCCGAACACTTGCTGTGAAGGCGAAGACGGTGAGTTTTGCCCTTCAAGCTGTCAATGTCGGCCCGAAGGCCAAGACAACGACCAGGACTGGCATGTAACCCCTGGGGCCTAGGCGCTAGCCCACGATGAAGACCCCTTTGCAAAGTCGAGCTATCCGTGCCATGCCAGGATCTGCTCGACAATATGCCTACGGGCAATCCGGACTTCGCGGGAATTATGAATTGCCGAATGGCAGCGGGCAACAACCTCTGCACGACCCACCCGATCGTTCGACAGCACTGCGAGTTGAGCTGCTCCTGCGCGAGAACTGATTAGTGGAAAGCAGCGGGGCCCTTAGCCTTTGGGAATCCTTACGGAGATTCCTGGAAGTTCCGAAATGAAGCGAATGGCTGCTTGTCGACTTGTCGTCTTTTTTCCGGCCGCACCACGAAGCCTGCTTGTAAGCGGCGGGTTTCTGTATTAACTTAAGGGTCTTTCTTGGCTCACGAAGTGATGCCAAGATTTCCGAAGTACCAGCTGTCTGCACCTCTCGGAAAGCACCTGCCAGTGATGTCTGGAGGCTGCCCGGCTCTCGCGCTGTGTCCATCGTAAACGTGCATGCTGCTTGTCGCATGCGGCCTATGCCTGCAGCCGCCCCATCGTAGTCGTAGTCCTGGCGAATGCCCGTCGCGATGGCACTGGACGTTTGCAGACGAGAGCTCCTGCTCCGACAGGCCGGCGGCTGCTTTTGCTATGACACATCTTACCCGTGTTACGAGTGCTGTCAAACTGCTCGCATCACAGCTGTGCCAAAACAGTTCTTACCATGATTACTTCTAGCTACTTGGTCCTACTACCACCTTGCAGCTCGAGAGGCTGCGGCCAGAAACGAGCACAGTTCCAAGCAACTGCGAGAGGAGGAGGTCCTTCAGCTCTTGTACTTGACAATTGCAGCATGCAGCAGCAGCATGGGCTCATTGTGCCAATTCGCGACTAGTTAGTTGCGTTCGTCGGGTCTTACGAAAATCTGAGTGTAGAGCAGTGGTAGCACAGGGAAGCGGAAGTTGTGCCATGTTGATGATTCGTCTTTTCTCATTCGCGGCCGGAGTCGTAGCAGTCGTCGTCGTCGTCGCCGGGGTAGGAGAAGGAGTTGGCGGGAACGGGTGTTTGATTGCATTGTTTTTGCTGTTGTTGTTTTTTGTTGTCGTGCAGGGTGTTGGTGTTGTTGTTGTTGTTGTCGCTGTAGGTGCAGTGCTGGTGCAGTGTTGGTGCAGTGTTTTCGTTTGGCTGTTTGGGGCAAACCCCTCCGCACCAACAGCAAACAAGCACCAACAGCAACAACAAACCAGCCTTGACGGAAAATGAGAAGGAGGAGGAGGAAAGAGAGGACCAGGAGCAACACTAGTGAACTAGCGGTAGCGGTGGTCGTGGTGGTGGTAGTAATGGCGGTAGTGGCAGTGATTGTCGTCGTCGTCGCCGTCGCCGTCGTAGTGTAGCAGTGGTAGGTGCTGCTGTTCGTATTACTACTGCTGCTGCTGCTGCCGGAATATCATGGTGCCAACATGGAGTTCGTGGGTCTAGGCGGCCGCAGGAGCTGAGATCTCTGCGTAGTGAGCTGCAGATCCTCGCCCAAGCTGCCGTGACGACGTGTTCACAGAGGCGTGGTGGAACCACGTGGGCAGTGTCTCATGTTTCACAAGTCACTAGGGCACTGTTAAACAAGTCAATATGTCGAAGACTTGGTCGTGGTTGACAGTCCCAGCTTGTTCTCTAGAGATCGATCCTGAGACCGCCGCAGCGATTTTTTTCTCAGGTATATTGGGTATCTTTTCACAATATGGAGACTGGCGTTAGGATTTCGGAAAAGACGGGCCCAGCAAGCTCATTCAGCCCTTATATAAGTTAAAACTCTGTGAAACCTCACCTCACGCCCCCCACAAACCCTACATAGAGAGACATTGCAGGAAGGACCGCGCTCTTGACCTTCCTCCCCTCCTAAGCCCTAAGCCCTAAAGCCTAAACCCACGCTTCAGAAGCCAAGGCTGGAAGAGGACACGTCTTTGCTTCGGCAGCTGGAGGGAACACGCTCAACTCTGCTCCGCCTGTCTGCGGAGCTCCGCTCGGTACAGGCTGTGAAATCTACGGGCTCTCCGGCCTGAGGGTTTCGAGTTTGGGGCTCTACAAGCTCGGCCTGAGCAGCGAACTCGGAAGCTAGACCTTAAAAACCGCCTGAAGATTTAAACTACCCGCAACCTAAACGCCAACCTCTCTAAACGCCGCAATCTCCCTGAGCCCTAAGCCTTAAACCAAAGCGATCCGGAAATATTACCATAACTTCTATTGTATTCTCACTACTACTACTCTACTACTACTACTACTTCTACTACTACTACTACTACTACCACTACTACTATTACTACTACTACTACTACTGCTGCTCCTGCTCCTGCTCCTGCTCCTGCTCCTGCTCCTGCTCCTGCCACTGCCTGCCACTGCCACTGCCACTGCCACTGCCACTGCCACTGCCACTGCCCCACTGCCACTGCCACTGCCACTGCCACTGCCACTGCTTGCTACTGCTGCTGCTATACTATTACTACTATCACTACTACTACTACTACTACTACTACTACTACACACTACACCACCACACCACCACTACTACTACTATACTACTACTACTACTACTAGTACTACTCCTGCTACTACTACTACTACTACTACTACTACTACTACTACGACCACTACCACTACTACTACTACCACTACTACTACTACTACTACTACTACTACTACTACTACTACTACTACTACTACTACTACTACTACTACTACTACTACTACTACTACTACTAGTCTTTTTTGTTTTTCTATATCTTTTATTTATGACAACTATTCCTACCATTATTGCGATTGCTATTGCTACTACTATGATTGTTGATGTTATTGGTAAAGTTATTACCTTTTCCATGGGCTGGCCCTAACCCTAAACCCTAAACCCCAGTGGATTTCGGACGTTCACAGCTGCAAACAGACGCTAAAAGGCGTTAAAACGAAAAAATCATAAATCCTAAACCCTAAACCCTATAGCCGCCTGGGAGGCCCAGAACGAGAGGCTCAGGGACGCAGCTGCGGCTCGCGCCCTGCAACGAGAGGAGCAGAGGGAGCTCCAGGAAAAGGCAGCTGTTTCTTAGGGGTAAAGGAGGGGTGGGGTTTAGGCTTGTAGGGTTTGGGGTTTCGGGTTTAAGGCGGGCTGGGGTTTGAGGTTTCGGGGGCTTAGGGCGGATAAGGGGCTTAGGGTTTATTTAGGATTGGGCTTAGGGGGTTCAGGACACTACGGTGTTTGGGCTAAGGGTGCAGGGGTTTGCTGAGTTTACTGTAGGCTTAGGGGGTTGGGGCTAACGAGGTTTGGACTTAGGGTTTAGGCGTCCAGGGTTTGGGGGTCTTTGGGTTTTGAGTGTGGGGGGTTCAGAGTCTGGGGTGTAGTGCACATGTAAGCTTCACAGAATACCTTTAACAGCAGACTTTTTGTTAAACGGAGCCTAGATACTCATGAAGGCTTTCGGGAGCCTTCGGAATGGGATTTTCGGTCTTGATGTAGTGTTGCGGCATGCGGGTGTCCTGCTGCAGTCCAGGGATATCCGGCAGAGGAAAGTTCAGCAGCCCCCAAAAACTAGGACCTACTTGCTGGGATACTCATGACCCTCCTTAAGGAGCCCAGGCCCTCCCCACCAGACGCTCAAAACCAGGCCGCCAAGCTTCGGAGGGCGCTGGAGAAAGCCACAGCTTGCCGGGATACTGGGCCCTTGCTAAGAAGTTTAGGGTTTCGGGTTTCGGCTTTAGTTGAGTGAGTGCAGTAGTAGTAGTAGTAGTAGTAGTAGTAGTAGTAGTAGTAGTAGTAGTAGTAGTAGTAGTAGTAGTAGTAGTAGTAGTAGTAGTAGTAGTAGGCATGTACAGCTCATCTTCAGCTACAACGCGCGAACCCCTAAACCCTAAAGCCTCAACCCTAAACCGTAAACTTTAACCTTAAACCCTAAACCCCAAGCCTTAATCCGAAACCCTAAACCGTAAACCCAGGATAGGCTCCAGAGGCAGACGTCGGAGCTGGAGGATCAGGCCCAGGGGATTTGGTTTACTGCAGGCTCTGCCCTTTGTTTTGGGGTCGGTTCAGGGATCAGGCTTGGTTTTAGGGTTTGGTGTTCAGAGAGTCTAGGGCTGGCTTGCGAAGTTTAAGATTTTTCAGGGTTGGTAAGCGTTGTGGGCTTGTGAGGGTCGAGTCTCTGTAAGCTACTGATTCTCCGAAGCTTCGGAGCAACACAGTTGCCGTGCGCGAGGCTGCCACGCAGCAGCGACTGGCACGCGCCTACGAGGCCGAGTCGATGGAACACCCAGGGTCTCTGTAGGAGGTGGAGCTGACCGTGGTTAGGATCGCAGTCTCTTCCGCGGCCTTCAGAAATTTACCCGGCAGTTCGGAGTGCCCCGGAGTGGGAGGTAAAGAGACATGTCTGATGGCATTTAGTGTAAGAGACGGCCCCAAACACCTGCTTGCACCAGATGTGGGAGTCTACCCCAGCTGCAAACACATGGGCCCAAACCCTAAAAATCCTATTCATCCTAAGCTCCGAGCCCAGAACGCCTGAACACTCTGCAAAAACATGGGGTCCAATGGTTGAATCGTCGATGGCTTCGGTTTTGGCTCTTGGGGCCGAAGAAGGCAAGGACTGGAGTTAGAGGGTTGCCCTCCTCCAGTGCAGGAAGTCGCAGGAAGTCGGAAGAAGTCGGGTTCTGCGTGTGTGTTTTTCCACGATGGTTTGCCGCCAGCATCATCACATCGGGCTTCCTGGCCTGAGCTTCGCCTTGCATCACCTCTTGTCTGACTTCGAAACCCTACATGTAGAAAGCAATCACTGTAGCCCTCAACCCGCAGCTTAAGCCTGAGACCCCTAAGCCAAAGCTAGAAGCCGACAGGAGGGGGCCGAGGAGCTCCGAACCGAGTTGCGGCATGCACTGCGTCACCTCAAGGCCAGGGCAAGGGCCAGGGCGGTAGTCCCGGCAAGTGCGGAGTCTTCCTTACAACTTTTTCACGTCGCTCAGACGATGCCCTTGGGGAGCGTTTCTCAGAGATCCTGTCAGGAGCAGGCCAGGCCAGAGCATACCTTCGCTGAGGACACTCTGGTTGTGGAATGTTGGGGCATCATCCTCTCCATCATCGTCATCACCGTCATCATCATCATCATGACGATCGCTATCACCATCACCATCGCCATAAGCATAATAATCATCATCACCATCGCACACCAGCATCATCACCCTCATCATCATCATCATCGTCATCATCACCATGACCACCCTCCTCCTCCTCATCATCATCATCATCGCCATCATCACCATCATCACCACCACCACAAGCATCATCATCCTCATCATCATCATCAACACCATCATCGTCGTCGTCCTCCTCCTCCTCCTCATCATCATCATCAACACAATCCTCCTCCTCCTCCTCCTCCTCCTCCTCCTCCTCCCCATCAGCATCATCATCATCCTCACCATCATCATCATCATCATCATCATCACCATCATCATCATCATCATCAACACGATCATCTTCCTCCTCCTCCTCCTCCTCCTCCTCCTCCTCCTCCTCCTCCTCCCCATCATCATCATCGTCATCATCAGCAGCATCCTCATCATCATCTTCATCACCAGCATCGTCAGTAACACCATCACCATCATCATCATCATCATCATCATCATCGGCATCCTCAGTAACACCATCGGCATCATGAACGTCATCATAGCATTGCACGTTCGCACATTTCATGGTCGCAGTCAGGGTTGTACTGTATATAGTCAAGATGATGGCGACGACAAACAAGATCTCAGTTTTGTCAGTCAGGATGATGGTGATGATGATAATGATGATGATATTCTTGCTTTGGCCGCTACTGATGATGCACAAGAACCATGACGACGAGAAGGGCGACTTGTGTTGTCGGCATCGTTCGTGCTCTCTCCATGGTCATGTGTACAAGCAGATCTGCCTCTTCTTCTGTGATGACCTTGACATAGAGGACCGTAGTTTTGCAGAGGAGAGGCGTGGAGCCGTGCCAGGAGTCGAAGAGCAGTGCTGCCAGCTCACACTTCCGGGACGGATCTGAGATCTGGGAGCCTCTGCTTGAAGGCACAGGGGCATCGGCGGCATCGGGCATCGGTTTCGGTTGGCATTTCCTGCAGACTTCTGCCTCGGCAGGCGACCCGATGGACGGGATCTGGAGGCCAGGGCAGAAAATCCGTGAAGAAGTGGCAAGGATTCCTTTGGTGCCATTTCTTTCTGCACCAGGCGGCGTTCCAGTTCCCTGCGGAAGCAGCGCGCAGAGATGCCTTGGAGCATCGACCAGACCTGGCGGTTCAAATGACCCGACCTGGCCTGTGCCCCAAAGTTGGGTTCGGCTGTCGGAAATTGCGAGGCTGCCTAGACGTGTACAGGGGCAGCGCGCGCTTGGAATTGCTCGACTCCGTAGGCAAACGCGAGTGGCTCCGGAGAGCGACAAGCGACAAAGGACCTCGTGCAGGTAGAGTGCTGTTTTGGTGGCAGCTGTCCAGACTCTCATGGTTGCTGTCCCGGTGTCGACGTGTTGCTGCGCTGACTCGGCTCCAGCTATTGTAGCTTGCCTGGGTTTGTACTGCTTCTGTCGTTGTCGCTTGACAGCAAGCTTTCCGGTGCCGTCGTAGCTCTGGACCTGAAGCACCCTCGCAGGCTAACCTCCTTCGGCTTCAGGTGACCAAACCTTCCATTCCAACAAAAGCTTGACATGCAGCATGATGATCATGATGATGATGGTGCTCGTCGTCGTCGTCGTCACCCTCACCTCGTTCTCCTCGTCGTCGTCGGTTGTGTTGGTCGGACGTATGCACAGAGGGTAGTACTAAGTGTCGTCGTCATGCTGGTGTTAGCACACGCAACGGCAGCGGCACTAACCCGCTACGTCTTGCACAACTACCAGTGGTCGCGGCATTGGTGATGGTCACGTCGTGGCAGTAGTACCAGTAGTCGTCGCAGCAGCAATGGCAGTCGCAGTAGCAGTAGCAGTTGAAGCAGCAGCAGCTGCTGCTTCATAATCGCGGATTGATGTTCGCCGCCGTAGGAGGCCTTTGTGTTTTGTGGTTTTCTTCACATGAATGTGACACCAAGGGCCACATGTAAGCAGTATGGTCCAGTGTGGTCATGATAGTGGCAATCTTCAAGCATATTGATGATACCCACGGTAGTCGCAACAGGCATGATGCTGATCATAAGGATCGCGACTACACTAGGAGCAAACACAACCATAACGACAGCAAGCTCTATGCTGCTTGTCTTTTCCAAGGCGCCGGTTCCTTGCGGAGATTCTCTGCCTCGGGAGGCTATCGAGGTGGGATTTGCCCAAAAAAGACAAGCCAACAACAATCGGAGGTGTGGTGCCTTAAGCCAGGGAAGCAGGAGAACCTGATAGGCCGGAGCACAACTTATGATGACCATCATATGCAGAGATCAAATAATAGGTACTTGAAGAAGTGTTTACGCCGCCACACACATGCTCTCAGCACTGGAAGCCCACAAGCTCGCACGACCGTAACCACACGCCGCCAAGGCTTCGAAGCCCTTGAACCCCCAAAACCGCTTCAACAAGCAACCCAGAAGCCCAGAAACGAGCACGCGGAAACCCTGAACCCTGCAGCCCCAACATTCCGAAGACCTCTACGATTTGTGCAGGTTCGCACCTCGGGCCGCGAGGCACCCGGCCCAAACCACAAAGGTCTTAAGCTGTTTTTCATTTGTTAGTTTTTTTATTTGTTATCCTCTTTTGTTCTGTTTCTGTCGAGTATGATCATCGCAGTTTAGCTGTTCAGCTTTCCTTTCCTGTTTTTTTTATGAGTCCCTGCGAGGGCCATGACGATCGGCATCGACCTCCTGCGCAAAGACAAGGGTGGAGATCCGGAGGCTTAGAATCTTCCGGTGAGCCGGGAGGGTGCCAGGGTTCCGGGTTTAGGGTCCCCGGGTTTAGGGTTCAGGGTCCCAGGGTTTCCCATGATCTGGGGTTGGTTGAGGGTTCATCTTTTTTCTGTCTGGGGCTTTGGGTTTTGGAGATGGAGTACTCCCTGAACCTGGGCAAGAGGCTTGAAACCAGGGCAAGAAGCCTTGGATGCGGGTAAGACGTCTCGAGTCAGTGTGAGAAAGAAGCCTTCAGGCTGAGGGATGCTTACTCGCCAGATGGGGTTTACCAGCAGCACTACTTGTGGCAGAAAACGCCCAAAGCGGACACAATAGCCGAGCTTTCTAAGAGCAGCTGGCGCAGAAACGTAGCAGCAATGCAACTTGGTAAGTTGCCACAACAGTAGATGTTTCTAGTCGTGGATTCCCTTTTATCAGTTATCAGGAGTGTTCTTGTCTTTCTGCTGCTGTACTTCTGCAGGTGGTCAGGGAGTCCGAGCGACGGCGCTTCCGTGGCCACGCTGCATACGGACAACATGACACCCACAACTAGCATTGAACACCTCGAGCAAGAACACAGCAGTAAATGACACCATGTTTGATCCGGCGATACGCAGAATGCAAGTGGGCACCAAGATCACTCTTGGCTAGTTAGATTCACGTCGTAACTGTTCTCATTCTCGCCGTGATTTTTTCAACATCGCCTCAATCTTGAGGCCCTCACTCGCATACACATGTTCATCCTGAGCTCTGCATCTGAGGTGACCCCAAGATCGTGGATCAGGTGCTAGAGCTGGATGGTTTGTGGGCAGGGGGCTCGATGACGGGATCCTGTGCGACATGCTGATTCGCACTGAAGCTTGAGAAAGCCACTGCATGCGCTCGCACTGAGACTTGAAATCTGAGTTGAGACATTTCAAAACAAAGGTCAAGCAAAAGTTCCAGCTGGATGAGAAGCGCAAAGAGGCTGAAGTCCCGTCTATGCAAAGTCAGCTGAGTTGGCTTGCTGACGCGCCTGCGACAGCAGAAGCAGTAGCAGTAGCAACAGCGCTAGCAAGAGCACACGACTGCTCGCTACTTTCTTGCGAGCCTCCATGCCGCTGTTGTGGAATTCGATGGCGAGTGCTAATACACGTGGCAGGTGAATAAGGTGCAAAGCCAAATCACCGAGAAGAAGAAGGCCTCCAAGGGCCAAGATAAGTGCCCGGCTCTCAGCAGTGGCTCTGCAACTGAGGAGAGGAAGTATTGCTTCATGCGAATTGCTGAAAGCCAGTTGCTAAACGTGTGGGGGATGCTCTTGGTAATCCGGAAAGAGGGTCTTCGCTTCGAGTCAGCACAGATCCGCAGTCCTTTAAACCTCCCAGAACCCCACGTATATGTACCCTAACTGGGTTATACGTTATACGTATAGTTACCTTGTCTATAACCCCAATGACTAAGTCCCGTGCATACTCTCGCTCCAGAAGGTGAGGACCTGCTGCAGCAGAAGACGGCCCTTGAGGCCATTGGCAGAAGTCTTGGTAGTGTCAGAGCTGAATGGCTTTCTAAGGAAAATAGCAGTGCAGTGTGCGCACACAATGTGAGAACCGTCAACTCAAATGGACCACTACTTGAAAGGAGTGGGTGCAGCCGAGGAAGAATCATAATCGCGTAAGTGCCTGTTTCCGGATAGACTTGGAAGAGCTGTTTGAATGGTCCTGGCCCGGCGACATGCAGGGCAACATCCGCGTGGCATTGCCAAAGACACTGGAGTTGACCTCATGTCAGCAGCAGCCCAACATGATAGGAGGCCGTAACGCATGCTGGCCCATGTAGTCATTGTGGTCCTATATTTTTTGTGGAATCTTGCGTTGCGGGTCCCATGCTGCGCGAGCATGCCTCAATCCTAAGTCGGCCAGGGGGAGGCAGCAGACTTCGAGAAGGTCGTGGAAGAGACCCAAGCCAAGAGGGCCACTCTTCCATGGCTTTATTCGATTCGGGCTAGGAGGTTCAGGGCTTTTGTTGAACTGTTGCCTTTAGGGAGTCTGGGATTGAAGCGCAATGAAATTGCGCTTCGTTGAACCGAGGATTTCAGCACGGGGCGGCTCTTGGGGGTGTTTTCGTTCAGGAGTTTTGGGGTTTAGATAAGGCTCAGCAGCGAGTTCAGGCCTTCTTTCGAGCATAGTTTGGACTAAGGGAGCAGAGGAGTACCTCAGCTTGGGGTTAAAGTTTGGAGCCTTTGTCAAGGAGTTGCTAAGGAGCTTGCGATTGGGACTGCAAATGCAAAGAAGAGCGTATGCCATGGCCAATTGCACCTGGGCAGCTATTGCTATGGCAGGACAAGCTCCTTGGTGCCATTGGAAATCTGGCCACACCCTCGTTGTGCCATGTGGGTTTTACCTGGACCATGTCGAGACTTGGGCAAGCTTCTGTGCAGGGGGCGGGAGGGCAAACACGGCAAGCCAAAGCAGCAGCCTCTGGCCACAAAGGTCCACGACACTGTTCCCGTCTCCCAAGATGAGGACAAGGACAACAAGGCGCGGGCGAAGGTCTTGTGCAGGGATGCCCGTAAGCTTGCTCTCCCAGACCGCCTGCTTCGCCATGCAGCGTCTTCTTGCAGAAAGCCACATGCTGACTGCACGGGTCATGTCAGGTGGTTGCTACCTGGGGAGTTCCTCGCAGCTTCGAGGGCAAGACCTACCAGGCAGCCTTTATTTATGACAAACAAAACCTGATGCTGCTGCTGGTGCTGCTCTTGCTGGTGACCACGATTGTATTTGTGATGACGACAGTGATCACGGTGGCGACAGTGGTGACGCAGGCGATCCGTATGTTGAGGAAGAGGGGATCGCAAGCTCTTATCGCAGGCAAACGGCTTCCGGCCGCACTTCGAGCTGCTCGAGATGATCGGTGCCGTTGAGTTCGACGCCGGGCTCGAGGCTGCTGTTCGCTTTGGGTTTCGGAAGATCTCTTTGAGGCCCTTCCGGGCTTGGCTCGCAAACTTCTCTCGCGAGAGGTCGCCGGCCACCGGGGCTACTTCTTGTCGGGCCCCGGTGTGCTGCTGAACCAGGCGTTGATCAACTATGGCCGGATGCCCACTTCAGTGAAGCCCTGCAAGTTTCCCTACTTCTGGGGCGGATTTTCGTGTCGAAGTCTTGAGGTGGGATATTTGCAGTAACCTAGTGCACGGTGTCCAGAGACCGCTCTGGTAGTGACCACTAGCCGCAGTAGCCAGGGTGTTGGCTTAGATAGGCTTAGATCAGCCCAGCCAGCTCCCATCAGCTGCCTCGGTGATTGGAGGTCTGGCCTTCCTCTCGCAGCGCGGCTACACTCCCCTGCTGCCGGCTCAGGGATTCCACGCCTCAACCTCCACCCGACCGGACATGTTGAATCCAAGGCAGCCACCCTTCTTCATGAAGAAGGCGCCCGTCCTTGCATCACTTTCGGAAGATGAAGTGTAGGCAGACCCGTGCCTGAAGAGCTTTTTGCTAGCTACATGCGATGTCCTAAGTCTACATCTGCTTCAGGCACATCGGTAGCTTGTAGCTGCCATAGCACTTGCTATCACGAGAGCGGCTGCACCTCCCAGGATCTGATGGCCAAAACGGCTGAGTTGGCAGCGGGCTTAGTAACTTGCGCCCCAAGCATCTCGAGATATGTCGAGCCGGGTGGCTCAGAGCAAGCGGTCTCTGCGAGGCTGACTATGACGATGTCTTGTACAAGGTCATTGAAGACAAGGCAGGTTGCTGTGGGCCTGAGCAGTGGGAAGGAGAAGTGATAGCCCGCTAGGCCCGAATAGTAACCTTTTCCCCTTACAGTACCTTTTTGGGTAATCTCTTCATGGGGCTCAGACTCATGTGGAGGAGCATCCAGAGCTGGACAAGTACCTCATCGCTACCTCGGACTGCCCATCGCACACACTGTTGAGGTTGAGGGTTTAGGGTTTGATATATGCGTCCTGCGACGGACCACCCCACCTGCGCACTTTGCGATGCTTGAGGGGCTTTCTTCAGTATCAGAGTGCTTTAGCATCTCCAAACTGCTGGGATGATCTGCGCAGGAGCAGCCAATCTCCGCGTTCCATCGAGGTCAGACGATCGACAAGGCGCCACTGCCAGTCTATCCTGGAAGGTCGTTTCCGGGATTCGAAGGTTTTGCCTTTGGCGCCTTCGACCCTGTACATAGGGCCATAGGGTCTGGAAATCCTTCGGCCGGTGAGGTTTACGATCCGACTATCCGGGGGGTCGCTGCCCCGAATTAATCAGAGCGATCCTGGGCTGTGCACTCGAGTTCAAGGCACGGATTCAAGCGGGATCCGAAAGCCCAGTGCCCGGATAGACCCTTCGGCCCGAGCTGCCCGAAGCCCTCGCCTTCAGACCCGCTTCCCGCTCCGCTACGTCGGCTACTCGTCCTGCTTCCGCAGGGAAGCCGGGAGCAGCGGCCGGGAGCTCAGAAGTTGCATGTCCTGTTGACTGCTGAAGAGCAAGAGGAGTTCCTCAAAGTATCAAAACGAGCAGCAGCGCCGGCCGCCGCGAAGGCAACAGCAGCAACAGCAAGAGCGAACGAAACTTTTTGTTGTTGGTGATGCCAATCTTAATTCCCGAAACAGAGAGCTGTAGGTGGAACCCGATGCCCTGAGGGCCACAGCACCCTACGAAGGTCGGGATATTCGCGGGATCTTCCGGGTTCACCAGTTCGAGAAGATCGAGCAGTTCGTGCTTACCGACCCAGAGAAGCGCCCACCTCGGCTCGCGGTTTTGAGGGCGGGTCCTCGATTTTGGGCTGGTGGCTGCAGGCAGACTATTATATATTACTGGCATGGCTTGTCTACTATATTTTTGTATAACCCCCGGGTCTAGCAGCTATTCGGGTCAGGGACTATTAGGGTGGGTGTGGACCCCGGGGGCGGTACTAAGGGACATGGTCCCGATGAGCACCCTCACCCTCCCTGTTTCCCGCCTGCTAGGGCGAGAGTACCCTTTTCGTCTCTCCCCGACCATTCAGGGCGCCGCCATTCATACGTGCGTCGCTAGGTTGCAGCGCCGAGGCTCCCTGATCCAGCATCTCCGTGCAGCTGGAACAACCATTACCGCGTATTGGAGTATTCCAGGTCGCAGCAGTGGGGCTCCCTGGTCCAGTAGCTGACAACTCTCTTACAGTGAGCGACATAATCCAGGTTGCAGCGGTGGGGCTCCCTGGTCCAGAACGTCACCTTCCAGCTGGAAACTCTTTTACAATTATCGACACAATCCAGGTTGCAGCGGTGGGGCTCCCTGGTCCGGCACAGCGCGATTCCTGCCGAGCATAACCCTCACATATTCCGGGGCGCCGCGGACGTCACCACGCATTGGCGTAATCCAGGTTGTAGCGGTGGGGCTCCCTGATCCAGTATCATCATCTCATTGCCGCCGCAACGCCTCCTACCATTCACTGGTGTATTCCAGGTTGCAGCGGTGGGGCTCCCTGGTCCGGCATCACGGTTTCCCTTGTATTGGCCCGACGAGCTCCAGGTTGCAACGCTGGCGATCCCTGGTCCAGGCCCTTAGCTCTCCTGAACTTTCCCAGGATCACACACGAGCATGCACCTGCATTGCGTGCTCCCACACTGACACTCATTGCGCACCGCACCATTCCCTAGTGTTTAGGTTTCTGCACTGTTGCCAGAACGCCTACGACTGGAGCACATCACGTGTAGCTTTTTGTACCCTCTCGTGAGTTAGCACTCCGCTCGTGTAGGCTTTGTTTCGACGGTCATTTGGAGCTTTGAACCGTTGCGGGTCTGCATCGTCCATTGATGACACCTGCGCTCAAGGAAATGGCATTCCCTGGCCTCGAGAGTGCATGTGACAGAAGTCTGGGCGATGCCAAAACGCTGCCTAGTATGTACCCCTTGCTTCTGCCGTTGCTTTGCCTGCTCTGCATGGTGCCATGACGTTTTCGGAGCACCGTGCCCCACTTGCGTCTTAGCCCTCGCGGGTGGAGACAACGTGGGCGCCCGTCCCTTTGCCAGGGGTCGACTTCTCTCTCTCTCTCTCTCTCTCTCTCTCTCTCTCTCTCTCTCTCTTTCTCTCTCACTATATTTTTGTATGAAATGTTACAGAGACGTGTAGAGAGTCTTGGGTTCGGTGGGCTGCAAAGTGGCAGAATCGAGGTCTTGGGAGGAGCATGAGTCCATGATCGCCATGGCGCAGGAGATCCTAAAACCAAGAGCCCCAAAGCGCCGCTAAACCCTTACAAAAGGGGGTTGCTTATTGTAATTATGGTATAATGGTTCCTTAGTGTAATTGTGGTATAGTGGTTCCTTGTTGTAATTGTGGTATAATATACCCCAAACCCTATTCTAATCATTAAGGTCCCTACATTATGTCAAGTTCTATCGAGCCATTGCTCCTTTTCTCACAGACTTCAGCGCATGCATGGAAGGAGTTCTACCAGAGCCTGGGCATTCCTTATCGAACCGTGGCGATCGTTTCCGGAGAGCTGAACAACGCAGCTGCCAAGAAGTGCGCAGTGAAGTTAGGAGGCGCTTTCAGATTTTCTTTATTATTGTGATTTCCGCTTGCAAGCTTCTTCGGCCCTAACCGTGGATGCACGTCACCAAACTGCGATGAGGTACGATCTAGAAGGATGGTTCCCAGGCGACAACGAGGGGAAGGGCAAGTGTCGGCCCCAGCGGAGCTGGCTGAGGACAGGGCACGAACGCCTTTAAGATGAGTCGCCTCTGATGTTGTAGGGGGTTCAGGCTATCCAAGCACTGGACCCACTCAGGTACAGAGAGCTGGTGTCTTGCTCGAACTGCCTGGACTACCAGGCGGATGGTTTTCCAGCACTCCTAACTATCTAAATCTTTCAAGAAGTGTTTTTACTGAGGAAGCGCAAGAGCTGTTCTGGGAATACGGGCTTGCCGTTCTGTCTATGAGAGTGCCCGATGGCAAAGTCGGCTGCCATAGATCCTTGGAAGGGGCGAAACCAGACACTCAAACAGCAGGCCGCAACCTTCATACCCAAACTCCATGACCACAACCCGAACCCTTGACCCCAATCGCGAAGTCGCAGCCCCCGAACCTCGAGAGCACCCCACCTCAAAGCAGAACCGGCCTTCAGCAAAAACAGCAGAGAGAAAGGGGCGTCAACAAGAACACAAGAACTTAAACCCCGAGCCTCCAGCCCTTGACAGGCCCGGGCGATGCAGACCAAGTTCGGCTACCGGCCAGAGGACCCGCGGAGTCCTCAGCTGACAGCCCGGAGAGCATCATGTGCAGCAACGGTGCTGATAGTAGAGTCATCGTGCGCATACTACGACGACGACCTGTGTTGTCGTTGGTGGTAGTGGTGGTGTGGTGGTGGCGCTGCTGCTGCAGCTACCACTACCCCCACCACTAACACTGCCACTGTCACTGCCAACGCCACTGCCACCGCCACCGCCACTGCCACTACCACTACGACTACTGCTAGTTCTACTACTTCTCCGACAACGACGACTACTACTTCTACCACCACTGCGTCTAGCACCTGCTACAGTACCTGCTGCTAGTGCTGCTGCTACTCGTGGTACTGCTGTGTACTCAAATTGTGAGTTTAGATGGCGGGCAAAGCCCAAGGTCGATCAGACAGAATCGCAGAACGTATCTGCGAGGTTTTGCCACATGCTCAACAGCACGCTCTGCGCAACGGCCACAGCCTCGGTACTGCGTGCGTCCAATTAAAACGCATCGCAGGTTAGTACAGATGCATGCGCATCATTCTCAGATGGTGTTATTCGATGTTGCGCGGTGTTAGTGGTCGTGGCATGATGAGTGAAGGCACGCTGAACACACCGGAGATTCGTTTCCGTCAGATGTCGCGTTTGTCTTGTCGAATTGCCGAGCCTTTATTCCAGCGTTAGCTACATGAATATGTCGTCCCGCCAAACTCTTTAAAGATTTGAGAAGGCAAGCATGGTCAGTGTGATCGTAGCTACGGCTGCAACATCAGTACCAACACTCAACCACGAGTAGCAACAGTAGTGAGAAACTAAGAAGAACCCCATTGCAAACGCTGAACTCTGAACCCTAAACGCCGTAAACCCTAAACCGTAAAAGGCCCAAAGTATTCGATCGCTCGGTTGCTTTGCCGTTTCGAGTGGCCTTCGCATTCTCCCGAGGCCCCCAAATCCCAAATCCAAGAGATGAATCTTGACACCCCCCGTCCTAAAAATCCATAGCAGTACCAGCAGGATCATGATGGTGATGAATCATCATGAGGAGATAATGTGCTGCATGGTGGTTGTCTCTCCTTTTGACAGCTTTTCTTTTAACTCTAAATCCTAAACCGTAAACCCTGTCTCGGCCTTAGGATGTCCCGCACAGGGGGCCGGCAGACTTCGGATTCCGGGCTGGGTCCGAGGAACGAGCCCTGTGCAGCATCGTTGAGAACTACCAGGAGCAGGACGGCGTGCGAGTGCCGACCCCGGGGCCCTGTGCGAGCATAGTCTGCACAAATGATCTGCCCCATTGAGAAGTCAAGATGAAGCTCTTCTCGAAAGCAACGCAAAAAGGGCTCAACCACGAACGTTGAGGGCTTTCCACCACTGGTCCTGGTGCTGAACAGAACTACACCCAAGTTTGTCCCTTCCTATCAGACTTCCGAAGACAAGCAGCCCATTTTCTGAGGTCCCTCGTGCCTTGGTTCCTTTCCTGCTGGGCCAGGACGGGACCCTTGTGATTAGTTGTGTAGTGTTCGCCTTTTCCGACCGCATCTTGGCGAAGTTGCCAGTCTGGTAGCCGTCCGCGCGCTGACTTAGTACTAGCTGTAACAACCCCATGTCCATTCTTCTCAGCTTCTATATACGGCATATGCGAACAGACCATGTGATGTCAAAGTATGTTCTACGTCGCGCTTGGAAGGAGTTCTTCCCTTTCGTGAAGACGGTGAAGGAAGAGCGGCCTGCCGCGAAGGGCAAGGCCTCCGTGGGGGGTCGCTAACACTTGGAGTAGGGTTTCGGAGCAGATCACATTTCCGACGTTTATGCCTCTTCAACTATACAAGGATTAGCGGCTTAGCGGGAAATGTGGTCTCTACACAGCCCCAAGCCTCAAAGATAAGATGTCAACGCTGGGCTTGAACTGGCAGTGCCCGGCATGCAACCGCCATTCGCGAGAATTTTTCGGGAAAACGGCCTCCAGACCTCCAGCGGGCCCCAGACCGAACGCCCAACTAAACCCGCAAGCCCTCGACCCTGAACGCTAGACCATAAACCCTCCGTGACCTCGGGTACAACGGCTGAGAAGGGGCTTTTTCTTTCAGGCATGCACACAGAGGCTGCCCATACCGCGCCCAGCGGGCTGACCGCTTTTGAATCATTGCTGAGACGAAAAGGGCCCCTCAAAAAAAAACATAATCCCTGAACGTGAAGTGAACCCCAAGTCCTTAACCGCCCCTCGTCCCGGAGCATTGAATCCTGAAGCCGAAACGACCAGGCGAAGAGTCTGGGGCTTAGCACTCGTTGCCAACCTTGGGTCAAGTTTCAGGGGTTCAGGGGTTCAGGGGGTAGGGAGTTGAGGTTGGTGGGTAGGGGTTTTGGGAACAGTGCCTACCTAGTTGAGGGTTTGGGGGTTTGGTAGGGCATGGTGGCGTGTCAGATTTACGTAAAGGTTTATTCAAGGGTTTCGGAGATCAGGAGTTCTGAGTTTGTGCGTGCGCTGCTAAATCAGGCATACCAGGGTTGATGCTTTCTATTTTCGGCGGAGCCTAGATGCAGGAACGTGAGAGATCAAGTACTTGCTTTGCGATACCTACCTCTGTACACCATGCTACCTAAGCCTTGAGTCTGTAGCCACTCTCCCACCTGGAATCCAAGGAAAACAGGAAAGCTTGAGCACCGAAGTCCCCGAACCCCAAGCAGAGGATCCTTCACCACTCCACCCTAAAGCTCCTGATAGCCTGATGGCCAGCCCGAGGCAAGAAGTGAAGGCTCTGCAAAAGTCCATGTTCCTTCCACTCGCACCTTGGGAGCAGGGTCCAAACGCGGTTGCCGGCAAGGGGCTCTACCTGGCAGACCCCTCTACCAGGTCTGCCAAGTCTACTACGAAAGATTATGTTTAGGGCTTCGAATCCGGTAGGCAGGTTTGCAATTGCCGGCGAAAGGCATTCTGCTCGAGTGATCCGGGCTTGCGGCAACCGCGGGGGCAGTACCCTTTAACCGCCTCCCAGAATCTCACGCTTTGAGGAGGATCCGAAGATCGGACCCAAAGTTTACCTGAAGGCGCCTAGCAGTCAACCTCTGCCCAGGCCTCCCCAGCAGCTGAATTGCTAGGAGGGCACGATCTCGCCGTCTTCATCCCTCCTAGAACAATTGCTGTGTCAGGGAGGCCTGACTGCATTCAGGGTGGACCCCTGTTGGTTCAAGATAGCACCCAAGAAATCTTGAAGTCGTTGCGGTGTAGCCATAGACGCACACGCACACAAACACACACTTCGTCATCATAGCGGCTATCACAGCATCTTAACTGCTACTTGTGGCACCGGGGCCGCCCCGACAGGAACCCTCCGCTGGCTGTGGGGGTCCCTCCCTGTAGGCAGGCGAAGAAATTCGCAGCATTAGATCTCCAGAGCCACCTGCGGTTTTGGAGAGGGAGCGACTTGGAACTTCCTCCTTGGCCTCCACTTTGAGGGTCTTGCTCAAGATTACTCCTTGAGCTTTTCTTCAGTGTTGTTACATGAATCACATATGATACACATATTAGATATTTTCTTTGCGGCCGCACAAGGGGGGAGAATTAAAGTCGTCCGCGCCACACTCGCTCCACTCGTGCCTCTCGCCCCACTCGCGCCACTCGTGCCAATCGCGCCACACGCCACTCGCGCCCCTCGCTCCACTCGCTCCACTCGCTCCACTCGCTCCACTCGCGCCACTCGCCACTCGCTCTGTGGGCGAAAGGAATGAGTGGAACAGGGCGAGTGGAGCGAGTGGCACGAGTGGAAAACACGCTTCTAGTGGAACGACTGACGCGAGTGGAACGGTCTGAGGGAGTGGAACGAGTGGCACGAGTAGAACGGTCGGAGCGAGTGCTGGCCCCTAAATTAAAGACCAGGCCCTCAACATCCCAAACCCTGAACACCCTTTACCTTCTGTCTTGCTCCAAGAGCCAGGGCATTTCGACACCTGGCCTTGTTTGGAGTTTAGGGCTTTCGGTGTGTAGGGCTCGCGGCTTAGGGTCTAGGGCTCAATGCAGTTGTTCGATTCAGGGCTTCGGGTTTAGGGCTTTGGGTTTGGGGCTTAGCGCTTGATTAGGGCTTTGGCTGAACGGCTTTGGCTGAACGGCTTCGGGCTTAGATTAAATTAGATGACATTATGTTACATATTTCGTCTATGTTATAGTATATATTACATTATTTATGAAACTAAACTCTATATGATACTATGCATTCTTTTTTACACTGTATTATATATGAACTAAATGATGTGTTATATTATGCCGACACTCTTTATATGTTAATACAATATAATATAATATAGTATATTAAACTATTTCATATTATATTACATGATATTATTATTGCTTCCCTTGGGGTGAGAAGAATGCTTGCTATCCTGCAGCGTCTGCGTCTGCAGAATGGAGCGCTGTCGGAAGTCGCAAGAAGCTTGCCGCTCACGCAGTTTAGCGCTTCTGGAGCATTCTCTCCACAGGACAGGCGACTTATGCGGTGAAAAGTTGCACAAGTTCGATGTTCTCATGTTTTCTTTGGGTTCGTCCCCGTCCCCCCCCAACAATACCGATAACGCACTATCGCTTTCAGACTCAACGCGGACACAGAGCCGCCGCACGCAAGCACTTCGGTCCGCCGTGCTTTAGAAGCTCAAGAAGAGTTCGTCAGATCAGGCGCAGGATGGTGTTTCATTGCCTCATTCATAGTAAAGCAGCATCGCTACAGCGTCAAGCCAGCGTAAACAAGGACTCCCTGCCCTACAGGTACCCGATGGCTTCACGGCCAGGAAAGCCAAGAGTCGGGTTCAATCAGTTTGCAGTATCCTTGCCACTCCACTTCATCCACGCCGGATGCCATGTTCTCGAATCTGGACTTGCGGAGCATGCGCTCACTGCAGTCGCAGTCGCGATCCCAGCAGCGGCTGCTAAAGTCACAGGCTGGGACGACATCGACGGCGTGGTTCCTGAGTTTCAAGCCATTCATTGGAGACGCTTGGGACACTCGGACATGCAGACCTCATTTGCTGCTAGATGCAGGCCGTCCGGCGCTTCCAGAGCCTGACGTGCCGAGCACATAGATGGATCAAACATTGATCTTTGCCCCGGCACAACAACAAGTTGACAGATATACAGATATCAACTGTGAGAAAGAAGTGATGCAACCTGAACTTCACTATGAAGCAGGTATTTCTGACAGGAAGCATGACGTTGAACAATGCCTTACAGATGGAGAAGCAAGATAGGTTCACGCGCCTAATCTTGCAGTCGAAGTGAGATACTGTCTTTGAACGAGGTACTGCAGTTTCATGCTCTTACAGTTTTTTCTCAGTTACGACCTGACGTGATAGTATCATTGCGAACCGACCGTAGTGGTGGGACATGGAGCAATCAGTGAATCCGCCAGCGAGGTGCGAGATGTAGGATTCTCGTTCAGGAGTGCTAGGGGTATTGGCACTAGCTACTACGGTGTCTCTAGTGATGAAAGTCAGGAGAGCAACATCTAAGTCTAAACCCTGAAGTCTACGAAGGAGTCCTCTGCATCCCATCGGACCCACCTCCAATGTACCGCCTGCAGGCATCTTTGCGGCAGAGGGCCTTGGCATCCCAACCCGCCACGAGTCCTTTCCCGGCAAAGCTTTGTTCCTTTGTTTTCGGATCAAGCATGTATGGACCGTCATTACGCGGGAATTCTTGTTCTTGACTGTGGTTTTACATCACCAGGTAAGCAGCCACCAAATCAGTGGCGCTCGGAAGGAGATTCCAGAGAACGAGGCCGGCGAGCGGAAGGGGGTGTTGACGCGCACACAGCCCTGGCTGCGGGTGGTGGCGGGTGGTGCGCGCAAGATTGTGGGCTCTCGTTTGTTGTCCCGAATTTTGTATGTTCTAAATTCCAGCTTACTGTCACAGGTAGATGTCCTGAGCCGCCTGACTTTGGAAGAGCTGCAGCAGCTCGTGACATCGCCCCCGGTTCTGGACGAAGGCCTTTTCTCGTCTCTACGCGGCGTGAGCTAGGCGTGTGACAGCTTGCATGCTCCGTGTTGCATTCTCACAGCCTTTCTCCAGTCTGTACTTTCGGCACCCAGTGTTGAGATACCATTATGGATACTATGCAATGTGATGTAGTGTCGATGGACTTCTATGTGTACAAAGCCAGTGCACACATATGTATGGTCCTAGCTGCACGATTTCGCTTCTGCAGGCGACTACCAGGCCAAGCTGACCCTTCTGAGCCCCAGCCGGGTGCCGCTCGCATCCAGCGGTCCCATTCATCCACAGTGGGTCCAAGTGCACGTTTACAACCTCAGCGAGACCCTCGGCTAAAACTTTCTGTCGTTTTCTACGTGCTGTGGGCGAACTTCCGCTGTGCTCTTTGACCCGTGGAGGAACTTCGTCGGTGCCAACCAGATGTTGGCCTTTGCCGAAAGCGGCCCTGCCTTAGGGGGCGCATTCCACGTGGGTGTGGAGGCGGACGGACTTTGCCCCTGAATACCTGCAACGAGAACACCCTACCCTGAACCCCTTGAAACCCTAAAACCACCAACGCCGTTGCAGGTCTTCGGAGCCGAGTGGTCTTACGGCGTCTATGGCATCGCTTGCGATCCGCCGCGTTCAGAGACGGCGCACGTCTACGAGTGCAGCGTTTACGTAGGCTCGACAGACGCTTGGTGTCCAACGATTACTGTTAGAACTGCTGATAGTTGTGATTGCCAGGTTGATTATAATTATTGTTGTTATCGTTTTCGAACTATTGCTTTGCCGATTGTTGTTATTGTTGCTGCCAGCCCGTTTGTTTGTTACTGCTCTTGGCGCGCCAGTGCGCCTTGTGCAGTTAACGAGGTCAAGAGCCAGATGGAAGTTGCCGACATCCTCCATACGCTCTGCCAAGAGTGGCGTGGGCAGGACTACGACGTCTTGAGTCACAACTGCTGCAGCTTCGGGCGAAGGCGCGATCTGTTCTCTTCCTGTGTCTCAAAGTGCTGCTACCATCCCTACCTATACCTTAGGTACGGCCCCCATACAGTAAGAGTCCATAATAGGGCTACTATTAAGGCCCTACTATATCTATATTATGAATATTATTCCCCCTACATGTTATCTCACGTCCGAATCTCCTGAACCGGATTCAAACACACCGAAACTTTTAGAAAGCTTTCGGTGCTGGCGGTCCAGGTTCGTGGAAGCCCTTGGGGTGGGACCCATGCCGGACTCTTGTGCTTGTCATTGTAGATCTGCGAAGGTTGCGCAGGTTTTGGGTTCTAGGCCACAAGATGGATGTTAGCTTACCTTTCCCAATCTTTTGCTTATTTTGGCTCTCTTGGTTAGCGTTGCTTCCGCTTCTAGGGCAAGATGACGCATGCTATCTTGTTCCGAATCCCAGTGTTGCGATTGATATCTGAACTCCCTAAAGTCTTTGGCTTCTTCTTTAATTGCCCGAGCAACGGCCGGGCAATCTTCAAGCCAGCGTCTAAGCCTATACTTGAACTCGAAGACATAGAAGATAATTACGCAGTTTCTCTACGGGAGAACCCTCGCTTGAGATGTTTGCAGTCTGGGGGTCTAGAAGAACAAAAATGTGCAGCACCTTCACAAGTTGTGCTGCTGCTTCCATACACCTGATCAGCCAAAGTGCGTATCACTCATTGGTATCACTACTAGATTGTCTCGTTCACTATTCTATCGTTTACGCCTCTTTCTAAAGCATCCTGAAACTAAATCCACAGCCCAAACCCTAATCCCTACACCCTAAACTCTCAACCCTAAAGCCCTACACCCTGAACACCGACAGGCTTGCGACCTCCCAGAGCCTCAGGTGCTATGTTGTGCTCTAGACACTCCAGCACCAGATCCCCGAAACACCACTTCTGAGCCTCTGGATCTCCAAGCTCACAACCAGGAAGCCCTAGACCAGGCTTAAGCCTCAACTGGCTAAACCCCGAGACCCCAAACCCAAACCCTAAACTTCAGACCCTAAGCCAATGAAGCCCTGAACCACAAACCCCCAGATTACCCAACACCCAGCTCTTTTGAGCTCAGAGGACTGGGTGGACCGCTTTGCGCGGACGCTCCATGGGGCAAGGGCCGGGATCCAGGCAGCCCAGAAAGGGAAGGGTTAAGGTCTCGGGCTAGATGTTGACTAGGTTTGAGGGGTCTAAGGGGTTTAAGGCGGTGCTTGGAGAGCTCAGAGTTTCGAGGTTCTTTGGGTGGGCTTCGTTGCAGTTTCACAGGGTTGCATAGGATTCTGATTCAGGGTCTGCCCTTCAAGTCCGAGTGGGGCTCGGAGTTTAGCGTTTATGAGGCGACGCCTGTCGTGAAAGCGCCTGGTGCTTGCACTTCGGTGCATAAGTTTTCAACATCGCTGCTTGTCCTGGTTATCAACTCCTTATTTTGGGTGTTAAGGCCCCCCTACCCCCCCAAAGTCACTCTACAGATTCGTGGGTTTCGGAAGTGATGTGTCCTCAGGGTTCCCCAGATTCAAGACCTGAAACGCCAGATTCTAGCTGTTTATATACTGTCGGGCCATCGGGCTGTCGGGCTTTAAGGTTTAGGGTTTAGGGAAAAGCAATTTTAAAGCCGGGAGTTGCAAGTCTTCTTTCTGAAGTCTTCGGCACCCGTCGACTTGCCGTGCGGTTCGAAGAGCGTTCGCAGCCTCAACGCTCCTACCGCGCACTCCGCAGACCTACCTTGACAGCCATGGCGTCCCAGACAACTTCCCGTGATGCCGCCGTGGAGTACGAGGGCCTGGTCCATAAGCAGCCAGTGGCTCGCACCTCCCGCAAATGGCGCCTTGGCCGACCACTTTCGTCATCTTGTCGCTATTACTTGTTGCCATACGTTCTTCAATCTTTCTCTGCATGCTCAATTCGGATACTACGGTGAAACTTTCTTACTAGTATTAAGCAATACTCTTGTAGTTGTTATCACGCCTTATAAAATGATGATATCTGATACTACTGGTATTTTACATAGACTCCGTGTGGCGATTATTGCTGTGGTGGTGGGTATGCGTCTCGACGAATACGCATCTATACGTTTAGAAATACAGTTGCATCTTGTCATGATGATGACAAAGAAGAAGATGACGATGAACACTTTATATCCGTCCCATAGTAGCTGAGTAGGTAACCTTCAACGTTAATCTTTCCAGGCTTATATAATGTCACCATAATTGACAAGGTTATCATTTTTTGGGCTAGGGTACTCAGCCTCTGAGTACTTGAGAAGGGTCATGGCACTTAGTAACTAGGGTTATAAAGTTGGTAACCATACTTACAGTTGCTTATAGCCCCAATAACGGTACTTATATCCTTACTTACTAAGTCCCATGATCCTCCAAGTAGACCCTAAACCCTAAATCCTATAGATCCCTTGAAGGAACCCTATAGATCCCTTTGAGGAGCCCTTTAATTGGATCCCTTGTATCCTCTACCGTATTTATGTGTATGTATATATATATATATATACATACATACACATGTGCTGCCCCCCCGTTGAAAGACTACCATGTTTATATATATATATATATATGTATATACACATGTTTGTCCGTTTGGATCCTTCTGAAGGTACTTCCTCGGTGCCGGCCTTGCTCTGCTCGGCGTCGCCGGGGTCGCAGCCAAGGCATCTTAGCTTCTGAAATGTGGGCAGTTTCCCAAAATTTGGGGTACCTTTAAAGGGATCCTTTAAAGGGTTCCTTAAAGGGATCTATAAGGGTTCTATAAAGGGTGTGTGTGTGTGTGTGAAGTCTTCACAGCTTTGGAGGCTGTGGAAAAGCGGCATGGGGGCAAGCCTGCACTAATGGTAACCTCATGATAACCTCATTCAACATGACCTAGGTCTAAAGTCTAAGATGTATTCTTTACATAATACGTACATACATACATACATACATATATATATATATACACACACATACAGGTGTGTATATGTGTTCATACAGATATCATAGACGCAGTATATACATATGTACTTAGGACTCCCCAGGTTACAAGGGTTACTGAATACAGACGACTCCATAAAACCCTGGTGCAAACGAAGCCCTGGTCTATGTTGTGTCCGGGGTGAGGCAATGAGCTCCGGTGGCGTGCTGTTTTCCTCGAGTGCCGCACGGAAAGGCTACAGGGCGAAGACAAAGCAATGTTTTGTAGGTGTTTTCTGGTAAAAGGAAAAGGTGTTTTTAACATTAGGTCTTCTTGGCAAACACTTTGTATAGATGATCGATCGCTTGATAGGGTTGAAGGTTTACAGGCAAGAGGATGTCACATCTAATGCGCTGTAGGCGGCCTTAGAACCCTGAAGGCGCAGGACTACAGTCCTCAAGCCCTGAACACTAAATCCCTCAACATTCAGCCCTAAAGCCTTAAACCTTTATGAAGTCCATATAAGGGGCCTGAATAAATAGAAAAGGGTTTGGGGGCCCAATATACTTGTTTTATAATAAGGAACCCCCCAAACCCTGAACCCTAGTAGTTGAAGTCCTACAACACTCACTACAAACTGAAGCCCTAGAGGTACCATCCAGGCCGCTGAGACTTGGGAGGAGCTGCCCGGTATTGACAAGGTCATCCGCAAGGCAAAGGGTGTCGGGCTTTTGGTGGTTTTGATGAGAGTAGGTAGCCTTTAATTTTTGTGGGTGTGCTATAATCCCTGCAAAATCCCAATATACTCCCAAGGGTTAACCATTAGTTCTTAAGGGTACTGGACAAGTAGGAAAAGCGCCTGTGTTGATGAACTCCACCCCTGCAAGGCGCAGAGCTTGAAGCAGGAAAAGCCGATGCGCAACTTGCAGGATCTCTTCTATGACTCCCAGCCGGAGGAGCTTCCATGGACCCTTCAAGTTCTTCAGAACTTAACCTTGTAGCTGTTTGGGTTTAGGGTTTTATCTGGGGTTTGGGCTTACGGTCCGTAGTTTAGGGTTCTGTGGTTCAAACACTTTCTAAAAGTTTAGGATGGTTGAAGGTTTACCCTGTAGTTGGGTGGGTATCTGGCAAGCAAGGATTCGCACAGAATGCGTGATTGACACCGTACAAGCTGCCGCCTACCTTGGCCAGGCTGTCGTGTTCCTCTACAAGGCCATTGACTACGATGGGCTTGAGTGCCCGAACAACTCGCCGGTTGGATGCGCCGCCAGTGTCGCAGGCTTCATCACGTCCATCAGCTGGATCGCTTCGTACCTGTCCTTTGCGGCGAACGCTTGCGGCCAGGCTGTCAACAACGGCGCTCTTTGTGCTGGCGACTTCACGGCACTTATGGCCAACTTCGGAGAGATCGCCACCGTGGGCGCCGCTGCCAGGGCGGACTGCAACTTCGGCAAGAATGCTCTCCAGATCCTCACGCGCACCGAGACTATCTCCCCTCCCTGGAAGGAGTTCGTCCCGGCGGGAGCCTCGCCGGCGGTCGACAAGGCCTTGAAGATCAAGGGCCACAAGGACCAGCAGCGCAACCGTGACTACGACATCGTGCAGTGCGCCGTGGACGTCACTAACTCCGCTTCCTACATCGTCCGAGTCATCCTCCAGATACGTGCCGCAGGCAGCGCCTGTGCGGACCCCAAGTCCTGCGCAGTTGGCATCATGAACATAATTTCCTCCTTTGCGTGGATCTCGCAGTTCACGGCTCTCGCCGTCTCGGACTGCCAAGTGGGTGCCGACCAGAAAGCTCTGTGCACTGCAGACATCTCCGACACTCGGCCGTTCTTGAACTTCTATTCTTCTAGAGGGGTGTCCTAAAACTGACAGACTTTTTCAACATTTCAACCATCTTTGGCCTAGTTCTAAAGACCCTGCACGAACGGTCCAGGACATGGTGGCTGCGCTCACCAATGGCCCGGCTGCCGGCATCGCCTCCACTTCTGACTGCGCGGACCTCTAAGGATCGCAGCCTCATACCCAAAAGGGGTCCTAAGTACATAATGCTCCTTTAAGGGTTTGGGGCTCCTTGAAGGGCGTAAGGGATCCTCAGTGCGTATATAGTAGAATGTAGGGTTTCTGTATTGAGAATTACTATTATGATTTGGGGAACTAGCCCCCATCAGAGTACGTGGGACCCTTTGGGATAGGTGGCGAAGGAGCTGCGACGTTTTGGCGTGATGGACGCTCTGCCACAGCAGCGGCCCCGACCTTTTGAAGGACTGATCTAGGCTTCAGAATCCAGCAGTTACCTTAGCCAATGGGAGAACTTCAAACTTTTTGGCCTCGTAGTTGTGGTTTATCTGAGGAAGTTAGAGCTTGTTTGGATCCGGTTGCTGAAGAAGAGAGAGTTTGCTTTAGCCGTATATGTTACAGGGAGTCCAAAGGGAATATCTCGAACCCTCCCCCAAGTAGCCCAAGAAAGCCCCAGATCACTTCTATTCAGGAAGATAGACGCATTTCAAAAGGACTTGGGGGGGATCTGGAATTGACTGCAATCTACTTAGGCCCTTTAAACGACTTCGGGGCCCGAAGCATGCGATCTGGGAACTTGGATCCTTGACCGACTCGTTTAGGGATTTGGGGGTTTAGGATTAAGGGTGCTAGGGTTTAGCAATTTAGGGTTCAGGGGCGGAGCACGGGTGTGGCCGGCTTATGGAGGCACTTCAGAGAGACCTCGTTCAAAAGGGGTTCAGGCGTTTTGGGGTTCAAGGGTTCAGGTGGCAGCTGCTCAAGAATGACCTTGTGGCCCGTAGAAATTACGGGCCGCATCCAGAGAGATACTTCCAGGGCAACCTGTGCTGCCTCTCAAGAATAGGGGCCAGCAGGGACATGCTTATGCGTATAAAAACACATATAAATACATGTATTATCTGTTATATACCTATGGCTTACATATGCAGACCGGCAGACACGGGGAGAGAGCAAGGGTTCAGATGGTTCACCCCGGTTATCTGAATTAAAACGTTGCATCTAGGGTTCGAAATGGCTGCTCAAATCAACGGACTGTTGGCCCCGACATGTTTTGCCAAGTGAGGGCACTGCGCAAGACGTCGTTGAGGGTATGGCGCTGTTGAGAGGGTTGACACTCTCAGCTTCTGTTCGCTTGTTTGCTTGGTGCTCTCACCGTGCTGCACGGTGCCTCTGCGGCGTCCTGGGGAGGTGTCAAAGTTGTAGGGCAGAGGGCTGTTCTATTGATTCTATTGGATCTGTCGGCTGTCAGCGCCCCGCAGAGTGCACCTATGGTCACAGACTTGCCGATTGGTGCTGCAGCATGCGAAGACCATGATGCGAGTGAAAATGGTCCACTCAGATGCTGTTCATTTCTCAGCCCAGTTCATGTGCTCGCAGGCCTTGAGCGGAGAGGGTCGAGGGGTAAAGGGCCTCGTGCGACTTGGGCTAGAAAGTGCCAGTAGTGGCTTGCGGCACTTTGGTTGATCTGTTGCAATCGTTCAGTCATACTCCTCTCTAAACCCTACTCCCTAAACCCTAAACTCCCTGCAATGCGGGCTTCGTCCTTGCTTGAAAGCCTAAACTCCTCTCCCCTTGTCAGCTCAATTCTGGAAATTTTGAACCAGTCACGAACCTCAAGCTTGCCTGGTTCGAACATGAGTCAGCGTGAAAGCCGCACCGGCATGCCCAAAGCTCTAAACCCAAGCCCATGTGAAGGGGCTTTTCCAGAGAGAGAGAGAGCGAGAGAACAAACTCGGCGCAGGGAGAGCTTCTGGCAGGCACTTGGGACGGATCCGGGCTTCAAACTCAGCCCAAGGCAAGCTTCTGGCAGGCATTTGCGACGGATCCGGGCTTCAAACTCAGCCCAAGGCAAGCTTCTGGCAGGCATTTGGGACGGATCCGGGCGTCAAACTCAGCCCAAGGCACTTGCGACAGATCAGGGCTTCAAGCTCGGCCCAAAGAAAGGAAGGGCACTTGGAACGGATCAAGGCGACCAACTCGGCCCAAGCAAACTTTCTGGTGGGCACTTGGGACAGATCAGAGCTTCAAACTCGGCCCAAGGAAAACTTCTTCGGACTACCACGACAACTACCACTACCACTACCACTACCACTACCACTACCACTACCACTACCACTACCACTACCACTACCACTACCACTACCACTACCACTACCACTACCACTACCACTACCACTACCACTACCACTACCACTACCACTACCCCTACCACTACCACTACCACTACCCCTACCACTACCACTACCACTACCACTACCACTACCACTACCACTACCACTACCACTACCACTACCACTACTACTACTACTACTACTACTACTACTACTACTACTACTACTACTACTACTACTACTACTACTACTTCTACTACTACTACTACTACTACTCCTGCTGCTGCTGCTACTACTACTACTACTACTACTAACGCTACTCCGCTACTCCGCTACTCCGCTACTCCGCTACTCCGCTACTCCGCTACTCCGCTACTCCGCTACTCCGCTACTCCGCTACTCCGCTACTCCGCTACTCCGCTACTCCGCTACTCCGCTACTCCGCTACTGCTACTGCTACTGCTACTGGTACTGCTGCTGCTACTGCTACTGGTGCGGCTACTGCTACTGCTATTGCTACGATGACGACAACGGCGATGACGACGACGACTACTACGGGTACTACCACCTCTGCTATCACCACAGAATCAGCACTGCGAATGCCAAAGAGCGCCCAAACCCCTACCAGCCCAAAGCCACTGACGTCGCCAAAGGAACTGAGCTTCGCTGAACCTGCTCAGGCTGGGGGCCACGCGCTGGCGCGCTACGGTCAGCACGCCGGCCTTCGGGCGGAAATTGCGATACAGAGTTGCTTTTGGGGCTACTCTCTAAGTATTATTGTTGTTCTCATGATTGTTATTGTTACTCTTCTTATCGTGAGTGGCTATAGTCTGTAGTGGTTGCTTCAAGGGGCCATCGTAAGTTGCAGGGTTTAGGGATAAGAGTTTAGATCACCATTGGGGCGCATGAACAATCAAAGCAAACCTCGCATCCCAAGCTCCAAGCTGTCTTGACGTTCAAGAAAGGATCCCTAAACCCGAGAGATTCAAAAAAGCCTTTCAGGCTGTTGGCGTGTTTTGGAGCCAAGCTGAGGTCCTAAGCGCCGAGGCGGCTTCAAGGGGGGAGGGGAACCTGAATAACAGCTGCAGGCGATCGCTTGCAGAAGGTCGTGCTCGAGGTGGGGATTCATATTCTTGCTGTTTGTTGTTGTCGTCGTTGTTGTTAGTGTCAATATTCTTCATATCATGGGGTTCGGAAGGGGTTTCAAGGGCTGCATCACAGGACCTTAGATTGGGTTCTTGTTGACGGGATCCTACATTAGGCAACTGCCGTGCATCGAGCTTTTGCGACAGGGTGCTTCTTTCCAGCCATCTCTGGCTGATTGCCGTTGCATGTTCGGCCTCAGCGCGGATCATGAGTCAGATCGAGTCCACGCTGAACCTTCATGCTTCTGTGTATGAGGATGATCACTATGCGTGCACTGATCACAAGGATAACCGCGATGTTGAACATGACGACTGGTGATAATGGAGGCGACAGTCATGATGATGATGGTGACGGTGATGATGATGATGGCACTGATGATGCTGATGATGATTTGTAGGCTTATGGGTCTGGGTTGTGCAGGGCGAGTTATGGGTCCGACCATGATTGTAACTCGGAGAAGCTTGCAGGACGTGCCGGTTCTCTACCGGGTGGCGAAGCCCCACGTCGAGCGAGCCATCGTGCAGACGCAGGCCAGGCTACCAGTTTTTTCGGTTTCGGGACCACAGGGGGGAGGGGGGGGAGGGTGAGTTATCGATTGCTTTGCTGTTCAGGCAGGGCTTTGGCATGACATCCCGGGTTCCGTGCAGACGGCAATAATGATCTTGTGATCTTGTCCAAGAAGCCTGCTTAAGCTCCGGCTCTGCTATGTTAATGTTACGCTGCACTTAGGGCCTGAGGGATCCTCCAAGCAAATGCCCGCGATTCAGGTGTATGTCGTGGAGAAGGGGACGCAGGCAAGACCGCAGTTCCGTCTGTCGTAGTCCTCAACATTCCTGATGCACATCCCTTGAAAGGCAGCAGTATAGAAGTCTCTAGTCTGGTTGAAGCAATCGGAAGCTGCGAAGGCAAAGCAGGTCACCATACAATCTGCTTCGTCCACATGTACAACTAATAAGGTCTGCAGTGCTGAAATTGGAATCTCGCCTGGGCGGAAGTCAACATGCTGCAACATTCAAGCGGTCAATATGCAAACCAAACATAGAAGGTAGATGCAAATCTGTAGGGATAGAAGAGTCAGAATCACAAAAACTGTTGTCATTACAGCAACCAGGGTAACTATTACAGAAGTCAGAGCATGTACTTCCCGGTGAAAGCCCAGTAGGTGTCCGAAAGATAGTCGTCGTGGGTTGGTTGCATAACGCGAGCAGTGACGAGAGCAGCAAGTTCAGAACTGTGGCAAAATACAACCCGAAGATGATCTCGTGTGCTTGCTGGGTTTGAGAGTGTCGCGATAAGGTTGGGTCCTTCATTGCGCACAGCCATTCGGATCTCTGATCCCGTTTCCTTGAGCCAGGCCGGGAAGGTGATCCACAAGGCCGTGGTGCACGATGTGCCTGTGATGGTTGAGACCGGTGTGGAGACCGCGCGGCCGTATGTCCAGCAGGCCGAGCGGGATGTCGGCTTGCTGGCAACTTTTGCATCATCCTTGTGCTTGATGGTGAGGCTGGGCAGGCAATCCACAAAGTCGTTTGGCATGACGTGCCGGTGATGTATGAAACGGCACGGCCATATGTGGAGGAGGCCGCCGGCGGTTTCGGCCACCAACCCATTCTGTGCACATTCTTCCCGTCCCGCTTCGAGGAGGTCAAAAGTCCTTCGTTCCTAAGCTCCTGGAAGGCTACTGGAAGTTGTGCTGCTTCCCAGAAATTCCTAGAGTCCCCCCATACTGCAGCCGGGGAAGGCTTCGTAGGCGAGCATCTGTTGAGTCCCAAGTCCGGAGGTCCGACGAGTTGACATTATTATTTATTATTATTAGTAGTAATGTTATTGTTCAGATTAATATTACTTCTGTTACCAAGAGCAATAATAACGATAATAATGCTCCGGCTACTGCTTCTTCTACTTCTGCTGCTACTCCTCCTATCGCTACTCTAGCGGCTGCCTGCTCCGGCGACGAGTACTACAATACCAGCACTACTAGTAGTGTCGGTACTGCTAGGTAGTGTGCTGCTAGTAGCACTACCTAGTTAGCACTGTTAGCAAGAACTCTTGCTACTACCAAACATGCGATGAACTTCAAGCAACGCCAAAATCTAGCAGATCAATGAATCTCGTGTGCAGATATGGCAAGGGGTACGAGTACCGACGGAATTCGGCTGAACAGGCCGCCCGCGCTGCACACAGGGCCGTCGCCGAGGAGGCAGGGGGCAGAGACTTTGCCCCCGTAATGACCATAAGTCTTAGATATGGGCATGCAAATGTATATTTGCATTGGCTCTTGCTATTCACATGGACCTGCACTCCGATTTCATATTTAAGTACTGGTACTTGCTGACCACCAATAGGAAACCTCTTCGACTGATGACCAGAAACCGCAGATTTTACAGCAGCAGTTGCAGCTGCAGTTGTAGCAGCTGTGGCAGCAGTAGCAAAGGTGGCAGTACCAGTAGGCAGCAGCAGCCCTAGGAGCCGCAGCCGTAGCAGTAGCAGCCGTAGCATTTGCAGCAGTAGCAGCAGCAGCAGTAGCTGGAGCATTCATAGTAGTAATCATCATGATAAAACCAACTTATATAGTAGTCGTCGTAGAGCTAGTAGTGGTTGGCAGCATCGTCGTCGTGATGGTGGTGCTGGTGGTGGTGGTGGTGGTGGTGGCCGTGGTAGGCATCAGTTGTTGTTGTTGTTGTTGTCATACGCGTCATCGTCGCTGTTGTCGTGGTAGTCGTCGTCTTCGTCGTCCCTTGTCGTGATCGTGGTTGTGGTCTTGGTGGTGGTAGGAGTGACAGTCGTGACAGTTGCGAGGGTAATAGCAGCAACAGTAACAATCATCTTCACAGTCATATCACCGTTCTTCGTGTGTGAATACTGGAAATCCATACAATACAAGGAGATCATCGTCATCATGATAATCTCCAAAACAGCTTCAGTGATAAGGACCTTAGAAGGGAGGAGAACTACAATTACCGTGTTCGTCGACGTAACCATCATCATCATCATCGTCATCAGCATCGTCATCATCATCATGGAATCACGGGCGGGGCCCTCAATCCGTTTCTGTCCTGAATCTAACTTTCTTGGTCCCTGTGAGGCCCCGAAGGCCATCGAGGCCGTGCGGCCCCACGTGGAGCGGGCTGTGACGAATGCATGGCTCCCTGAATTGCAGTCCCCGTTGGAAGGGCCCGAAAGGGGGCGGCGCTTCGGGATTGTGTTTAAGGTTGGCTCTGTGGTTGAGGATACGGCTTTGGGTCTTCTGCGTTGCAGGCTTGCGGGATTCGGAACTGGTGGGGGTTTGTGGAGTCACAGCTGCGGCGCTTGGCGCTCGCATGTCTGCATTCACGAAGGCCAGCTATTGGCTCTGAGACGCGCAACTTGTTGCGTCAAAGGGCTGAGTCCGGACTTTTCTGTGGTTCGGTCAGGGCAAGGACGAGGGCGGCTCCCTGAAGCAGAGAGGTTTAACAAGCTTTCGCACATTTGCATTTGCTTTTTCGTGGCCAAGGCATCACACCAGCTCTGCGGTCCAGACGGCAGGAGATGTCATCAGCCAACATGCGCAGACGGCAGCTGCCAATGTGGCAATTGCTGCTGAGGCCGTTCAGGAGCAGACGCTTGACGGCACGGAGAGGGGGACCACGCCAGCAGTTTGCTACTTGCTACGCCAGTGCCCAGCGCGAACAAAGACGGCCCTACCCATGGCTCCCCCTAACCTAACCTGAATATCCCTTTGTGCGGCAGACGGAAAAGGCCCGACAAAGCACTGTATCCTCAACTCTACCCTCTATCCTAAGCCCGACCCAAACACAAACTGCGTCCTCAGGGTCCCTAAATCGCAACCTGTTGAGGCCCTTCAACTTCATAGCCCAGGCTCTTCGGAAGCGCCAGCAGCTCCAGCAAGAGCAGCCGGAGCAGCAGCCCGAGCCCTGCAAAGCCGGAGGCCGCTCCAGAGACGAGGCCAGGCCGCTGTTGGCGAGTTTGGGCTTTGTCATCAGAACCAGTCCCTGCGAAACCCTGGACCCCAAACCCGAAACTCTATACCGTGTGAGAATACCTCCTCGTTTTGCAATGTGTAGCCTGAGCGCATGCCTAGGTAGCCTTCATTGTAAAGTGCTAGTGCGGTAGGAAGCATCAAACATGAATGCAAACCGCAACATTACTCTCAAAGGCGCCTTGAGCATAGTGGCGAAAAAGTAGCTGTCCGAAGCGCTTTGTTACCAAATTGGTAGCGGAGCTGAGCCCTCAATTGCAGGGTGAAGCTCCAGCAGCGCCTTTGGGAAGCCAGTTCTCCGTTGTATTGCCTCAGACCGTGTTGGCTGGGGAAGGTGTAACACAGTGGAAGCAAGCAGTGTGCTATTCCTTTGGTTGGTGTGGCTGGAGGAGTGTGCCTTACCATGACAGTCGCAGGGTTAAGGTACCAGCAGGGTTCGTATGCAACGGCCCCCATAGTGACAAAGAATGGTGTATTCATTTACAGTGGCACTCCAGAAGCGTATCACGAATGGGAGTTCAGAACGGAACTGCGTATCGTTGCATGTGAGCAGAGAATCAAGAAGGACCGTAGAGAACGGAAGCAGAAGAAGAGCGAATCTTTCTCGTCGTCAAGCAAGCCTGAGACGGGGAAGAGAGAGCGGTCCCCGACGAAAGGGCGTGAGGATGACTTGGAGCGTGGCCCAGTGTCAGACACGTCCAGTGAGATCCCGAAGGTGAAGGAACACGAGTCAGGGTCCGAAGATTCCGATGGAGAGAGTGAGAAAGATCAGTGGTTGGATGCTACCTTGCGTGTCATGGAGGGACTGCGAGGAGATGCATTTCAGAGGGCCAAGGACTTGGGTGTTCAGACATTGTCATCTCCGGGAGGTTTGAGAAAGCTAATTCAAGAGATCAAGCGCATGGTGTTTCCTTTGGGAACCCTTGAAGCACAGGCACTCTTTCGCAGTGGCCAGGCCCAGTACGGCCCACTGTCAAGACAAGGTGGTGAGAGTATCGTCAGCTACATCTCACGCCGAAGAAGGTGGTGGGAGTTAATGCAACAGCTTGATCCCAGAATAAGCTTGAGTGATGGACTTAGAGCAGAACTCATGCTGGAGCTAAGTGGACTCACCAAGGATCAGCAGCTAATGATTAAGGCTTGCGCAGGAGGTGACAACAGCTTCGAGAGTTTTGCTAGAATCATGATTGAGCATCATGGAAACATTCACTTGAGGGACAACCGCTTATTGGACCCATTTGGCAAAGGAAAGGGCAAGGAGCCAGGCAAGTTCGGTTCCAAGGACTTCGGCAGGGACAAAGGTAAGTTTGGCCCAAAGGGATTCGGCAAAGGATCTTCAGGGAAGCCATCTTACAATCAGCAGTCACCGTGGAGAGCGTATGCAGCCGAAGAGATGGGTCAACATGCGGAGTATTATGGAGAACCAAGTGGATCAGAGTACGAGCATTGGGGATACCTAGCAGAGCATTGGGGAGAAACCGATCCGAATGAATGGTGGTATGGAGAGCATGGTGAAAACCCCCAAGCATACCCAGCGTATACCCCAGACAATCAAGAGAGAGAAGAGTATGTATCTGATGAAGACATTGCAACCGCGCTGAACGTCATTGAATCGTGTGACCCAGATGCTTACCCAGAAGCAGCGGCAGAGGCTATTCAGCTACAATTGGCTGCAAATGTCGTCATGGGCAAGGCAGGAAAAGGGAAATCCCAAGGAAAAGGTAAAGGATTCCCAGTCGTCAAGTCGAACTTGAGCATTGAGGATAGGAAAAAGCGCCTTCAGGAGATCAAGAGCAAATCGAGGTGTATGAAATGTGGTCAAGTTGGACATTGGAGTGGGGATCCACAGTGCCCGAAAGGACGTGGAGGTCAGGCACCCAACCAGACCCCAGCTAAGCAAGCATTCTTGGCTACGCTATCGGATTCGAGTTCAGAGGATGATTGTTTGCTGATTTCGGATGATTCGGCAAGTCCTCATGCGATGATGGCGTACAGGCACAGCCCAAGCAAGTTGACCAAGGGAGGAACAATGAGGGATGAGGTTCCTCCAGGTGGTGACAAGAAGTTCCTATTTGGACAGCATCGAGGGTTAACTTATGAAGAGGTCACATGGCGATTTCCGGGATATGCGTCATGGGGATTCAACGAACGAGCTCCGTCCTTGTATCTGTCTCAGTATCTGGATTGGGTACACAACTATTACACCATCGATCAAAAGACGATGGAAGTCTCCCGGCGAGAAGTCCCGCTCGACCAAATGGGAGTCCCCAGCGCAGAAGCTTCAGCATCAGATCAGATGATACCAGCAAGATCAGCGCACAAGTCAGCCAAGAAGAAGCCGCCAAATCCACCATTACCGGTGAGCTGTCGGAAATGCACAGATTTCAGTTTCTTGGGAACCAACGCTTATGTGCAGGTCAAGACTTGCAAAGATTGCGGTAAGATTGAGAAGACGAAGAAGGAGATGCCAGAGAAGAAAGACATCAACCTTTGTGAGCACAAGAACACAAACCGGCTAGGTTCCAATAAGGCAACGATGAGGGTATTCTGCAAGGATTGCGGGAATTTCATTGATGAGATGCCGAGAGAGGAAGCGAAGAGACGACAGGCGATAGGAAGAGAGGTTGAGACCATGTCGGCAGCGTCGTTTGACTTGGTATCGAGCATTCAGCAGTCCGTGAGTCAGGGTACGGAGTTGACTACCGAGCAAGCAGTGGTTGTCTTGGACGATTTCAGAACCCAGGTAGAGGACCACATGGTAGCACAAGATGTAGCTGGAGAAGCAAAGCCTACCATTTCGGCAGAAATCTTGCATGGCATACTCCAAGATTGCATTGAAGCATCACAAGTGGCCGAAGAACCTGATCCACCTCGTGGACCGGTAGGTGTGACGGATTGGTCTGGACCCTCTGCAGCTCCATCGGCAAGCCGTCAGAGGACAGGATATGCGCCACGACGTTCGGGATTCATGGCAACTCTTGAGGAACCCGGACCCCTGCCTAACGATGAGGTTGGATTGATTCTCCCAGTGGTTGACATTATGGAAGACGAAGATGTTTGGGCTACTTTGGATGAAGGGGCAAACAGCAGCGTTGCCGGTGGTCAGTGGATGAACAGAACGGAGTCCAAGTTGAGGGAGTTGGGATTCGAGTGCCCGTGGATTTCCTCCGAAACCAAAACATTCAATGGACTTGCCCACAGCGCCTCAACCGTTGGTACCCGGCGGATTCCCTTCAGCATTGAGACTTTCGGGAGTTCACTCCTTGACCGTGGTGGCAAGGATGGTTTGACCCATGACCCGAACAGCAGTGGAGATCGGGATTTTACTTCGGGTTTGATGGATGTGCATGTCCTACCTGACGACACAACGGCTCCGCTTCTCATGTCGCAGTTTGCACAGAGTAAGTTGGGGTTGGTGAAGGACATGGGGAATTTTCGGTGTTACCTTCGAAAGGATGGCCAAGAATGGATGGTTCCATTAGCCCGAGCCAGGGGGAGTAATCTTCTGTGCATCAACTTGACCAAGGGTTTGAGACAGAAGACGGAGTTGCCTAAGGCCATTCGGAAGCTCAGAACATCACAGGCAGTGTTGACTGCTAGCTACACAGCTACCACTGAGAGCGAGAGAGTGGCGCGAAGCAGTGAAGGGGTTCTCGAGGCTCTGCCCCCCATGGAGGTTTACGCGGCATCGACCGGTCGTAACTTTATTGTGCAGGCTGCGGAGTACTTGAGAGATCCTTCCCATCAGAGGGCTGTGTTGTTGGCGAAAGCATGCTTTCCAGATCATCGCATTGCGGACGATACAGCTATCTTTGTGATGGATACTCTGCGGTTGCATGACCCAGAGGAGCGGCCACAGACTCGTGGACATGTGGGGAGGCACCCCGATACGCTTGCGGCACCGCTACGAGATGAGAACTTCCTTGCAAACATGCGCGAGCTCAAGCAGCGGCTGGAGCAGGATGGATCGGTGCGACCGAAGCGTTGTTATGCAATTTATATCTGTAATCAGTCTCGGCATAGATCAGTGGCAGGCGCGGAGCTTACAGATGCGGTAGTGCCGGAGGGCACGAGGCTTCAGATTGTGCACACTGGCGAGAGGAGCTCATGGCCTCAGATGAGATCTTGTTATGGCCGTTGTGATATTTGCACTTGGTCAGACAGATGGACGACCCATCAAGTCGAGAACATCTTGGAGGAGGCTCGCCAATGGATCACAAGGGCGCAAGGACGGCCCACGAACGCGGCGAAGTTTTATGGAAAATGGACCTGCGAGCGCGCAGAGCCGAAGCCGAAGGTGAGAGCAGAACGCACCGAGTATCTTGAGCCTCGTTCGAAGGTGAAGGCTAAGGCCAGGCCGGCTGTGCGTGTTGTGATTCCTGATGATCTTGAGCCGGCCGTGCGTGTTGCTGCCCCTAAGCCATCGACTTCCCGAGCTGTGAGCTCTGCTCCGAAGCCTTCTTCCCGATCAGAGAGCCCTGCTGGGTCTGTTCCGGCTGAGAGTGCTGCGACGACGACTGATCCGGTGGCATGGGCTAGGATTCAGGCGTTGGAGTCGGAGGTGAGTAGGCTGGCAGGTTTGCTTGAGACTCGGAGGGATGCCAGGGAGGAGCCCGCGAGCAGGGGGAGAGAGCCACTCCCGAGGCAGCGAGCCAGGGATGTGACTCCGCCGTGGAGGAGCCGATCGCCTTTGCAACGGCGGCCGACAGTGGCACCTAATGCATCCGTCGCGACGACTGGGGATTACCCCGAAATGGAGGAACTGATGATCAGCGATGGTGCAGGCGATTGGCGTGGCCGTATTGATTTCCAGAGTTGGATGACTAATGGAATCGTCGAGCGTATTTTTGCAACTGGTGTGCATTGGATGCGGCCCACTCAGACCCGGCATATCTTCAAGCCCAGGGTCATGACCTGGATTGGACCAGGATCCGCGCACGAGAACATTCAGCGGAATATCAAGGTACAGGTGTACAAGGATGCAGACCAGGCCGTAAGCAATCTTGCCAATGAGCTGAAGGCTCTCAGGTGGGTGGAGGTGACATTCGCTCGGCGCCCATCGGGATGGCAGATGTATGGCCCGGTTGCTGCAGGGACCACTCGCTTCGTGCCGGATGCGAGCGATTTCGTGGTTGTACAGTTTCCGAACAGCGAGTCAATGCGGAATCCGGCATACACAGCAGTGCTCATGTCGAAGCAGCAGTCTAGTACGTATGATTCGGGAGTGAGAGTGGTGAGCCACATGGACAGATTTGTTCACATGACTGCGGGCATGACACATGATGATACGGAGAAGCCAACTTCCCTCATCCTCATTCACGACAATCAGCCATTCCAAGATGGCACTGGGATCTCCCAACATTCCGCGAAGGATTTCAAGTTGAGCCGACTGGTTCACGAGATCAACGAGTTCAGGCCAGGGTAATCGTCTACAAGGCATCGGAACCGGAACGGAGTGTTATCGTAGATCTTCTGTGCGAGTCGGATGCATCTGGAGTGACAGTCTGTGTGGTAGCACCCCTAGGAAAGATCCCGGATTGCGGAGTGCAGATTCATGAGTGTCGAGGTGATGCAAACATGATTTGTGTTGGACCGTTGGCCAGCACAGTGGGGCGTGATATCGTTACATGGTTTGAGGGTAACGGGTACACCCCAAAAGCATACACGGATACAAACTCCTATTCCTTTCGCGACTTCCTGAAATCACTGGCTGATGACGCTTATTTGGAGATGCTTTCCACAGCCATGGTTGCCGAATCGGGAGGTGATGGTCAGGATGTGGAGTTAGATCTGGAAAACTCAGACACAGAAATGAACCCAGAGAGAGAGCCGCAGGGAGCACAAGATGAGAATCGGAACGCTCAGAATGAGGGTGATCGGGAGATTGAAGACGCAGTTGAACGCATTCTGGAACAAGCCGGGCAACCGCAACTTACCCCATTAGAGCGAGAGCGCGAGTGGTTGGAAACACTACCACTACCAGGAGTGCCGAAATCGGAAGCCGAGAGACGCAAGATGTGGCGAATGCTACCGCAAAAGGTTCGAGTGGCAATCAGGAGACTCCATCGGCAGTTCAATCACCCAGCGCCCAAGACCCTAGTGGCGATACTCAAGGCCGGAGGTGCATCGAAGGAGTTCATCGAGGCAGCCAAGTTAGCGAAGTGTGATTCGTGCATCAAAACATCAGGGAAGCCGAGGCCTCATCCCGTAGGTTTGGGACACGGAGAGTATCGAGTGGGAGATGTTCTGGGGATTGACGTTCTTGAAATTTCCGATTCGGGAAAGCAGAAGTATCAGTGCGTCAACTTAGTCGACATGGCATCAGGTTTTCAGCAGCTTGAAGTGCTTCGACCGGTAGGCGAGCACGCAGGACCACCAAGCGCAGAGTCTTGTTTGGAAGCAGTCCAAAGATGGGTAACTTGGCTAGGGTTGCCAAGAGTGCTCATGGCAGACCGTGGCACCCACAATCGGGGCATATTCAACAAGTGGGCATCAGAGAAAGGAGTTGACATAAGGTACGCCGCGACCGAGGCCCCATGGATGATTGGGAAAGTAGAAAGGCACGGAGGGCTTGCGAAAGCCGTGGTGAGAAAGGTAGTGCATGAAGTGGGTACCACAGGGGTTTCAGAGATCCGAGCAGTGGTTCAAGAAGTCATCGGAGTCAAGAATGCAATGATGAATACTTCTGGGTACAGTCCAATGCAGTGGGTTACAGGCCGAAACCCAAGGGATCCAGGAGCGATGACCGATGAGCACGGATGGCTGGACTTAGGTGCAATGGAATCAAAGCACGATGGGAGCAGCGAGTTCGCATCACGGCATCAGGCAAGAATGGCTGCGAAGAAAGCCATGATTCATTTGGATTGCAGTCGCAGAGTCCAAAAGGCATTGACCCGGAACGCAGCTCCGATCAAGGAGGATTACCAGCCAGGTGATTATGTCGTGTATCGGCGAGATGCTCAGGCTGGTGGAACGAAGTGGAGCAGCGCATCAAGAGTGATCGGTAAGGAAGGGTCAGAGTCGATTTGGGTTATACACGGTGGAGTGCCGGTATTGTGCTCAGTCCATGCCCTACGCCCAGCTACCGAAGAAGAAGTCATGTCTCATTGCATGCTACAGGGGATCCCGTTGCTGCCTACAGAGTTGACAGAGGGACCCAGAGGCAAGAAAGCATACATTGACAAGCGTCAAAAGACAGAACCAGCAAAAGCAGCTAAGCAGCCTGACGCGAAGAAGCGGAAACAAGAGGGAGCAGCGTCCAAGGACATTCCCATTCCAAGCAGCAGCGAAAGCAGCTCAAGCTCAGAGTCCAGTGATGAAAGCGAAGGACAAGGGAATACAGCAATAGATAAGACGGGCACAATCCCGGAACATCAAGCTGAGCAGAACAACACCGCGCATGAAGCACATCAAGCAGATGGAAATACAATGACGGAGTGTGAAAGGCTAGCCAAACAGGCCTTGGAACACGAAGATTACACTCCGAGAACATGTTTGCAGGTGTTGAGAGCATGTCAGTTCCCGAAGAAGAGGAAGCGGGACATCAATCAGACCGGTGAGTGCATGAGCTTTGGAACTTATGCGCATGGTCCGTTTTCAGGGGTGACAAAAGCAACATTGGAGCACCCATGGCTTGTTCTGTATGTGAACGAGTACCTACGCGCACGTGGGGCTACGGAGGGGTGGTCCAGCTTCGTGATTCATTTGAATGCAGAGACCCCGAAGCACACGGACAACCACAACATGCCAGGATCGGTGAATCAACTCACCAGCTTAGGACCTCACGAAGGAGGACAGATATGGGTTCAAGACCCTGGAGGCCAGTCCAAGCGCATGGATTACGAAGGTCAGGATGGGAGAATTCTGAAGTGCAAGCACAGGGTCGTGACATTCGGACCTGATCAGGCGCATGCTACACTTCCTTTCGAAGGTGAGAGATGGTCTATTTCAGCATACGCCAGTCGAGGTTTTCCTAAATTGACAAAGCAACAGCACAAGGACCTCGCTGATCAAGGGTTTAATGTGGAACCATTGAAAGCACTAGCCAGAGCAACAGGGAGTTCGTGCATGACAGCCGATTGTCATCAGGGAGAACATCATCAGGACGACGTCAAGGTCGTGGACACTCAGGCGGAGGAGTCAGTGACGCAAGAGCGCGACCTCCCCATGGAATCATTGATGACCCGAGGTATGACTGAGGATCATTGGCGTGTGGCTACGGGATTCTTCTTCAGGGTGCACATGAAGCCCAGAACAGGCCTCTACACCCCAAGTGCCGATGATTTCCCAGGTGATATTAGTCGGGTGAGTCACACAAGGGTAACACACAAAACCTTTTCAGGTGGAAAAACAGATCATGTTACCGATGAGTGGGGAATGGTTCGCGAAGCAGATGAGAACTCAGATGGACCGTGGACGGGATTCACATTGTTCAAGTATGCCGATACTGAGGCGGAATTATCTTCATTACCTCAGGCGCCAGTGGAGTCAGCGGAGTATCAGGCATTCTTGAGTGACAGAATACTACCCAAAAATGAACCGTTCGGTGAAGCAGTGAATGGTAAGAAGCCGAAGAAGCTTGACATCAACAGAGTGGATGAGAAAACAGCCCAAGGGATTCACGAGGCCCGAGGACAAGAATGGGAAAAGTACAAACAGTACAATGCAGCAGTTCCCATTATGGGACCAATGCTAGAAGGCCTACTTCGAGAAGGACACATCCCGATCCCAAGCCAGTGGGTGGATGTCGACAAGAACGAATTCAAGAAAGGCCGGAGCGACTACCAGCCAAAGTACAGGAGCAGACTGGTGTCGTGCGGGAACTACGAGAACGTCTCCCGAAATGAGCTAAGGTGTGATGCGCCCACGGTGGACGCAGAAACCCATTGTCTGATCGCAAGTTACGCGGCTTGCCGCAAGATAAGGCTCAGGTGCGGGGATATCTCTTCGGCATACTTTCAGTCAGAACCGCTGGAAAGGGTAATCATCATGAAGCAACCGCGAGGAGGATTGCCCGGTGTGCCGCCAGAAGCTATGTTGCTGTGTAGGTTGCCGGTGTATGGCACAATGGATGCTGGCAGAGGGTTCTACGCACGTCTGTGCAAGGTGTCATGTGAGGAAGGACTCAAGGTAAGCAAGATTGCAACTGGATTATACTACGTGCTAGGTTCTGACAACCTTCCTGCAGTGCTGCTGGGAACCCATGTAGATGACCTGCTTTGGTGTGCGACGCCAGAAGGGGAAGAGATCATGGACAAGATCATGGCCAAGTTTGACATGGGGAAGATTGAGGACACGGATTTCCGGTATTGCGGCCGGAGGTTTAGACAGGATGCCGACTTCAACGTGACCATCGACACGGAGGACAACACAAGGTCCATTCGGCACATCAGTATCGATCCGAACCGCAAGGGCACAGAAGCAGCAACGGAACAAGATGTGACACGGTTGCGCAGTTGTTAAACATCTTGCCAGGAACAGTAACACAGTTAGTGCAGTGCAGTTAATGTACAGGAACAGCCGTCACGCACACGCGACGTGCAAGGCTCGAGACCAGCGGACACAGTGACCCACAAGGAAAAGTGACCGCTTCAGTTTGAGAGTAGGAAGCTTAGTGAAGCCCGTTCTTTAACATGGTAGCGGAGCTGCCTCCAGGAACCTCCTTGGCAGCGATGATGCTACTCGTAGCCATAGGAACCATGATGCTCGGCGCCATGGCAGTTTGCCTCGTTGCCGGATGGAAGCAGATGCGCGCGAATGAGCAGATCACCAAGAAGACAGAGACAGTGCTCAACATGCCCACGCTCAGGATCGCAGTCCGTTCAGGAACAAAGTACCACCGCAGAGGTTGTGGACACCTTCGTAACCACAACGTGACAGCAGGAAACGCGCGAGACTTTGACGCTTGCAGCGATTGCTACCCCGACCGAGTGTTGGTGGAAGAGAAAGAGAAAAGGAACATGAAGTGCTACGGTTTGGCAGCATGTATGGTGCTGCTGGTTGGTTTCGCACTGGGAAGCCTCGCAACTTTGTGCGGGATGATCTTGGTCCCAGGAGCAGGAAGTATGGCGGTGAGACCGTGGCAGGCCCTTGGCAACAAAGTGGAGACCAAGGAAGAACTTGCCCTTGGAGACGCCTTATCCTCCAAGGAAGCGAGCCGTGGGAGAAAGGAACTACCGTACGTTGAGAGTGACGAGAGCGAGCTCATGGCAGTGTGGTCGAGCAGAAGGAAGCCCAATACGCACCCCAATACGCACCGGAACCGCTACAGGAACTATGACGTGTACGGCGAGTACTACCAGCAAGGCTACAACGAGTGCAGCGTGAACCCCGACGGCACCAACGTGAACACGATCAGGAACACGAACGCGTACACGATTAAGGACTATGTGGAGATAGGAAAAGTCATGGTACCGTACGCTTTGTTGTGCGCGAACCAAGTGATGAACGAGCTCTACAGCGTCGTTAGCGTGACCGGCGAGTACTACACGGAAGAGAACAGGAACGGCGACCAGAACACCGAGAACCAGGAGAGTGAGAGCCTTGAGTCAGGCTACGCCCCTAGGTACCTAGTAAAACAACAGCGAGAAGTACTGAGGAAAGTTGTACAGGAACATGTTCACAGTTTCGTAGAAAAGCTAGCAATCGTAGGAAAGAAGTTTCACGACGTCGTGCATGTGATAGTTCAGGAAGTCATTTCCAACAGAGTTGTATTTCAAGGAATTCGCATAGCAGTGTTCTTAGGAACCCCAATGGGACTGATTACTTGGATCACCCTGTCGTACTATTCTAGTTTGTTTTTCGCAAGAGCAAGCAACCGCTCGAAGCACCAAAGGAAGACAAGAGGAGAAAGGAGAGCACAAGCAGTGAGCAGGAAACAGTGCAAGTCACTACTTTTAGCAACACTAGTGTACAGCAACCTTGAAGCAGCAAAAGGAATGGAAGATGCATTGAAGGCACTTGCCGAGATCAATGCACAGACCTTACAAGGAATACAGACATTAGCAGAGGAAATCAGGAACTCAGCAGCTTCAGGAAGCCAAAGAGAAGCAGGACTCACACAGGCATTCCAGGAAACCCTGACAGCAGTTCAGGAACAGCAGAAGACAGCACAAACAGCGTTGGCAGACGCTCACACGAATGCAGCAACGACACTTGAGGAGATAGGAGCATCTCTGGAGAAAGCAGTAAAGGAACAAAGAAAGCCTGGAGAAGTGGAGTTGCACAAGCTGATTAAAAGCCCCGAAGCATTTTCCCCAGGAACATGGCAAGAAGAGAAGAGTGGATGGTCAGAGTTCAGGAACAGGATGCGGATCTGGCTTGGAGCAGTGGATTCCAACATGGTGAAGATCATGGACATCGCAGAAAGGAACCTAAAAGATGATAAACAAGTGAAGATGGCTGAGATGTCTGCAGAAGCAAAGGAAACAAGCCGACGCCTGTACAGTGTTCTTTGTTCGTACACTAAAGGAAGGCCGTACCGAGTTGTAAAGCATGTAGCTGAGGAAAACGGTATGGAAGCTTACCGTATGCTACTCAAGGAATATCAACCAACGAATCGTGCGAGATCGTTGGAGTTGTTTCACAACATTCTCAACTACAAATTTGCTCACAACAAAGGAATTGCTGAGAATATCCTCGAATATGAGGAACACATCGAGAAGTACGAGAAGGCGACTGGAGAAAAGGTACAGGAGAATTTGAAAGTATCTACTCTTATCCAAGGTATGAAACCTGACGTGAAAAGGCACTTGTTGCTCAACATGGATGAGAAGACACAGTACAATACTCTTCGTCAGTACCTTGTGAACTATGAGTCAACCGAGCGTTGGACTAACTCTTTAGCAGCCCAGCAAGGAACACCTCACCGAACCACAACAGACTTGATCGACAAAGGTGATGACCATGGTGGTCTTGCAGCAATGGATATCAACCAAGCATGGTACAAAGGAAAGAAAGGCTATGGCAAAGGTTATGTTCACCATAAAGGCAAAGGTAAAGGAAAAGGCAAGAAAGGTGGAAAGGACTTCGGAAAAGGTTTCGGCTTTGACAGCAAAGGCAAAGGTAAAGGTAAAGGTTTCGGAGGTTTTGGCAAAGGCAGAGGTCGAGGCAACTGGAAAGGCCGAGGTAGAGGTTTCAGAGGTTACAAAGGAAAAGGCAAAGGTCGAGGAAGAGGTTTCTTCAGACACAAAGGAAAAGGTAAAGGAAAAGCCCAAGCAGCTACAGGAGTGTGTCACTACTGCCATAAGTATGGACATTTCGAAGCACAGTGTAGGCAGAAGATGCGTGACATGGGTTATCAGGCAAGGAACGTTGACCTTGAAAACCAGAGCGAGCAAGCGAGCACTACAGGTACTTCGACTCAGGCCCCTTCGTCAGCCAACAAGACCTCAACAAGCCAAAGCCAAGCAAGCCAAGGAACCCAAAGACCAGTGATTAGGATGGTCTCCATGTACCACATGGGAGACGAGCCCACAAGCTTTCCGGAGGAATTCGAGATGAGTGAGAACTCTGATGAGATAGAGATTGAGTACTTCGGAAGAGTTTTGCGGGTTGTTGGTGAAGAAGTTCAGGAAGAGAGAAGTGAGACAGAAGAGTTTTGGATTGGTGATGAAGATGATGAGTTTCAGGACTGTGATGAGGTGAGTGATGATGCATGGTTGCAATGGCACCTAGAAGGAACTCTGATAGGAACTCAGGACCGTGGATACTACTTTGAGTGTCCCAATGGATGTCATGAAACACCGTGGCACCCAGACATGCAGGAATGTGAGAACGGATGTCACCATCCTCCTAGAAGGAACAGAGTAGACAGAACAGCACCCTCAAGGACCATTACTAGGTTTGCACGTGCAGCGAGGAACACGAGAACTCGAGAGATCGAGGTTGTGCTGGATTCAGGAGCCGACATTTCGTTGGCACCAATGTGGATGAAGAAGTACGGAAGGAAAGCACCCAACACTACCAAGGTAGTTTTGCGAGATGCGCAAGGATCCCGAATTAAGGTTTCAGACCAAAGAATTATTGAAGTTGAGTTTCGGGATATTCAAGGAAACATTGTGAAGGTTGAAGAAGTGTTCTTGATTTCATCGGTTGTGCACCCTCTTTGGCAGTAGGTAAACTGTTGAAGAAAGGCTGGGAGTTCAGAGATGGAACAGCAACAGGCACTTTCCTAACAGAAGGAACAACCAAGATCGCAGTGAACTACAACAACAACTCACTTACAACAAAAGCCTTTGTGAGAGCAGTCAACTGGGAAGCAGAAGCAAAACCTATCCCTATGTACTTGTGCGAGAACTTGAAGGAACTCATTGAAGAACAGCGTGTAGGTTGGACCAACTGGCGAGACCCTTACCAAGTCCACTTCAGCCTAGGAACCTCAGAACACGTTGATACTTACTTGATGTTTCCACCAGGAAAGTTCGCATATCGAGCAGTGCTTATTGAGGATGATGATCAGTGGTATTTGTTGCATCACAGCATCATGTTTGAGGAACTTGAAGAACCGTTTGGAACAATCTTCGATGGTAGCAAGGAGTATCGCACACTTACGCTAGTATCGCTCAAGGAATTTCCGCTGAACCTCATAGGCACCCCCAAGGAAGATGAAGATCGAAAGATGTTTGAAGAGTACACTGAGGATGCATGGTCAATCAGCATGGATGGCACCACACTCACGAGGTACCACAACTCGTTGAGGAAGACTTTGTTCAATCCTCGAGATACCAATGACATTCCAGTGGACATAGGAAACCTCAAACCAGACAGGTACACGTATGGAGAAGAACCGATCAACAAGGATTTCTTTGAGGATGACAAGTTCTGGACTTTGGATGAGCCTCACAGAGACCCAGAACCACTAGGAGGTTTATCCTGGACAGGACGCAGTGTATTCGAACTCATCGAACCAGTGAACCCCAAGGCCAGAAGACCAAAACAGAAGGTTCACCAACTGGACACGATTCCAGAACAGGAAGAAGAACAGGAAGAGACCTCAGAGGCCCAAGCACCAGCGCACAGGCACGAACTTGCAGGAGAACTGTCGTTTACATTCAATGGTCATGAGTACAACCAGCAGAACAGCCTCAAGGCCCTGAGAGAACTGTGCAAGGAACTAGGAGTTTCAAAAGCTGGATCTAAGCAAGAGATCCTCAGAAGGCTCAGTAGATCCATCATGGAAGCAGAAAGGCACATGGAACTTGTTTCAGGCCAGAAGAAGTACAAGGAGTTTCTAGAAGCTGAACCTCTGAAGGTACCCAAACAGCCAAAGCCAGAGGAAGTTGCAGTGCATAATCTCACACACTTACCTTATGCATCTTGGTGTCCGACATGTGTAGCATGCAAAGGAAAAGAGTCTCCACACCTTCGTGAGAACCCAGAGAAGGAAAGATCTTCGAGACCAACTTTCTGTATGGATTTCTGTTTTACAGGAACAAGTCATGATGAGGCACCAGCGGCAGTATGTCTTGTGTGTGTTGATTCTTGGAGTAGGAACATGGTCTGTATCCCGACAGCATCTAAAGGAAAAGATCTTGTAGAGCACCTTTGCGAAGGAGTGACCTACTTGAGTACTCAACTTGGATACGGAACTATCAACTTGAAGGCAGACAACGAAGGAACAATGATGAAGCTGAAGCAAGTCATCCAGAAGCAGAGAGCAGCTTTAGGTCTAGGAACAGTCTTGCAGGACGCAGTCAGTGGCCAGAAGGAAACCAACGGCATGGCAGAGAGAGCAATCCAAACCATTAGGAGACAAGGAACAACCTTGATTAGGCACCTTGAACACAGAACAGGAACATATATTGCTCATACACATCCAATCTTCAGTTGGGCTTTCAGGCACTCGGCATGGACCTTGAACAGGTACCATCGCCATTCCTCCACAGGAATGACTCCGTATGAGTTCATGGCAGGAAGGCCTTACGAGGGCCAGCTCGCCGAATTTGGCGAATCACTTTTGGTTTTGACCAATCGTTCAGGAACTCGTGGCAATAGGAAAGGTGACCCTATTTGGTTGAGAGGAGTGTTTTTAGGAAAAACAGACAACAACCTTTTCATTACGTGGCACATGGACGGCATCAAGACGAGCCGTAGCGCAAAACGTTGTGTGGAACACTTCGACGTGAAAGGAATCAGCAGTGTAGGAATTCATACTTGGGAAGTGAAGCACACTACACTGGCAACAAGGAACATTCCCAGGAAGAACATTCCAGGACCAATTGCAGAGGCGCCACCTGTCGTGGATGGAACAACTCAGGAACAGTCGGTTGAGGACTCGGCACCTTCAGCACCTTCAGGACCGATCGCAGGACCGATTGTCATCCAAGGCGGGGACTCTGCAGGGAAGTCAGGACCTACTAGGACAACCTACCTAGAGAGCAAAGCGAAGCAGGCACAGAGCAAGAGAAAGGCAGAAGAAGAACTTGAGCAGGAATACGACGACCAAAACAAACACGACGAAGCAGCTTCAGACCCAACGTCTTCTAGTAGCAGCAGTAAGGAAATGGACGCAGCCTCAGAAGAAGAACTCATTCCAGACAGTGCAATGGCAAGTGAACTTCTTTCAGCTAGAGGACCAGCACCTCTTAGGAAAATGGAATTTGATGATGTAGGAACAGGTTCCAAGATCCCAAAGATTGATTCTCCCAAGAAGAAGTACCCTCCGTTCAACGTAGGAAGAGTATTTGAGCACAATGATGAAGAATTACCTGAAGCAGAACCAGGTACAGAGGACATTTTCTGGGAAGATTCGTATTCGGACATTGGCGATTCCGACGAGGAACAAGACATCTTCAAGAGCGAAGATTCTGGACCTCCAGAAGTTGCAGAAGCCCAGTTGCAGGAACTGGATCGTGAGGCAATGCTCACAGAGATCAACAGACTCACCGAGATGAAGGCATTGGCAAGGAAACCCTTGCAAGAACTCGAGAGAGAAGAGGAGAGAGAGACAGAAGAAGAAGAGAGCAACCAAGGAACAAAGTGGTTGACGACGAAATTCGTCTTCGATTGGCGATTCAGGAACGGCCGATGGACAAGGAGAGCTAGGCTAGTCGCAAGAGAGTTCAAAGCAGCAGAAGTAAGGAATGACACATTCAGCCCAGCAACAAGCGCATCGTTGGTGAGACTTATCCCTATTTTGGGACTACAACAGGAACACGCCTTGTACTCCATTGATGTCAAGGACGCATTCTTGCAGGTACCACAAAGGACCCGATGTGCATGTCAATTCCCAAAGGAATATGTGGATCTGTTTGGCGACCAGGACCCTAGTTGTAGGAACGAAGGTTTGTTACTGCTAAGAGTACTTCCAGGACAGCGAGATGCAGCACTACTATGGAGTGATCATTTTGCAGGAACCCTCAAAGAGCAGAACTTTGATAGGAGCAAAGCATGCCCTACTTTGTTTCGTGACGACAGGAACAGCATACTTGTTGTGCATGTAGATGACATTCAGGCAGCAGGGAAAACAAGGCACCTAGAGCCCAAGCTAGGAAAGCTAGGAGAAACCTACGAGCTAAAGGTTGAAGGCCCCTTCTTGACAGAGCAGGAACTTGAAGTAGGAGAGTCACACCAGACAATCCGATTCCTTAAAAGGAAATTCAGCTACCACAATCACGAGCTCCACATCACGAGTGACCCGAAGTATCTTGTGAAGCTTAAGGAAGAACTGAAGCTTACCAGCAAAGCCTCAAAGCCAACTCCGTGCACCCAAGAGTCGCAGGAACAGGACAACACTCAGACCTTGAACCAGGAACAAGCAGCATCGTTCAGGAAGAGCGTTGGCATACTCTTGTATGTCAGTCAGGACCGCCCTGACGTGCAGTTTGCCGTGAGAGGTTTAGCCTCCAAGATGTCGGAACCAACACATGGTTCTTGGAAGCACTTAGTCCACCTAGTGCAGTACATGTCGAGAACTGAAGGATACCATCTAGTGTACAGGAAGACACCCAGAGGACTCAGTAATCTCAATGAATCCATTAGGAATGGTAACTACGACTTTACAGGAACAAGGCCCAAGGAACACCACCTTTTGGAAGTCTTCAGTGATTCAGATTGGGCAGGAAAGAAGGACACAAGGCGCTCAACATCTTCAGGAATTGTTTGCTTAGACGGTCAGTGCATTTACTCTTTTTCTAGGAACCAGAAGTCGGTTAGCTTGAGCAGTGGTGAAGCAGAGTACTACGCAGGAGCGTCAGCAGCGTCAGATTCTATCTTGTTGAAGGAAGCAGTGGAATTCTTGACCAGGAAACAATGCAAGGTACACTTGTATATGGATTCTTCTGCAGCTAGAGGAATTATTACAAGGCAAGGTGTAGGTAGAGTCAAGCATTTGCAGATCAGGACCCTTTTTCTTCAAGACCTCCACAAAGAAGGAACAATTAGTGTTCACCCAGTAGGAACCAAGGAAAACACAGCTGATATAGGAACCAAGCCCCTTTCAGCGAAGCGTATCAGACTGTTGTTACACTGGCTAGGTTTTCAGACCAGCGAGAACGAACCAGTAGGTAGAGAAGAGCTCAAGGAACACAAGGCCCAAACACAAGCTAAAGCAGTTGTAAGGATGATCAAGAGCCCAGGAACTTTGTCTTTTGCAGCTTTGTTGTTTGCAGGAATTTCAGGTATTTCGGACAGTCTTCAGATTCAGAGTTTCAAGGAACAGTGTTTTGAGAGTTGTGTTCAGGAAGAAGAGTTTCAGGCAGATTTTCAGGAACATGTTTTCTGTTGTGCAAGTGCATGCGAGCAGGACGTCATATGCAGTGACACGAGTGCATGTGAGCTAGGAACGTTTGCAGGAACAGCGCATGGAACAACATGTAGTGAGATGCTTTCGCAGCTCAAGGAACTCTGCGGAACACTCGCAGAACGCTCAGGTATCCAGGAACTAGTACGCCCAGTAGCAGGTCAAGGCACCTTACCAGGAACCTCAGCAGCCATGGAAGCGAGCGCGAGTTCAAGCAAAAGCTCAGAAGAGATCGTCAAGGAACTTCAGACCTTGAAAGGAAGCGGCAGTCACGTTGAAGACTGCTACAGAAGAAAGGAACTTGATCGCGGAGTCGATCAGGAAGAACACAGAGGAAGCTGCGCGTTTGCGCAAAAGTCAGGAACACGTTGCAGGATGTGTGGAAAGTTTGACATCCCAGATCTACAGCGTGAAGCACCAGGTTCAGGAAATGGCCGAAGAGAACGAAAGAGACCGGAAGCAGGTCAAGGAACACATGAACTTCGTCCTAGGTACATGTGATTCCGTGAAGGAACAGCTGAACCAGATGATGCAGGACTTCTACGAACAACAGCAAGAAGAAGAAGAAGACGAAGAGGAACAAAGGAAAAGAGAAGCCAAGGACCGAGAACTAGAAGGTGAACTACGTCGTGAAGGACACGGACAAGGAACAGCACCTTCGAGAGCTACGTCACCTACCTCCCAGGAACACAAAGGAGAAGACGATATAAGGAACTGGTCAGACAGGAGCTACTTCGACAGACTCCAGGAACAGGAAGAAAGCCAGGACTACTTCAACGAGAACGAGAACGAGGCCTACGTGGACAGCTACGTTGGAGGAGAAGATCCCGGGGAGTACCCCGAAGAAGCCAAAGCAGAAGAAGGAACAGCAGCAGCAGAGGAAGAAGAAAGCGAGGAAGCAAAGGAAGAAAGAAGGAAGAAGAAGATCGCGGAGATCAACGCCAGAAGCAAGCAAAGGCTAAAGGAAAAAGAAGAGGAAAAGAAGCAGTTTCCGTACCCCTACGACTACAGCAGCGAGTGGAAGGAATACTCCGAGAACGGCGAGATCTACAAGCAGCACAGAGTCACAGGAGAAAAGATCCACATCGACAAGGACTACACGTACAAGCACGAGAAGGGAACAAAAGGAAAGAAGGAAGGAAAAGGAAAAGGAAAGCCAAAGGCAAGAGCAGAAAGCTCAGGATTTCGACCTCGAGACGAAGATGATCGCAAATATTGGAACGAACAGGACAGGATCTCAAAGGAGCAGAAGGAAGCGAAAGCCAAAGCAGAAGAGGAGAAGAAGGCAAAGGAAGAGCAGATTGCCAAAGCAAGAAGGATTTTGGAAGAAGCAGCAGAAGAGCAGGAAAAGCGAGACAGAGAGGAGGCAAAAGCAGAAGCCGCAGCAGCCGCCGAGAGAAGGCGAGAGGTAGAAGCGGCAGCCAAAGCAAAAGCAGAAAGAGAGGCAAAGGAAAAGGAGGAGACAGAAGCAGCAGCCGCAGCAGCCAAAGAGGAAAAGGAAAGAAAGGAACAGGAGAAGAAAAGAAAGGAGAAGGAAGCCAGGAAGAAAAGAGAGGAAGACCAAAAGGCAGCGTCAGCGTACATTGCCAAGAAGGAAGCAGAAAAGAAGGCAGCAGCAACAACAGCAACAGGATCAGGAGAAGCAGACAGGATCCAGAAGCTTGAAGAAATGATGAAGGAGATGATGAAGGAACGCAAAGAGGATAAAGAAAGAATTGCAAGCCTTACACAGGAGCTTGAGAGCAGAGGATCAGCAGCCGGGTCGCAGGCACCCACGGAACCAGACACAGCACCAGCAACACCAGCAAAGGAAGAGGAGAAGCCAGAAGGAAAAGGAACAGGAAAGGAGCCACCAAGTGTCACACAGCAGCAGCAAAGGAAAGGAGGAAAGGACGACCCAGAACTTTCCGCCAAAGGACCAGTGAACGAAGAATCGTTCATGAAGGGCAAAGGAAAAGGAGAGTTTGAAGGAAACTGGTTTGCAGTCTACGGTTTCCAGAACAGGAACTACCAGTGGAAGTGGAACGAAGTCAAGACGCAGTGGTACTGGTATTCCGGATCAAAGGAAACAGGTTGGAAAGCAGGATCAAGAGACAAGCAAGGAAAAGAGAAGTGCATGTCACAAGCAAGACAGCGTGCAGAGTGGCTAGAGCAAGAACTCAAGGAACAGAAAGAAGTCAGCAACGAAGAAGAAGGAGTAAAAGTCTACAAGGTCGACGACGGCGAAGTGACCTTCCAGTGAAGCAAAGGAACAGCGAGCAGTACTGAGGCCAGAGAGCCGAGGAAAGAAGCAGCAGGACACAGGAACCGTGGCACAGCCCTTTTTGTTTCTGTGGTGATCTAAGTATAGTAAAGGAACGTCTTTTGTACAGTCGAGCAACCTTGGAGAGGATTGCGAGTGAACATAGGAACATATGTTTGCGATGAGGCAGAGTGTTTGTTTTGCAAGTGAAAAGGAACTGCAGTGTGTTTACTGTTGACAGGAAAAGTCGGAGTCACCTCAGTCGAGGAACTTTCGCTAACTCCGAAGGCGGGGTGTTAAACATCTTGCCAGGAACAGTAACACAGTTAGTGCAGTGCAGTTAATGTACAGGAACAGCCGTCACGCACACGCGACGTGCAAGGCTCGAGACCAGCGGACACAGTGACCCACAAGGAAAAGTGACCGCTTCAGTTTGAGTGTAGGAAGCTTAGTGAAGCCCGTTCTTTAACAGCAGTGTAGTAGGCTCGTTAGCATGGGTTGCAAGGTACTCGCGTCCGGATTTGTGCTACCGAGTCAACTGCTTGCAGCGTGCTTGCGCGAGGGCAACAGTGGCCGACTTGAGGGATGCCAACCGAGTGGTGGATCTAGCCAAGGCGGATATGGGAATCGCAATGTATTACCCAGCGGGAAAATTCTCATGGCATGATGCGTGTGTGGTCAGCTTCTCGGATGCAAGCCATGCCGGAGAAGAAGGGCTACGGAGCCAACAAGGCCGATTCCACTACATCACATCGGAGAAGATGGTGGATACCAATGAGCACGACGCGCACATCATCGGGTATGGTTCGACAACCATTCGCCGGGTATGTAGAAGCACCCTTCAGGCTGAAACCTATGCGATGCAGGCTGCGGTCGAGAGTGGTGACCGGCTACGGGCTATTCTATGCGAGTTGAGGGGCCAGTTGCCGGTCCTCAAGGATTGGATGGAAACCACTCAGAAGGTCATGAGACATGAATGGGTTTCCGATTGCCGGAGCTTGACAGACCATTTAAATTCATGCCAAGCGAGCAAGGTAACCGATCGACGACTCGCCATCGAGCTAGAATCGATGCGTCAACAACTATGGGAAGGCGATAGCAAAACCTACACGGTCTACGATGGCCATGGTGACCGCCTTCGCTGGACTGATACGGCGACACAGCTCGCCGACGCATTGACAAAGTCGATGAAGCCATATCAGCTTTTCAAGGTAATGCGTGAAGCCAAGGTTTACCTCAGTGACCCAGAGAAGAAGATCAAGAAGGGCACACAACAAGGTGACCAGTGACAAACCTGAGACTCCTTTAAGGACGAGGTGTGCTGAGTCATGTGAATTGGCATGGAAATCGCGAGCTAGTAGTAGCTTGGAATAGCGATCTAGTAGTTGCCGCAGAGTCGCTTGCATGTTTTTGGTGTACAGTTTTAGTCTTGACAGCCGGCATGCGTCAGTAGATAAGACGGGTGAGAATACCTCCTCGTTTTGCAATGTGTAGCCTGAGCGCATGCCTAGGTAGCCTTCATTGTAAAGTGCTAGTGCGGTAGGAAGCATCAAACATGAATGCAAACCGCAACATTACTCTCAAAGGCGCCTTGAGCATAGTGGCGAAAAAGTAGCTGTCCGAAGCGCTTTGTTACCAAACCGTGTATACCCCGGAACCTTGAGCCCCAAAACCTCAAACCCATACTGTCGCTGGCCAAGGAAGCCGGAGCCTCCCACAAGATCCGAAACGACCGTCCAGGACAGCCGGGTTTGAGATCTTAGGTCTTAGGCCATGGGGTTTGGGTTTTGCAGGGTCAAGGATTACATAGGGGTTTAGGATTATGTAGGGTTTAGGGTTTCTTGCATCTTGGCTTGGGGTGTCCTTCTCACAAGCGTTCTGTTGATCTGGTTGCTGATTATGGTGGTGGTTGTGGTTGAGGTGATGACGGTGTCTATGACGAATGGTGATCATTGTGACGATGACGATCTTGATGATGCTGACGGAAGCGACGACAATGGCCAACACATGGGTGAGTGAGGAGGAGAGGTAGGAGGAGGAGTGTTCTTCTTCGACGGGTGTTTTCGGGTTGTTTGTCGACATCCCATACAGGGGTTGTTCCTGGAACCATGTCTCTGACAAACTGATGAAGAGACAGGCAGGTCATTTTATGGGACCTGGCAAGCCGCATTGCTACGATGTCCCGTGCCAGGTTCTCACTGCGCCCATTGAGCCTGGATTCAGGCACCATGTTGCTGGGAATCAAGACTCAATGCCAAAGTCCTAAAAAGCGGAGCTTTAAGCAGAAAGCCGAAGCCATTCTCTCAACGACCTCAGATAGGTCAACTAGGAAGCCTCATGCGAAAGGGGTGCTTTGAAGCTTCGACCTCTCTTCTGCGGGAGGCCGCGGACGCAGTCGCAGATCGTGTACCCGGTCCGGGCACCGCCGATGGCGCCGCCGATGCGGATGCCTGCCCCAGCCGCCCAGGCCTTCCACTACCTGAAATCGTGATTTGCAGGGGGCTTTCTTTGTAAGCCTGTCACCACGATCCTACGTGCAGGCGGCTTATGTGATGCCAGCACAGGCCTCATGGCAGCCAGTGACAAGGCCGTCCGGCATGTCGAGTTGGGGCATGCGGAAGAGCGGACCATGCTGGTTTTTGTGTGCTAGGAATATGTCCACCTAAAATCAGCAGGGCAGCGAAATGAGCCGACTGATGTCCGGGGGCTAGCCTGACCTTTGCTGCAGGCGATTCCCCTGACTCCTGAATGGCATGCAGCACCGGGTTGCAAGAAGTTGATTGCGCCTTAATTCGAGCAGGGCCACCGTGAAGCTTCTGTAGGCCTGGGGCCCTGAAGGGGCCTGCCAGGATATGGTTGTACAGAGAATCTTTGGTGGAGCCGAGCCTGTCGGGGAGTGAGAGCCTACCCCGAACTAAGACCTCTTTTGCTAGCAGCCCTAAACCATCCTGAACCACAAACCCCAAGCATCGTTCTTCCTAGACAGATCCGGCTTGCTGATGTCCTGCCAGCGCTTTAATTCGGGCCTTAGCCCGGTCGGCTCAAGAGCAGCTGCACCGCCTGAGGTGTGAAAGTGCTCGTCTTCTTGAGGTCAGATACATAATGCACCATAGCATGATATACCATGAGAAACTGTACGAATAAATATTATGTTGTTCAATATCAAGAGTGCGGTGTGGTACAATCTAGCATAGCACGATGTGATGCAATAGCCTGTAGTATAGTTCCAAAACAGCAACACAAGCTAACACAGGCACACACCCACACATTATTAACATGCCGGAATACATACATACTACTGCACAACAGAATACAAACATGCATCAAGAGAGTACAGCAAAAGATGAGAAGCGTATCATAGCATGACGGTACAACTCAATATGCGACAATACAACAGTACCATACAATAAGATAAACATCATAATTACGTACAGTATAACATACCAGAGTATAACACGGCATAGCATGATACAGCATAACACAGGACAACGTAATACGACGTAGTACAACAAGCATGAGACAATATGACATGGTATATCATAATTTATCTAACAGGGTATAACACATATTTGCATCAGATACAATCACATAACACGGTACAGCATAGTACAGCATAATATGAAATATCATGACATAATACAGCATAGCATCACGTGATATAACATTCTACCACATACTACTGCCTAAAATGCAAAATGTAATATCATGAATCACAAGAAGCTATGGTTAGATACAGTATATTAGAATCTGGTATAGTTAGTCTAGTCCCATAAATAGGCACATCTTTAACAAAAGACAATATGACACGGTAGTATACCACAATACAACATATTCACATATTGTAATGTAGCATAATGCTGTGTAATGAACTATATGATCTTTATAACATAATCTGCTATCCTACGGCTTGGTATGCTCTTCTCCCTCTGCTCCCCTGTCCCGTCGTCCTTCAGCCTCGCCTCTCCAGATAGTTAGTACGGCATCAGAGCAGTCTTGGGCTGGAGGTTTTCCGTTGATGCGCCTATTCAAACATCGGCGGTTGTCGTCGGAGCCTGCACAGCTGTGCGGGGCAGTCTCACGAAAGGCCTATTAAGGCCTGATCCTGCAGAGGGTCGCGATCACATGTGTGATGCGTCTAGCAGAGCTCGCCTTACCCAGAGGAGTGTTGCGATGCCACCTACGGTCAGCGACCTCCTTGCACACCGCTGGCCACGTGTGGGGCGAAGCATGCGAGGCAGTAGCGAGGTCTCGTGCTTACCACCATTGAGGCCAACACGCCTTTGGCACCAGGTGAATGACAGCAAGGCGATGGGCTAAGGTGCTTGCTGGTGGTGGTACCACACCCAGTTCTGTTGCACCGCTGCGCCACGAGGCTGAGAACTGGGCGTGGCGCGTGCTTCATGAAGGGCGGGCCAAGCTCTGAAGTTGTGGTGTTGCATCTGATCTTGAAGTCTTGGTGGCGGTGCTCTCGACCACTTTGATGTTGGCAGGTTGAAGTTTGCCGTGTCGGTGCGGTTCTGGCTGCGACTCTCACAGCGTCGACTGGGATACCAGTCGAAATTGGACATGTTGCGATCCTTGGGCCCGACAATTGCTTGCCGTGCCACCTGGAGCCTTGTCGCTCTTCAAGGCCGCATGACTGTGCGAGAGACATCCACGCTTGCTTTGAGCTTGGCACTTGCGAGCATGTGCTGATCCTGGCCCTTTGCCTCCACTGTTGCCTGGCTCTCCGTGCTGGTCGCGGTTAGGTTGTTGTACGCCAGAATGTTGATCTTGGTGTCCTTCATAGATGCTTCACATGCAAGAGAAGCTCTCAAAGAGTTGTCATGTAGGCGAATTTTCATGGGTTTCGTGTCTTTCCTTTGGGGTTCAGGTTATCCCTGCGAAGAAAGAAGCCAAAGGTTTCGGTCACATCAAGCAGGTCGTGACATGTGGCTTCATTTGCATACCCGACCATCGTTTCACTGGTGGCCTGCCGCCGGCTGCCGTCGTAATCCGAATATTCCAGAGATTGAATGGCAAACTATGCCTGAGCTGCGCTGTTCATCTACAGCTCCTAAGGCCCAGACTAGTGCACATTCCAGCATTTGTGCAGTGATCAGCGAAGCCAGGGAGGTGCCGAAGCGGCCTTCATGCCGGTACGGCTCCATGCAGTTCTCTGTGTTGTCGCGGCTGTTTCTGGATATGCCAGTCGCAGTAAAGTCGTGTAAAGTCAGGAGCCGCTGTTTTGGCGCTGCAGCGGTCGTCTCCGGGATCACAGCATGAACGAGGTATTGCTGGGAAAGCAATCTTGCCCACGTTCGTATGAGCAACCAGTCTGGAGCAGGCCTCCATGGGAAAAGAAACCTTTCGAACTTCACGAGAAATAAGAGAACTCCAGCTGCGTTTTAGTCGACAATAAGAGAGAGGAGCTGCTTGTCGCCACCACTTCCTCTCCAAGGGATAGAAGAGAGGTAGCTTTCAAGAAGTGAGGACAGAGCTCTCTCATTCCACATCATTCTTGGCCAGAGAAGATTTCTCTAGAAAGATTTCTTATCAGTCGCCAGCCTTCAAAAGAAAAGACCTCATGCTCCAAAACAAGAAGAGAGTTCCCCCAGGTTGTTCGTGGCAATATAACCGAGCATCACGAGAAAGAAGAGAGCTCCGACTGCCTCTCGGGCGATACGAAGAAAACTTCTTTCTCTCTTCGTCAGGAGCGACAGCTCTTGACCATCTCCTCCTCTTGAAAAAACATGGAAGAGAGCTTACGATCAAGAAGAAAGGGTGGAACTTTTCCAAATGTCAAACCTTGACAACAGCGTCATTTCTACATGAACATGTCCAAACATGGCCGCAGCAGCCTCTGCAGACAAGAATTCAGGAAGGGCGTAGTGAGACGCGGCCCAACAGCCGCAGCAAACCCGACTCACCACCACTCACACCAAAGCCGTAGAGCACCCTGCGACGAAACCTTCTCGGTTTCAATAAGTGGAACACGCGAGCATCAGAGACTGTTCGGCGTACTTGCGGATTGTACAGACTGCTGCCGGCCGTCGGCGTTTCCACGGCGACATGCCGCAGCCACAGTCTAGGCTAACTGTAGCTAACTTTGCTGTGATGATTGCTATGTCAGCACATGAAGCTGCGAATTACGCCATGCTCAGCAAGTTGTGCTGTGGTTGGGTGGGCTTCCGGGTTTGAAGCACGACCATCTGTTTTCAGCATCCTTCGAGGTTCCGCGTCGCTCACTTCAATATTTTGGGCCTCTTGGCTACAGTTTGTGCGGCCGGCGAAGCCATGAGGGTCTTGCTGAAGGTTTTGGCCCTGCTCGAAGTTCTTAGTTGCACCAATGCGGTTGGAATAGCTGCCTTTCCGGGCCCCAAATGACCTGCATGGTTCAACCCCCAGGCTCCCGACAGTGTGTGAGGTGCTGCGATCTTGAACCCTAAACCCTGATGCGAAAGCTCTTCGACTACAAGCTGCGAGGCCTTCCATGTGGGATTTCCATGCAGGCGGATGGAAAACAGGCATTTAAAAATGATCCCGATCCTAGGGCCGTACATTCTGTGCCCGCTGGATTGTACGCCCTGTAATGGAGCTTAAGTCTGCACAACAAGCACGCCGTAAAACTGATTCGGGATGAGCCCTTTCAATTGCAGTCTTGCAGCTGGCCCCCTGAGGCAAGAACATGGCAGGCACCATGTGGCCTGGCTGGCGCGTTTGTATCAGGGTACCCCCTCATTGATTCGATAACTCAACGAGGTTTGAAAGCCAATCTTTAGGCAGCCCTATAACAAGACAGCGAAATATATATGCGGCTGGAGGAATAATCAGCTAGTTCAGGAATCAAGTAGATGAGCGAACAAAGAAGTAACCTCACTGAGTAGGCACATGCATAGATGGATAGGTCAATAACACAGAATTTGATATCACAAATACTTCAACAACTCAATAACAAAACAGATAACCAATAAAGACCATGTACCCCAAGTGTATCGCAACCGGGATTACACCCCACATGTCCGGCAGACAGTTTCTTTTTGCAGTATGACTCGACACTGACCTGACATTGCTTGGGTGCTTGCCAGGTTCCATTATGCCAGAGATTTCCTGCCTGGACTTCAGCTGATCGTGTAGTTACACAACAGCAGCACCCACAACGGTGACGACAGCGTGTACTTTCGGAGCATGTCCAGCCTGCTCCAAGAACCCTAAACTTCTGCCATTAGTGCCGGTCATCGAAAGCAGCCTGCAGGGCGGAATTGTGCCCAACTAACAGGCCCGCGCAATTTGCGTCCTCAAAGTGGGACTTCCGAAAAGCCTGCGACTCGGAGGATTGGTGGAGTCGAAGGGACGTTGATGCACAAGTTCTGCCGCCATAATTAATCTCCATTGGGGGAACTTCAATGTACGTTCAAGGTAATTCAGACTCAGACATCTATAATGAGTCCGGAGAGAGCATCCTTTCCAAGTTAAAGGTTGTCTACTCTAGTATTTGTAAATCTCCCATGTTTTCTGGTCTGTGTGGTTCAAGCACGCAGTCTTATGTGAGATTTTTCGCAACAAGTCCACTTCAATGCGTCAAGTGTAGGGACTGGGCTTCTTGTAGCCGTTCTGGTGTGTGTGTGTGTGTGCTTGTTTTGGAAACGAAGTGCCATGTCGAGGGTTTAGAGTTTGGTGTTTGGAGTTTAGGTTTGGGTGTAGGGTTTACAGCTGCTGACCCGAGGCGCTGAACATATAGGTTTGCAGAGACGATTCGCTCGAGATGGCGTATATACGTGCGAGATCGTGTGAGGCCTTGTGGACAATCTCGACCACAATATCACAGTCCCATAATGATTGTATTGCAACCCCTTCAAAACAAAAACAGCACATTCTAGCTATTACGGCTCCCATTCTTCAAAAGATCACACATCCTGCGGCTCTTTGCCCCAGGCAGATCCGAGCTTTCCACCGAACTTGATGTGGTCGCCAGATGATGGGCGAAGGGCTAAGTTGGCCATTGCGACAAGGGGGGCAAGGCAAGGCTGGAGAGGCACCCCCAAACGCTGTACCCGGCCGATTTTCTTCATACTCCCTCAAAAACCCGAGCACCCCGAACTTTTCAGTTCAAGTCGATGTCTGTTCTCTAGAAGTTCGCCAGCTTGGGCCCTTTCGCCCCAAGGCAGTCCAGATTCTACCGCCGCCAGGCAGCTGTTCTCCGAGCCCTTGCTCTCGAAGCCCTCAGGTATGAGAATGAACTTGGATGTAGCTTCAGTCATGGTTTTCGACGTCATGGCTAGTTAGTGTTACGGTTCGTCTTAAGACTGAGTTAACTATCAACAACACTATTGCTACTGGGCTTCTTTTTGGTATGATTTGTTGCCAGTCTAGTTGCAATAGCAATAGTCGTTATTTTGGTGTATTAAGCGTTTACCTAAACGACCATTCACTGCCTTACGAACTGTATGGAATCTTCGTGGTTTTCACAGCATACATACATGTCGTAGACGGCCGGGACGGTTCATGTTCTGCAGAATCCGTCTTCACTGGATTGCCCTTGTTTTGCATTCGATTCGTAGCCTTGGCTCTTGCAAGCCCTACACCGTCAACACGTAACGTGCTGTGGTCATAGCCCCTGACAGACTCGACCTTAATTATGTATCACTATATGTACAAAAAGCCAGCAACCTTCGGTTGCAACAGTGTCTGCATGGGCTCCAGCCTGTAGGTGCTCCTGCAGGAGATTCGGGCTCTTCGTCGGTTCCCAAGCTTGCGAAGCCGTTGTCCGGTGCCCCCAAAACTGGCTTGCACTTGCACTGTTCCACGCAACAGGCGCGGGCATCAAGGTGTACTTGGCACGCCCAAAAGGAAAGTAGAATGCTGAAAGTATAAGTAGTAGTTCTAGTCGAGTAGTAGTAGTAGTAGTAGTAGTAGTAGTAGTAGTAGTAGTAGTAGTAGTAGTAGTAGTAGTAGTAGTAGTAGTAGTAGTAGTAGTAGTAGTCGTAGTAGTCGTAGTAGTAGTAGTAGTAGTAGTAGTAGTAGTAGTAGTAGTAGTAGTAGTAATAGTAGTACTAGTAGGAGTACTTGTCTCTTTGTTTCACTTAATAAAACCCAACAGTACCGTTCGCCCTTCACCTAGATTCAACAGATTCCAGTACATTTCCAGTTGTAGCGTTTGGATCTAGGGCAAAAGGACTAGCTTAATGAATAAAAACAAGGGCGTGAACAACCGTGTGTTTCTTTCATTAATTAAACGAACAGCACAAATGAATGAAAAGGGGAATGAAGCGTAATGCAAAGTAGGAGTAGTAGAAGTAGTAGTAGTCGTCGTAGTAGACGTCGTCGTAGTAGTAGTAGTCGTGGTAGCGGTAGTGGTAGTGGTCGTAGTCGTAGCCGTAGGAGGAGGAGGAGGAGGAGGAGGAGGAGGAGGAGGTTGGAAACTGAAGAAGACGACATTGCAGGAACACTACCCATATCACGAAGCATCGCAACAGGAGGAAGAACGTACGACTACAATTAAGAAGAAGCATAAGGAAAAGCACAACACCGCGAACATCAAGAACAAGAGTAAGAATAGAAGAGGAACCAGAAGAATACATCACGGAAGAAAATCAGCACGGCGTAGACGAGCTCCTAAACCCCTAAACACCTAACACCCAAACCCTAAACCCTTGAACCCTAAGCCCTAAAAGGCGCTGATGTGCTCTGCCTCGTTGAGCTAGATTGCTTCGCAGAGCTCCGGCCTCAACGATTCAAGGGCCGTCGGAGCTGTTGTCAAAAGGTTCGGGGGGCTGTAGCTGCAGGCAGGGGTTCGGGTTTTGGGGTTTAGGGGTTAGGGTTTTTGGGTTTTCGGGTTTTGGGTTTTGGGGATTGGGGGTTCGTGGTTTCAGTGTTTATGGGGCTTTGGGGCGTTTAGTTCTCGGTTTCAAATCGCACTGGGTTTCGGCTTCGGACTAGAGGGATAGAGTCGAAGGATTCGGGGGGTTTGGGGTGAGGTTGCTGTGGGCTCGGGTATCACTAAACAGGTTGCACCCCATATTCATGCAACGACTGATCGGCGCACGTTGATGCTTGTCGTCTGTAGCAAGGGTAGCCGAGGAGCAGTGGCATCAACTGAAGCTCTGATGTCATGTCATATCTTCATATGTGGCTCAAGTCAGAAAGCTGCGCCAAAGGCGTGGTGTGCCTGTCTTGTGCAGCGTGGGGTGGGAAATGATGGCTTCCTGCATCTAAGAACCGGTCGCAGGAGTTTATGGCTTTCCGCCTGTGGCCCTCTGCTTTGGGTGCTTTACGACGCTTTCTACATGTCGCCCTCCAAGCTGCGGCGAGACTCGCATAGGGCCCGTGCTCACAGCCATTATCTGCTGGCACTGGGGTGTTGCGCTGAGCGGATGCCTAAGACTTCAACCAGAGTTCGTTCACCGTCCAGCAGGCGACTCGCTCGTGCTCGACGCGCTTCGTGGTTAAGTTGGCGAGCCGACCGTCATGCTGATGTTCCGCGAGACCCAGTGTGGCTTCTTGACCGCTTGCGACGTGCTGCTGTTCACAACACTGGCCGTTTTGGTGACTTTGTGGCAAACTTTGCTCCCGGGCCTAAGTCAGGCCGGCAACGTGACGTGTTCCCTCTGGGCCCGGTCACTGGACTGGAACACAAACCTGCTGGCATGTTCGTGGGCCGTTGGCATGTGCTGGTGCGCTTCGTCAATGTGATAGTGGCTACACTGAATTGGTTGTATGGGATGAAACAAGATGCTCGAGCTCCTGCGAAGTATACCGCTTGTCAGCGGACAGTGGTGGAAAACGTGGTGGCCCGTGCAAACTCCGTGCTGACTCGGCTTGAGGCCGTGGAGAACGGCAGTTGGGAGCGGTTTTTGCCCGACTTCGTCACCGGACCTCTTCGCCCTGCTGCTGCTGCTTCATCCTTTCAGGACTTGATCGCTGATCGGGTTGACAACCTTGAAGCTGCTGCCATGTGTGACCCCATGCCGCACCTGTCGCTTGACGTGCAGTTGAAACTCTGTTGTGCGAGCGAGATTGTTTCTGACCCTGGGGACAACTTGGATTGCTTTGAGGGAGTGACACGTGGTTCCAGGGAGGAGTACGCCAAGCTGGTGGTGAAGCAGTTGCGTTGTGGGAAACTGGGGCTGTCAACGTGGTGCAAGGCAGGAGGGACAACTTTTGCTGTCGGCAAACCTGGTGGTTCACGTTTGCGTGAGGTCTGGGACGGGCGTCGTGTGTCAGAAGCCTCGGCAAGGCCCCCTAAACCCCGGCACCTGGCCTCACCCACTGCCTTGACTTTCCTCGAGTGCACACAAGAACACCCTTTTCGGCTTAGCAAGCGGGACGCTTCTTGTTGGTTTGACCAGCTCAAACTCCCTCCTGCTCTCCGTCTTTACATGGCCAAGCCAGCGCTTTCGACAGCTGAACTTTGTAGAGCAGGAATGCCAGTTCATGAGCAGAAGCAGCACTTGGAGGCTGGTCAGACATGGCGTCAGGGCCCCGTTTTCCCTGTGCATCATGTTTGGCCGATGGGCTTTTCCTGGTCCTCTTACATTGCGCAAGAGGAAATGCTCAGTGTTTGTGAAGAGGCTGGCATACCGGAGAATGCCCTCATGGCATGTGATCTGGAAACTCCTGCCACGTTCGAGCTGGTAGCGGCTGTGGCCACCGATGATGTCATGATGTTCAGCAATGCTGGCCCAGGCGTTACATCAAAAGCTGCGCGAGACTTTGATGAAGCTATGCGTGGACGGGGGGCAGTTCGTAATTCTGCCAAGGATGTCAACGATGAGCTCTGCGGCACTTGTGTTGGCGTCGACTTGGACAGTGGCTGCTTCCTGGATGTGCCTGCTGCCAGGTTCATGTCCATGACTTTCGCATTTTTGCATCTTCATGCAAACAGAGTCGCTTCTCCAAAAGACGTGCAGCAGTTGCTAGGGGCCCTTCAGTGGTTCGACCTTCTGGTTCGTCCGAAGCTTTCCGTCTACAGCGACATCTACAAGTTCACCCTTCCGGGCACGAGCAATGCCGTTCTACTCCCTGCTGAAGTTCTGGCAGAGTTGGCATGCAGTCTTTGCTTGGGGATCTTTTGGCGATGTGATCTCCGAAGGCCTTTCCTTCCTCTCGTGGGGGCGACTGATGCAAGCACTTCCTACGGGTTCGGCGCTTCATATGTTCGGACCACTTCGACGGTGGCTCGCAAGCTCGCGCGCGTGGTAGAGAAGCAAGGGGCTTTTGTGGTGATGGATGGTGGAGCTGGCAGAGCGCTGGGAGTTGACCGTCTGACCGAGGCCTACAAGCTTAACTTGAAGTTGGAGGACTTTTCAGACATTCTCAGCGTGCGGTGCAAGTTCCCTGCGCACATCAACGTGTTGGAAGGTGAGGCTTTGGTTCTTTTCTTGCGCTGGCTTTTGCGAACCAAGAGGCATCACTCAGCCAGGGTGGTGGTGCTGCTGGATTCTGCTGTCCTTTTGGGAGCAGCTGCCAAGGGACGCAGTTCTTCCCAGCTCAACGGGCTGCTGAGAAAAGTGGCTGCTTTGACTTTGGCCGGGAGCCTGCAAGCACATCTCATCTTCGTTCCTTCAAGTGAGAACCCTGCTGATTTCCCTTCTCGTGGTGTGCGACGACGTCGGGTTCATCGGGAAGCTCGGGATCTTTAGCAGCCTGGGCATTTGACAGCGGACCTGCTTTCCAAAAGCATGATGTGCATGCTGCTGTCGCTCACTGCCCACTAGCTGTTCGAATTGGCTTTGTTTTTGTGGTTCAAACGGTGAGGTTCTGCCATCGCTCGGCGTGCAATTTCCGGACACTATGCGGCTTGGGCAGAGCTGAAGGTTCTGCTCAGCTCCGACAAGCAGCTGGCAGATGCTTGGTGTTGATCTTGCACGCACGGGTCTCTGCGAGTCTGCTCCGCTCGTGAAGACAGTTTTGTGGCGCCGGCTTCGTGGTGGAAACGCAAGACATTCACACTGCTGGCTAATTTGGATTTTTTTTTTGGTTGGCCATTTTCGTCCGTGTGCGCATGTGCTCACGGCCAGTGCTGGTATTTGGGCTTGAGAGCTGCAGAGGCCGAGGACACCGTCTACAGTTGGCTAAGTCAACATTGGACAGGCTTTTGTTTGCATGAACTCTTCTCTAACATACCGGCAGCTCCTCCTGTTCAAATGCGCCGCTGTGATTGCTGTGGGAACTTCCGCATCGGAGAGGCCTCTGCGAGAGGGATGTCTCATGAATGCACCCCATATTCATGCAACGACTGATCGGCGCACGTTGATGCTTGTCGTCTGTAGCAAGGGTAGCCGAGGAGCAGTGGCATCAACTGAAGCTCTGATGTCATGTCATATCTTCATATGTGGCTCCAGTCAGAAAGCTGCGCCAAAGGCGTGCCCCACCCTCCCTGCCCTGTAAGCTTACAAGCTGCGTGGGCTTGAGAGCTGCAGAGGCCGAGGACACCGTCTACAGTTGGCTAAGTCAACATTGGACAGGCTTTTGTTTGCATGAACTCTTCTCTAACATACCGGCAGCTCCTCCTGTTCAAATGCGCCGCTGTGATTGCTGTGGGAACTTCCGCATCGGAGAGTCCTCTGCGAGAGGGATGTCTCATGAATTAGGGTTTAGGGTTTAGGGTTTAGGGGTTAACATACCAGGCCTTCTCGAGGTCCAAGCAGAAGCTCAAAGGATTCGGAGGCTTAGTGGCTGTTGGAACTTCCAATGTGTCGATGCCTGTCACAAGGATCCCTCACCAACTCTATTGGAGGAGCCAGTGGGATGAAAGAGCGCTCTGATTTACAGGTTTGTCTCAGGATCCTCCAACACAGGCTGTTGGTCCCGCCTTTCTGTTTGGTGTTTTGTTGCACATGAATGCCGTTTCAAACAGAGCTCCGCAAAGAACAATCTTCTGATGAACCTTGATTTGATCCGACCCTGGTGGTTGTGGAACCTAGCCTCCCTCAATCGGTTCATGCTGCCAAACCTCCAAGATTTCGCGACCTCCTGGAAGAGGATGGCTATGATGCCGGGGCCGTGCATGGACTGGCTGGGCTTCGAGGATTAGACTTGCAGGTGCATTCAGCTTGGGGTCATCGGCCGTTGGGCTGGCAGTAATGCTGGCACTTGAGACCTTGTCGAACATCCCAACTCTCGCGTGCAGAGACTTCAAGCCTCGAACTTCGCCAAGGCCGTGTTTCAAAAGCGGCCGGATGATCGGAAGGGCGACGGTTGCGGAATCTTCTGGCGCCGCGAGGCTGGGCGAGCTCGGTTGCAACATCAGGATCGGTCATTTGCGCTGTCTTGAGACCTGTTGTCGTGTGTTCCCTACAATTCAACTGAAGTTTCTTCTGTCAGCTTTCAGAAATTTCGGTTCTTGCGAATGCGGGCTTGCACCATGCAGGGATTTCCAATCGCGAGCTTCCGGCAGCAAACCTAAACTGGCCTGCAGCTGAAGAGTTGGCAGCGCCAGGCATTCACAGCCGTGCCGGACCAAGAACGGGAAAAACGATTTGCTTTGATTTTGGTCAGAGCCTGGGGTGTCTTCTCATGAAATGCTGTGCATGGTGAGGCAGAGCCCTGATGGGGATTTAGATTGGGAGCGGTCAGAAGGTAAGCCCAAACTGGAGTACCAAAACCCGAATGCACAAATGCCAAGATGGTTGACCCTTAGAGTTCATTTTGGCAGGTTTTCATCACAGGCCACGGTGTCAAATGTGGTTCAGGAACAGAACCATGACTTCTCATTGCACACGAGTATGCACTTTGTGGGTTCGTTGATGCCCAAACCACGAAAGCCCTAACCTGGACAATCCGACATGAAGCCCTGAAAAGCAGGCCCTAGACTCTAGCATCCTACAGCAAACCCTGAAGCCCACTATATAAACTCGTAAGCCCTCCGAATCCAAGCCTATCAGGTTGGACCATGCCGGGCCTTGATTTATGTGCCCTGGCGGGGAGTTGGCCTTTCGGAGGGGATGCCCGGCCTTTGACGGAGACTTACAGGGTCGTGGATCTCGGGGTTTAGGGACGGGGTTTTATGGATTCGAGGGCATCGCCGTATTGTGTGAAGGGCAGGCTTTCGAAAGGCGCATTTTGGTCTCTTATCTTCACCCTAAGTAGCCGGGCTAAGGCCCCCACTGTCGAAACCCTCCTCGCCTGTTTTCGGGTTCAGTCTTCTATCGGAGGACTTTCCTTCATTGGGGCCACAAAGGATGGTTTTAGTCAGCAACATAATGCAAAAGCCCTAGACCTTGAAGGCTTGAAGAGAGCGTTGTCTTTCCACAAGGTGGGTTCCACCGGTATTAGGGAGCCCTAAGGCAGCTGTTGAAAACATAGGCCCGAAGCCGCAACCCTAAACTCTAAACCCTAAACCCGTAAACCCTTGAACCACAATTAGCCCAGTCAACAAATCACCCCTTAAAGCCAGAGCCTCCGCCAAAAAACAGCCACAACCCATACGCTAAGCGGAAAATCAGAAAGCCTAAAACAGCCAAACCCACGGCACCCAACAATTCCTAACCCTGGACCCCGACACGTCCGAAATCCTACAGCCAAAGAATCCCTGTTTCCTTGTTGGGATCCTAGGCCCAACCTGCGAATGATCGCATTGCTCTGGGGCAGGTGTGCGGGCTGAGGGAAGTGTCGGCGAGGGCGTTTGGGTCTTGTCGCTGCCGAAGTGGAGGGGTTTAGGGGCTTATAGGGTTTATAGGGTTTTATGGGTTTTGATTAGAGGTTTAGGGGTTTAGGGTTTAAAGTCGCTTGAGTTGGGGTTTAGGGTTTTGAGGGTTTAGGAAAAGCTCCGCCACACCTGGGAAGCGTTTCGCCCCGAGGGATCCGGGTGCATAAGCCGCCAACCGCAAGTTCCATCAACCATAATCCCGGAATCCCAATCCTAAATCCCGATGACTGTGAAACCTGTAGTGGTTAAGCTTTGCGGCAGCCGAACCCCAGGCTTTGATTAACGGATTTTCTGAACGCTAGGATTTGGTTCCTAATTATACGAATCCTAGCAATTCTGTTTATCCCACTGCCTAAATGAGAGCAAGATTTTTGCCTTCATCGTTTTTTTAGTTCTTCTCTCTGTATGGAGCTGATGAAGAAGCCAGTTGTTCGACGTGATATCTAAAGGGGTCGGTTGCGAGAGTCCTGAACACTAAACCTTGACCCCTAGCCCTCAACCTCGAAGCCAAAGCTAAATCGGAAACGCAGACCCTAAGCACACAATCCGCAACCCTAGATCAGAAAACCGAAGCCGGAACTCCAAGCCCTGACCCCTACACCCCAAACCTCCAAACCCCCACAACTCCCCAAAACCCTCAACCCTAAACCCCAGAGAAGCTGAAAATCTGCGGCGCGTGGCAGCTCCTCCTCCATCGGAGCTCCGCGGAGCACCTCCTGGTCCTCTCCAGCCACCTCTACTGGGATCAGGTGTGCGCTGCAGGGTTTACGGCTTGAGGGTTTTGGGGCTTTGGCTAAGTTCTGCCGGGCTTTTAGCGGATTTTTGGGTTGGGGGTGGGGAGTGCGGTGGAGTCATTAAGGAATGAGTTAGGATAACCAGGATAACTATAGGCGAAGATGGATGGATGCACCACTCATCCCCGCGGGGTTTTCACCCGAGCATCCCAAAGCCTGGAGATCGGTTTGGGCAGAGATGTAATGTAGGGGCCTTAATAATTCAAACAGAGTTTTGGGGTATATTATACCATAACTATAACAAGGAATCCCCAAAACCCTATTCACTATTCTAACTATTAAGGCCCCTACCGTAGGTTTCATGCCTGGAAGTGAGCAAAGGTCAGTGTGTATCTGGACGAAGGACGCTCACAATATGGGTTCTTGATGAGGAAGTTAGTAGAAGTTACCGGCCATACTAAGGATACCATATTATTTACTATAGATCCCTATTGTGCTAGCTCACATTAGGCTCCTTCACAAGAGCCCAGTACTACGGTAGGTATGATTTGGGTACGGCCCCCACTCAGTAACAGTTGGATAATATTCATAATAAGGCCGTGAATAGTAGCCCTATTATAGACTGTTACTGTATGGGGGCCGTACCCAAGGCATGATGTCCACCCACGCAGGCGTCTGGGCATCAGACCTCCGAGGCCCAGGCGCGGAAACAGGGGGGGGGAAGGAAGGTATTTTGAGAGGACCCCTGGGTTTTTGGTGCTTTGCTAGCGCTGGAAGGCTGCTTTTAGGGCTTCCTTGCTAAGCCCTGCACCCTAGAATCCCAAGAAGCCCTAAAACCCCCATAAGACCCCCATAAAACCCCCCAAACCCCCAAAACCCCTAGAACTTTTCTGGGTTGCGTTTGGCCAGACATCGAATCTCAGGAGCTTGTGGAGCTGATGGAGGACATGATGAAGGGTTGCGTGCTGGAGTCTGGGCGCAGGCTCGCTTGAGAAGACGTCAAGTTGGCTGTAGGCTAGGGCTTTGGGATATGGCCACTATAAGGGGCTTTGTGAGGGACTTCGTTCCTCAACCCTGGCGGTTTATGGTGTGATGTTGCGGGCTTTGAGAATAAGCTTCAGGGCTTGGGGTTCAAGGTTCAGGATTCAGGGCTTGGGATATTTGAGGGTTTTGGGGATGTGAGGTTTGGAGTTTAACTTGGACTTCAGGATTGTTCTACCCCCAAGGGCAAGGCATGCGAGTCCCGAAGCCCCTTAGCCACGAATCCGAAGCCACGGGACTTAAAGCCCTGGCATAAGGTCTGGGTCTACAGTTGGGTAGTTCTCTAGATTACGGTCCCTTGCAGGGTCCTTTTTATCCGGGTGCCCTACTATTGTGGGGACTTAAGAAGGGACCCGAATTTAGAGGACTAGCCCAATTGCAGCCCAAATCTTCTTGCAACTATACGTTCAACATTCTCTCCGTTGAGGCCTGCATCTTCACCAAAATCGCAGAGACTCCGAGCCCCAAGTCAAACAAAAATAACAAGACTGACAGAAATCTAAGTACACTAGCACTATCGAACTATTTCTTGGCAAAAAGACCAGCTTTCATTGACCCCTAGTCTCAAACTCCAAAGATGAGGCCAGAGGATGTGGGGGGGGGGCTGGCGGCGGGGCCCCGAAGCTTGATTTGGGAGAGCTTCGATTCATCGTGCAGGGACCAAGACACCTCTTCCCTCCGAAGCCTTTTCAGGGTTTAGGGGCTTAGGGTTTGGGCATCAGTGCCTTTTCCGTTCTCCCCAAAGTCCCGAGAAGAGACCCACCCTTCGTTGCGGAGGCCCGCGGTGGTGTTCTGTGCAGACCTGAACTCGCTGCCCGGGTCCGACGCCTACAAGCTGATCACAAGGAGAACTGATCTGACCACACATTGGAGCACATTAGACATGGGCGCCTAGGATTGCCTTGGCGCCGATCCGTTTCGTCTCACAGGCTAAGAAGGGACATGCCCGCCCGTCTAGCAGGATTTGAGTGACCGCATTGCTGCAGACATGAGACGACTCTCAAGGCATTTTCGTGACCCCACTACTGCGGAAAAGATGGGACTCCTGGACCCTGGACCCGATAAGCCCCCGTAAGTCCTGAGGTATCCTATCAAACTAGGGCCAGCCAGCAGGAAGCTCTGTGACGCGAGCTTCGGCCACGCTGGTGGCGAGTATTTCCAGGGTTCCTTCAGCACCCTGAAGCCGGACGTCTACTGGTTCGCTGCTCCGAGGGTGCCTCTGCTTCTTTGGTGGGTTCAAGGCTTCAGGGCTTATTGGGGCTTTAAGGTTTAGTCTGAGGGTCTGGTTTGGCGAACTCGTGTGCTCCTGCGCCCCTGTGAGGGCCAGCGCTCCGAGCCACCCGAATGGCATTGGCAGGACCAGACTTCTTGAGGATCTGCTTCGAGTGTAGGGTTTAAGGTTGAGGGTTTAGAGTATTTGGGTTTAGGGTTTAGGGGTTTAGGGTTTAGGGATCTGCCATTCTTCAGCTGGCCTTTCGTTTTCGTTGTTCTCCTTGGTTTGCTGCCAGTGTTGCTGTCGGTGCTTATGCAACTGTTGCTGGTACTTTGACGATTGCTACTGGTAACAGCAACAGCAACGGAAACGGCAACAGCAACAGCAGCATCAGCAGCAACAACTACTGCTACAACAATAACTAAAATTGCATCTACAGCAACTACCATGTAACTGCAACTACAACTACGTGCAACAACAACAACAACTGCTGCTGCTACTACTACTACTACTACTACTACTACTACTACTACTACTACTACTACTACTACTACTATACTAGTACTAGTACTACTACTACTACTACTACTACTACTACTACTACTACTACTACTACTACTACTACTACTACTACTACTACACTACTACTACTACTACTACTACTACTACTACTACTACTACTACTACTACTACTACTACTACTACTGCTACTACTGCTACTACTGCTACTACTACTACTACTACTACTACTACTACTACTACTACTACTACTACTACTACTACTACTACTACTACTACTACTACTACTACTACCCTGCTGCTGCTGCTACTACTGCTGCTACTAGTACTGCTGCTGCTGCTGCCACTGCCACTGCCACTGCCACTGCTACTGCTACTGCTACTGCTACTGCTACTGCTACTGCTACTGCTACTGCTACGCAACAACAACAACTGCTGCAACTGCAACAGCAACTACTATTAGTGTCTTTGCTCCCCGGAGAGCCTTCAACCCGAAGCCCTAAACTTTCAGGAGGGCAGGCAGGAGGTCATCGACTACATCTTCCACAGCCAGGATCTGACCCTGGAGACGCCCGTCGTCCTGCCTCGCATGCCGGAGGTGAGATGCCGAGCTGCTTTAACGTAAGAACGGGGTCAGAATACTTGGTATTACCCCTAGTCGTACTAGTCCCTAATCCATTTGTGCAGCCCCACCCTAAAGGTGACTTTCGAAGGGTTTCGGTAGCTTCAGGGTTGGGTTTGGACTTGCTGCTGCTGCTGCCGCTGCTGCCGCACCAGCGCCACCATCATCACCACCACTACCACCACCAGGACCACTACCATTACCGCCACCGCTACCACCACTGCCACTCCACCGTTGACCTTTCTTGCTACTGCCTTTGGTCTGGGAGCTGCATTTGCGTCCATTGTAGCCCCTGGATCTGTCCCAACCTGCTGGTGCGATGAGGATGGCCAGTCTGAATCTCTCTCTGAATGTCTTTTCCGATGCCGAAGTCTGGGTTTTTGAAGCAGCCCTCCCCAAATGTTGTTGAACCTTAAGCTTTGAACCCTAAGGCTTGATCGACAGGCCCGTCAGCATAGGTCAAAACACACTAAACCCTGAACCTTAAAAGCCCCAAAGCTTAAACCCTGCACCCCAGCCCTTAAACCCCAAATCCTCCTAAACCCATAAACCCTAAACCCTAGAGCCCTAAATCCCTAAACCCATAGACCCCAAACCCTAGAGCCCTAAATCCCTGAACCTGTCTATGCGGGGGTTTGCTGCCAGGTTCCCGATCGGCCACCGAAGCGCCACAAACCGGAAGGTCCGAAGGGGCCTCGGGGACCTTTTTTTTGGATTATGGTTCATTTTCAGGGGTGGGGAGTTTTAGGGGTTTTGGGGGGTTTCTAGAACTTCTTGGGGATTTGGGGGACCCGCTTCGCGATCAGGGTTCTTGGAATCTGCCTCGCTGCCGAGACCAAGATGGTACAAGAAGTATCGGACAAGAGGGAAAGTTCGAGTTCACATCGTCCCGGCGCTTCCGCCGCTCGACCTCGATGGCGCGAGTCGACCCTGTATGTCGGCCCACCTCCCCCATGAGGACGGTAGAGCGCACACTCCATCCAGCACTGGAGCACGTTTCGCCTCGGGACCGTACGGGTCGCTTAAGAAACAAATTACCCTGTAGACCCCAAGCTCTCTTCAGCCTGCGAGATTTCAGGGACTCGGCAACCCGGCAAAAAAGCTAGACTCAGAGGTCCCCACAGCGCCCCAAACCACAGGCCGCCAAGTGCCCCCCCAAACGACCCGACGCTGACGCCTTCCTGAAAAGCTCCACAACCAAGAAGACAATCAACGGCACCCGAGCCCGTTGAGGCAGCCTCTAGAGATTCCCCGAAAAAGGGAGTTGGTTAGGGTGGTGTGGCGCGAGGGGGCCTTCCACGGTCGGGCCATTGTTGCATGTCGCAGAGCACCGGGCGCTCGATCTTTGCACTCGCTGCTGCAGCCCAGCGTCACGGCAAACCCCAGACTCTAAATCCTGAACCACGCCGAAGCCCAAAACCCACAAATGCTAAAAGCCGGTCTAAACCCTGAACCCGTAAGCCCTGACTTATGTTGAACCCTGAGTTTGAACTTAAAATACCGAGACACCGACATTTATTACAGGTGCCCTCAATTAAAGCAAATATACCACCCCAGAAAAGTAGCCTTAAAGGAATCCTAAACTCCCCTAAACCCCTAAAAAGCCCGAAACTACCTAAACCCTACACTCCGAAGCCCAGACAGGTTCGCAACCCTGCTCTTCGTGTTAGCCCTCCTAGAAACCCTTAAAGGAGCCTTATAAAGCCCTTAAGGAAGCCCTCCTAGTACCCCTTAAAGGAGCTCTATAAAACCCTACCTTTACCCCAGGAGGTCTCTATGGCTACTGGTGTGGCGGCTGGCGCTTCGCCGACTCGCCAGTGCCTGGCCTCGAGGTCGGGCCGGCGTGCGAGAACAGGGATCCTAGTACAGTATAGTACCCTTAATAGTAGGATCCTTATTATAAGCTTGCCTTTTTGGGGTTTCGGGGGTGTGGTTTAGGATAGTGGGTGTGTGTGTGTGTGTGTGTGTGTGCGCGTAGCTTTTTTGAGTTTGTCGGGTGTTTGTTCATAGATTGATAAAGGTTATGTGTTGGCTTGTGGGGCTTTGCAGGGAGTTTGAAGTAGGGTGCTTTTGGGTGTAGGGTTTCAGGGTGGGGTTTTGAGGTTTAGGGGTTCAGCAATCAAAGGTCATAAAACACTGAATCCCTTAAGGGCCCACAACCCCTTCAGAGCCCGGTATCACTGCCAATAAGACCTGATAGCCCCAAGCCTGAATCGAGGAGCACCGCCGAAACTACCGGTGGCGGCCCCCTCGTGTCAACGGTGAACTACAGCTCGGCATCCCGAATCGTGCGCTGGATGCAAATGGCAGGCTCGCAGTCTCAAGGATGTCGTTTAGAGGTAGGGTGTTTACTCTGTTGCTTTGCAGGTGTGGTGTAGGCTTCATACATGGCTTGATGTGTTCGGGCGTCTCACTTTCTCTTCTGCCACCTTACGAAGGACCGCATGGTTGTGATGTTTCCAAGGTCAAGCTCAAGCCTAGCCTAGCTGGAATCACCACGCGGGAAGCCGTCTACAAGTTCACACTCCTGTTGCCATAATGAGAGTGCAGTGCTTGTTGGCATCTGCCCACCGATCTGAGTATCTCTGTTTAAACGGCGGGCAACAGCTCGTTTCGGTAACATCAGGCCATGCCTGGATCCGGAAGCTTTTGGATTTTGCAGCATTAAGCTTGCAAGTGATTGAGATGCTTGCTTCAAACCGGCTTGCAGTTCGACGAGCTCTCTTGAATGATCGGGCTTTGTTACCATCATGGCACTTCCAGAATATATTCGATTACTAGGCTCTTTTTCCGCTGCATTGCGCCAGCATTGTATCCTTGCTGTCGAACTGTTGCAACAGGAAGCCTTGAGTTCCAACCTGCCTCAATCTGAGTCTTTCACATTTGATTATAAGCCCTGAACCCCTGAATACGCGGCGTTTACCAAGCCCTGTGGATCTGTAGATCCGCAGCTTCAAGTCGTAACTCTCGCACACCCTTTGCCTCCGCTGAAAACGTTGAATCCCCAAGTGCCCAGGGTTGTATGGAGAGGGAAGCGGCCGGAGTCTGGTTTGTCCTTTCGGATAAAGCTGAGGAGAAGGTTCCTGAGTTTCGGGTTTAGTTGTCTGAGCCTCAAGCTTTGTCCTACACTCGGGCATTCTGAACGCTAACCATGCAGAAGGAAACGGGCCCCGGATAAAAGAACATGCCCTTTCGCCTCAAATCCGGAGCCCTGAGCCCTGAAGCAGCGAGACCTCGGACCCGAAACCCCAGGTATCCATGGCAGCGATCACCTTCCTATCGTTTGCGAGCTCGAGCCTGAGTTTGATGCTTGGGATGGCTCTGGTGGGGTTTGGAGTTCAGGGGGCTCAGGTCGGGCCCGCGTCTTCGGGCTCATTGGCTTTACATCCTGATAGGGTTTTGGGACAGTTCTTTCAGTATGGCTTTTTGCAGGATTCTGTCCCCAGATGAGTGTGCTAAAGCGTGTTCGGAGGAAAGCCGTTGACGGCAATCGCGTGGGCTGGGCTGCACTGCCGTTTAGGCAGTATAAGTGTTAGTATAGGGGAGGGATACTTCAAGGGTTGCTACACGGGCGCATTTTCTGGGTGTGGGGTCGCTGGGTTTGTGAGTTGGGGGTTTTGGGGGCTAGGGAGGTTTCTGTGCAGCTCCCACATGCAATGTGAGGTCGGCTGAAGGCTCAGGCTGTCGAATGTAGTCATGGACTTTGGGTAGCCATGAGCTCTGAACCTTCACACAGCCCTTCAATATCCTTCAAGCCTCAGCTGTCGACGTGGCCTCATTTTGTTTGCGCTGTCAGCTGAGGTTTCGCTTCGGTGGCGGTCAGGAAAATGGTGGCGCCATTGCCCGCATGTTTCCGTGTGCGTGTATATATGTATATATACATATGTAATATGTATATGATATGTATGTATGTGTGTAGTACATCATGTAACGAATGACATCGGTCGTCCGACAGTCATGTGGACAAGTCTGTTCAAAGATGAGGTTTACGCTGGCACTGGTGTGAACTTAGGCTTAGAAGCAGCTGCAACTGATGCATGCCAGCATCGCTCCATCCACGCCTCAAGTCCGCTTTTGAGTGGCAGACATGTATCAGCATCTGGAACTGTTTACATGCCGAACCATGACTGCAGAGTAGTTCTCACGCGAACGTCGACATTCCCGTGTCGCGTCAGCAGAGTGTCTGTCACGTCAAAAATCTGGAAACTAGTCAAGAGGTGCTTTGGATCGTTTGTCTGCGCATTGCCATGGGCTTTCGTATTGTGCGCAAGTTGCTGGTGTGCTTGCGCTTCGGCAGCATCATTTCGTATCGTGCGAGGGCCGCTGTGCCTCATGGATTTGCAGTATTACTTCTGGGTGGGCCAAATGCGGCCGGTTCTGTGCCAACAAGGTTGCCGGCCGTGCTGGCTGCGACAGAAGACGACTATAAGCAACCAGCGCTGCACAAGAACCTAGAGGTTGTGGCGGATGATAATGATGGAGATGACTCGACTCTGATTTCTATTGCTCTTGTTGTTTGCTGTTCTTGCCATTCTTGTGATGCTGTTGATGACTTCGATGCTGGTCATGAGGCAGGTGTGCAAAGAGCGAGACTGGGCGTGAAGAGGCTCACATCTCCTCCCTAGACACATTCTTGCTTAGAACCCATACTGTAGTTGGCAACAGCTACTTGTACTGCCGCGCTGCTCAACCACGACCGCGCTTGCGAACTGCATCTGGTGCCGGCGTCCCTCAATCCTTCAGCTCTGTTACCAAGTTGAAGCCCTCTTGGAGCACCGAGGCGCGACTTTGCCGAGTTCGATCACAACAAGGAGCAGTTTTGAACAGAACACTCACCACTTTCTGTCCCAAGTATCTCGAACTTCGAAATTCACAGAGACATGGGCATCCCCGAGTCTCCAGTCTTCATGCCCCGAAACTTCTCTGACCTCTGATATCACACCCTAAAGCTTCAAAGAGGTGGCAGCCCTCAAACATGACTTACCGTTGGTTACTGTAGTAGGGAATGGAGGAATGGGGTACTATTATAGCTGCTATTACTACCATTCTTCCATTTCCTACTAACCAGCGGTAAGATGAGTTCACATTGAAGCGCAAGCCCTGTAGCTGGTTCCTGGCGCAAGGATGGCCAGATCGACTTCCAGGAGCTCAGACTCCAGGCGTTTGGATGCTTGAACCAACCTTTTACCCTAAACCCTAAGCACCTAAGCCCTTAAACTCTGGGGGATCCTGGCTGAGGGTTCCGAGCCGCATCTGCCCGCGAAGGCTGACCAGCGTTGTGTACGTTGACGGTGCAGACCGTACCAGGACCCTCCTTGTACCCTCAAATAGGGGTATACGGTCCCAAATAAGGGGCGTTTAGGGTCTAATAGAGGGTAGATGGAGGGTCTAGGTACTTCAGAAAAACAAGACCAGAGGGGCATTTAAGAAGCCTGAAGCCTCCGGGAAGGGACGAGAGACAGAGGGGGCTGTCCGTCCGAAGGTGGGTAGGTTGGTGGGAGGGTGGGTGGGTAGAGCGGGATGAAATGCGCTTGTATACATGCGCAGGCACGCACACAGACATGAGTAGGTTGATGCAGACAGATATAAACAGCAGAAAGATGCAGGTAGAAAAAGGTAAATGAGACGGTCATATAGGTACATAGATAGATAGATATAGACAGTTATAGATAGATATAAGTAGATATAGAAGATAGATGTATAGATATCGGTGGATATGGAACGATAGGAAGATACATGGATAGATGGATAGGTAGGTGGGTAGGTGGTAGCTAGGCCAGGCAGGCAGGCAGGCAGGTAGACAGATAGATAGACGGATAGGTAGACAGACGAAAAAGATAGACAGGCAGATAGATAGAAGCTAGGAGCTTTGAAGAAGCGACCTCTTTGCAGGTGAAAGGGGAGCTGGATGCCACACACCTGCGCCGACTGGTGATGGTCACCTTGCTGCAGAGCCGACCCTTGGGGGTCAGTGCTTTGGGCCCCTGGGTTTCGGGCCTTGATATGCTCTTTCGGTTGGGGTCCTAGCATCGAAAGTCTTGGCTGACGAGTTGGAGCTGAGGACATGGACAAGGAAAGGGTATCGCTGATTTTTTGTTCATGCCCTCACCTGTAGCAGCCGGCCTCGTGGCATGCAGAGAAGGTGTCTCGCAGTGATCCGAGCTTGGCCGCAGGATCAGTCTGGCGCGATCTCACTGGACTCCAGGCTAAGAGTTGGTGGTTCCCAGCATATTTCACCGCAAGGCATTTATCGGTCTGTGACGTGTCTGGCTCGTCCCCTTTACCAACAGCCTAGGAGGAATACGTGGCCTATGCGCTCACCCTCTGAGGAGCTGTAGCGGAACTTCCCTGCGATCGGGTCAGAAGGGCCAGGAAGCTCCTGGCCCTCCGGTTTCCCCACAGCCGTGCGCCGGAAAAACGTCGCATGCAGGGCCCTGCCTGGTAAGACATCAACACGATCAGTGCAAGTCCAGTAGCGGAAAGCCTGGTTCTGATGGCAGCGGCCCCAAAATTGTACAGGGCATGTCGCATGCAGGGCGACGAAACTGCGGTTACGGCATGTCATGGCGGCAGACGGCTCAAGGTAGACGTCTTCTGCGAAACTCGTGGATCCATGACTTTATGGTCTTAGGTCCCACGGCTGATCTTTGCTTGTTGTCCTTTTTCGTTTCCTCCTTCCCTATTAAATTAGTAGTCCGCGCTGCTGAGTTCTGAGGCTTTCTGCTCGCTTTGCTGCCCCTGCGGCTGGCAGAGCGCACTCGCTACGTTGAGAAGGAGGCCCTGGAGCCATGACCTGAGCGAGCTGCTTTGAGCACACATGGGGAGGCGTTGGCGTTGCTTTGAGCTCAGGTTTCCGACGACCTGCGACGGCGGCGTCCTGGACCTCGATGGAGCCTACGAAGTGTCGAAGTTTACACGAATCAACGTCGCAAAGAGCTGCATTCTGCGGGGAAGCAGTCAGACGGTGCCTCTTAGCTGCACAGGTGCATATATTGATAATGCGGTGCTGATCTTTTTTGCCCGTGCAAGGGACACGATTTTCCGTGCTGGTGCAGTAATCGACATCCGAGGATTGAGATGCAGGAAAACGCGAGCTTGCTCTTCGTCACGGCAAACGATGCGGATGTTACTCTGGACCGCTTGTAGATTTCGCAGTGTCTCTGCAAGCCATGAGCAGTTCGTATCATTTCTTTCCATAGTGGAGTTACGCTGTGCGGCAGGAAGGCCATCTACAATTCACGGTTGCAGCACATGCAGCACTTAGTGATCCTTGCTTAAAAGTCGTGGGTAATCTTACCATTGCCACAGACGAGCTCTCGATAGCCAGGCCGGTGTGCTTGACCTGATCTGTTTTGCTGGGTCGGGATGCGGAGTCGAGAACCTGGCCAGGTGCAGTGGTGAAGGATCCATTTATGTTACGAAAGACCTGCAGATTCGGGGCAACGGTCAGATCGTCGACTCGTACAGCAGTAACTCTGGCGGCGCCGTGCGTGTGAGCGGATCGGTGGAGCAACACAGTGGTTCACTCATCGTGACAAACTGCAGCTCGATGAGTTCAGGGGGGGCCATCTACGTCAAGGAAAGCTACGTGCAGCTGGGTGGTTCGCTGGCCTTTGCACATTGCAGCTCGAAACGGTCAGGGGGTGCCATGTATGTTGAGAAAAGTTATCAGCAGCTGGGTGGTTCGGTCTCCTTCGCAGATTGCAGTTCTGTCGACGATGATAGCACGGTCGAGAACCTCAAAAAGGACGACAATTATCCATCTGGGGGCGGCGGATTGTTCGTAGGCGAGGCTCTGTTGCAGAAGGCTGGCCTGATGAGGTTCGAAAACTGCAGCACCAAGTTCCATGGTGGGGGGCTTTTAGCAAGGAAAAGGAAAGGGTGGGCCATGAATGGATGGCTCGCCACGTTGGCCGGGAATTCGTTTCTGTCACGCAGCCACTCCTTTGAACCGCCGCCCATCAGACTGCTCCAGTCTGGCAGAGCGGTTATGCTCTTCCGCAACTGCACGGCTGCGGGCCGTGGCGGCGGCGCCGCCGTCTCCGGGCGCGCAAAGATTCAAGGCGGGCTCCGGGTGCTCTTCGACTGCTCATGGGTCTTGTAGATTGTAGATTGTAGGACCGTAGGAGATCTTAGGGCTTGCTTCATCTTGAGGTTCGATGCTCTTCGACAAATGCTCTACCAACGTTTCACATGGTGGCGGCTTGCATGTGAGTCATGAACTCGAGCTCTCGGGCAATCTGACTGCAACCTCCTGCCACTCTGGCGACGACGGGGGTGGGCTCCATGCAAGGCGAGGCCTCCGTCAAATTGCTGGCTCGATGAGGCACGCTCGTCTGCATTCGTGCACGGCACGGCAGTGGTGGTAGTGGTGGTGACAGCCGTAGCACAAGCATCGGCAGTAGCACTAGGCAGCAGCAGCAGTAGTAGTCAGTGATGGTGGAGGTAGGTGGAGGTGGTTGTGCTGGTAGTACCAGCGAACACAACAAGCGTTGTGTCATCCCCCAGCTAAGAATTACTAGGCATCCCGCGATCATGATTCCCCGATTTCCGAAGGTTTCAGGACTGCTCTTGCCAAAAGAAGGGTGGTGGCATCAAGGTGGATAAAGCTGGCCTAAGGATGAGTGGAGGCCAAAGAATCTTTGCAACCCGGCACGTCTAAATGTTGGCTGAAGCTCTGAGCCCCGAGCCATAAAAGCTCGACCCTTGTTGCTTGGAGGCTCGCCTGCAGACCTAAGCCCAAGCTTTCTGAGGACAACTGTTCGGCTGAAATGAGCGGTGGTGCCATCTATGTGCACTACGAGGGAGTGGAGTTGAAGGGCAACATCTCTTTCAAAGAGTGTCGCCGCCCGGCAGCACTCGCTTAAGTCGAGTTTCGGTGTTGTATTGTGTAGTGTGCTGAGGTGCCAAACGAGAAGGTGGGGCTGTCTTTGTGCAGTACCGGGGATTCAACGAGAGCCTTGGCATGGTCGGCTTCCGTTCACTCGCCGCTCTTCCCTGCCGTAAGCCTCTCGAGACCTAAGGAGCTCAGCAACATCGAGTCTTCTTTCTTTCGTCAACTGCACGGCTGGGAGTCGCGCTGGTGCTCTGCAAGTGGGCGGGAACTCCAGCTTCTCCAGCCCCGTGCACTTGTCCCACTGAGCCTCGACCCGCAGTCAAGCATAGATAGTGTAGTAGTCCTAGTACCGAGTACGCAGCAGAAGCAAGAGTAGTAGTAGTAGTAGTAGTAGTAGTAGTAGTAGTAGTAGTAGTAGTAGTAGTAGTAGTAGTAGTAGTAGTAGTAGTAGTAGTAGTAGTAGTAGTAGTGGTAGTGGTAGTGGTAGTGGTAGTAGTAGTAGTAGTAGTAGTAGTAGTAGTAGTAGTAGCAGTAGCAGTAGCAGTAGTAGTAATAGTAATAGTCGTAGTTATGACAGTGATCATGGAATGGAGATTCAACATTCTGAATGTTGCTGTTCCTATTAAGGCCAATACCCGAGCCGCGACAGAACTGTGATGTTGATGATGGTGATGATGATGACTATGCTGCTGCTGCTGATGATAATGATGAGTTTGACAGTGGTGACGGCGATGTTGTTTATCATGATGATGATGATCATGACGAGAATGGGGTGATGTTGATGAGGGTCAGGATGAGTAGGATGATAAGGATGATGACGATGATGGCGATGCTGGTCCTCATCTTCATGCTCATCATGATGAGGTTCTTGAGGGAGGTTGATGATTAATTTGACTTCGGCTGTGAACAGCCCTTTCTGCTGATGCTGCGTTACCACTGTCGGCAGCTGGCAGGCCGGGACTCCTCCTCCACTCCCTTTTCCGTTGCTGGCTGGTTAACGCTCGGCCGCGTGGACATTGTGGAAACAGGCGACCAGCCAGTCACAGTGTCAGCTGACAAGTTGATACCTGGCTCTTCCTGACTGTGCGGTTAGAAATTCATTTCGAAGCCTGTGTTGCAACGTGGTACTGCTTCTCGGATCGTCAGTGCTCGTTTTGTCTCCAAGGATCATCAGGGAAGCGAACTGTTCCGGTGCCGGCCAGTGCCAGTTCAGCTCGGTGAAGCCCGAGGTTCCCAACTTGGGTTGCACACTCGGCCGAGGGCGGAGAGAAGATCGTGCCGAAGGCGCCGGGGAAGGCAAACAATCAATACACGATCCGCGAGCCCCAACGAGACACAAGAAACAAAGAAGCAAAGCGAAATCGGTGGCGAGACAAGTTTGCCGCATAATCTGTTTCCCTTCATGTATTGAGAGCGCAGAGAGAGAGCGCCCAGAGATTCTTGACCTCCCAGGAGCACTTGTCAGTGGTGAAGTTGGCTGCAGAACCTGCGCGGCAGGGAGGCCAGCGCAATGCTCTGCTCTGTGCCGTTTGTGCCGTTTGTGCCGTGCGGTGCCGTGACCAGTACTAGTTCAGGATCCAGATCGACACTTTCAACAAGACGGTGCCGAATGCTCCCTGTGTGAAATGCCCGGGTGGAACACGGCTGTGCACTTCCGACAAGGTGGTGATGCAAAGAGGCAGGCAGAGGAACTCCAAGCTCTTCCCTGCGTCCTTGCGTCCTGTGAGTCGTTGCAGGCTACATGGTTTCGCAAAGCAACCTGAGCCGGCACTACCATTGTCCGAATAAGTTTGCTTGCCCCGGCGGAGACTTGCCGGAGGCTGGACTTCGCCTGAAAACGTGGCGGCTTTACCTGGAGCATTCCGTGACAGTGCGTGCGATATGATATGTGTCAAATCAGCGGCGATAAAAAGAGGGAGCGGGGATGTTCATGCGCATCAATGTGCAGGCTGAGACGGCGATGTGTGCCGAGGGCTACTATGGCTTGGGCTGCACGAACTGCCTGGACAGCCACGGGCCTGTCGACAACACTGTGCTGTCATGCACGCCTTGCCCCACCACCGGGCTCCGATCTCAGGCTTCCTCGAGCGATGTGACTCTAACTACTTCTGTTGCTATTTGCTGTCTAGCTACCATCAGCGGTCGTCGTTGTCCTCGTCCTAATCCTCGTCATTGTCGCCGTCGTCGTGGCTTCCACTGTTGCTGCGGTTGGGGTGGTGGTGGTTTCGAAGTGCTGGCGGCGCGCCTCTGTAGCTGTTGCCGTTCTGTGGCCGTGGCTGTGGCTGGTGGTGTTTGCTGTTGTTTGTTGTGAACACTGTTTTAGCAGTTAGTGAGTTGTTGGTTGTTGATGGCTGATTTTGTTTGTTGGTGTATTGTCTGTTTATTGTTGTTAACTGCTTTCTGTTGTTGAAGAGTTTAGTGAACAAGTAATGGTGATGCTTGTGGCCAGGACCGAACTACTCACGATGTTGATGTCTTCGATTCTTGTATCCCAGTAGAAGGTGCTACATGACAGTGTCGTCGCCAAGCCTGTCCGCCTTCTGCACGCCTCGCGAGGTCCATGTGGGCTTGGCAAGTGCCACTCAGTTCAGATGGAACTGTGTTGTGACGGTCCTGTGTGTGACTATGAGCCTAGGGAGTAGAAGTGTCTGAGTATGGTGATGAGGGGCTTGGGACTTGGGACTCATGGGCTTCGATGTTGAGTGGGGCCGTTCGCACCTTTTGAAAGCCATGCTCTAAGGTTCTTCTGCATTGTAAAAGATGTGGTGATCTTTGTGCTGGCCATCTCGGGTGTCATGCAGGACCGCCCCCGGCTGCAGAGTATACCCGGCCTGCTTCATGCCCCAGCACTTGTGACGAAATTTTCCGGAGGCTAGTGAGGAGGGGAAGCCTTCCACGGTGCTTTTAAACCAGCCTCTCGGCGAGATGCCAACCGTTTCCCGATAAGCAGCCGGCAGACCGCCAGAACTCCAGCTTAAACAACGGCGGCTTGTTCTTGTTGTATCCCAGGCTGATGTCCTTCTCGACTGTTGCGGGCACTGCACTCTCTGCTGCAGGGGCCCCGGGCATGCCGTTGCTCTGCTTCTCGTGGCTGTGGCTCTTAATGTGGGGCCTTAAAAATGACATTAGTGTTTTGGGGTATATTCCTATTATCATTATGATAAGGAGCCCCGAAAATCCTATTCTAAATATTAAGGCCCATACATTACTCAGGTCAAGCAGACCGGCAGCTTCGGGAAGCTGAGCAACCGCCTCCAGAGCATGCTCGTAAGCTCGGGCATGATGGTGGACGTGGTGCAAGGGGCACTCTGGCAGGAAGTACCGGGTTTGGGATAGGGTGCACCCTGGCACGAAGTACAGCCTGCCCAAAAGCCAAAACCCCTCCATGCATCCGAGACCCTCAAGCCCTGAACCCTAATGCCCCAAACCCGCATACCCTAGAAAATCCAAGTAGTCCCTAAACACCTTGCTTTTCCGACGACGTTGGGGGGATCCTTGCCCAGGGCCAGAGCAGCGGACTCTCCACCGTTTGCCTCGCAGAATTTGTGGGCCTGCCAAAGACGCTCCCTGCCTGATTCCTTTGTCTAGGCGATTCCGTCGAGGCAGAGGTGGGTCTGTGTTTTGCTTGTTTGTACAATTGTTAACTCAAGTGTTACCACATTTTTTAACACGCACACGTACACATGCGCACACAGGCATGCATTTACACGTCTATAATGTGCGTGTACACCTATGCACGGTCACATCTCAGCGACACGCATGCATGCCTGCATGCATGCATGCATGCACACAAACACCTGCCAGAAGAGGCGGCACGTGCCCATGCCTGCCTGCATCCATGCTTGCATGCTGGTAGTCCTGTTTACGGAGCACGTAGGCATGTAGGTAGGTAGGTATGTATATACACATCGCGGTCGCCGGGGGGATTGGACATTGGCCTATATACATATATATATATATATATATCTATATATCTATATATATATATATATCTATCTATCTATGTATTATATATATATATATATTCGTGCACACTATATATTTTATATACTGACACAAGTATACTACACGCATGTATCCATATGCATATGCATGTACATATAGATATGGGGTATAGACATAGATACAGATATGCGTATGCATTTACACATGCATATACAGATACAGGTACATATGCACATGCAGATTCATGTACATGTGCACATATATATACACACATACACACAACCACATGTACGAATGCATATGCATACCCATACATATGCATGTTTGCATGTGTATATGTCTACATGTATACAGCACTTGGACCGATATAGCTATGTATGTATGTATGTATGTATGTACATATATACTATACATATATTATATATGTACATACATACATACATAGTTATACGGGTCCAAGTGCTGTATACATGTAGACGTATATATACATATATATATATATATATATATACATGAATATTTTTCTATGCATATGCATCTATGCATACACGCATACATGTATATATGCTTATTTGTATTTATGTATTGATGTACATAAGATGTATATGTGTGTAGGTGGATATGCGTGCGTATGTATATTTGTGTTCAACCGTGTATATGTGTTTATGCAAGCATATGCATATCTGTGTGTATATTCACATGTGTGTGTTGTAAGTATGCGTGTATATTCATTCGTTCATTCGTTCATTCATCCATCCATCCAGTCATTCATTCAACATATCGACATCTTGACACATGTGCGCACATACGTCTATGTCTGTTTGCATACGTGTGTACCTCGCTTCCTGGTAAACTCAGACGACTAAGTCAGACATATGCGTTGTGCACTCGTGCAGACATGCATGCATGTACACGTACACTAGTGAGTTTGGATTGAAAAAGATCTTGTTGCATCAAACCTTGAGCTGGATAGCGCCACAGCAACAAAGTGTCATGCGAAGTATATATGATCCCGGTTCGGCCGGCCCCCCCCTCCCCCCCTCCGCCCCTTCAATGGTTCCTCCTCCCCCCTGTGGTGTGGGGTTGCGGGTTGCTTCCCCTTCCCTGTGGTGTGGTGTGGTGTGGTTCGGGAGTGGGTCTGCTTGGGCCGGTTACCCCACTCCCCCCCTGTGGTGTGGTGTGGTTTGGGTTTCCTGCGTGGGTCTGCTTGGCGTGTGAGCCCTCGTGTGGAAAAAGCTTGCACAGTCACACACAGATAGAACCGAGAACATATATGATCCGACCCCCCCCCCCCCCCCCAATGGTTTAACCCCTCCCCCCCTGAAGGGCTCACACGCCAAGCAGACCCATGCAGGAAACCACACCACACCACGGGAGGCGGAACCATTGGGGGGGGGAGGGGGGGGGGGGGGTGGCCGGCCGAACCGGGATCATATATGGGTGCCGTACTCTCCTTCGTCGTTGGAGTCAGGACTCCGCAAACCACGTCGAAACCGACAGATTGGCGGTAAACTGGCCTTGGAAGCTGCAGCCCCAGTGCAACGCATGTTCATTTCCAACAGTGCAGGTACATGTGTTTTGCATGCGTATATATGGTCATGTAATTATACACAGATATGCACATGTATACACATATGTATACATGCGTATGTGCATATATATGTATATGTATATGTATATGTATATGTATATGTATATGTATATGTATATGTATATGTATATGTATATGTATATGTATATGTATATGTATATGTATATGTATATGTATATGTATATGTATATGCATATGCATATGCATATGCATATGCATATGGATATGGATATGGATATGTCTATGTCTATGTCTATGTCTATGTCTATGCCTATGTCTATGTGTATGTGTATGTGTATGTGTATGTGTATGTATATGTATATGTATATGTGTATGTGTATGTGTATGTATATGTATATGTATATGTATATGTATATGTATATGTGTATGTATATGTATATGTGTATGTGTATGTGTATGTATATGTATATGTATATGTACATGTGTGCCTGTGTATGTATGTATTTATGTCTGTTTATCTGTCTGTCTGCCGGTATGTATGTATGTATGTATGTATGTATGTATGTGCACACATGTATAGGTTCCTGTGCTTTGGAGAGTCGGCAGTACAGGCTGTGGATGGCTCATATCCTCCGCTCCGCCACTCCGGCGCTGCTGATCGTCGTACTGAGCATCTACAAGGAGCTGTGCTTCAGGATGATTCGGACGTATGTATGTGCATAGCAGCTAGTTTAGCGCATCTTAGTATGCAGCAGGCTTTCCATCGCACTGAGTACACATCCAGATATCAGGTGGCACATGTGTAGTTTGTTGCAGTCAGCATCTTCTGTTCTTTCAGTATAATTACTTGTCTGCATGCACATATGTATACCTATCTGCATATGTCAGACCCTGCTTTCCAAAGAGACTACAGGGTTTTGATGGCACCCGGGCATACAGCCTAGCGTTTCAACAATCGCGAAAACGCCACACTGCCTGGCCCATGCTTGTCCTCGGTGTGGTGATGCGGAAACTCAAGCATGTCAAAGCCCGCAAGTGTTGCATGTTCCAGTTCGATGACTTCCACCCAAACTACAGGCAGGAAACGCCAGCAAGCATAAAGCCGCCAGAAGAAGTATTTCCCGTACCAAAGCTGCACAATTCTGAAAGCAGTCCCAGCCAGGATGCCGCAATCAGTTAACAGAGCTGTACTGACGCGAAGACACCTAGCCAGAATGTAGAACGATGCCCATGTGCAACATTCCGGGCCAAAATTGCTGCACAACCGATGAGATCTGTTGATCAGCGACACCCCTTGGATTAATCAGGCTAAAAGCGATTTGTACTCGTAGCCGATTGCCAGGCCCATATTGTTGTACGTGTGTGCACATGTTATATGTTTACAGCCAAGGAGACGAGATTGCAATGATGCAGTTTGATTTTTGCTATCATGCCTAAAGTCATGGCCTCGTAGTGATGACGATGATGGCGATGGCGACGGTGGTGATGGTGGTGATGATGATGAGACGCTGTAGTGTTAAGCCACTCCGGCCCGTGAAGGATCCGTGGCTCGCACTGGTAGTGGGCGCGAACTGCTTCTTGCCCGAGTTTTGTGCTGGCTTCGGCAAGTATTTGGTCTGCTACCGGATCGAGAAGGCACGATTTTGTTTAGGGTTGATAGTGTTGCTGCGCAAATTTCGCCCAGAAGGCCCTGATGTAGCCTTGGCCAGATCCTGACTTGTCGAGCTCTTGACTATGGGTCGGAATATGGTTCAAGTTGCAGGAGAAACGGGGAGGAGAGCTGACGTGCGCCTTCTTGCCCGACATTCCTGCTGCCACGGCCACAATCACAGGCGCGGCTCAGACTTACTGCGGGTGGAATCTCACCCAGATTTGTTGCACTGATCTAGCCTATCCTTACCTCTGCCCTGCCATGCGACAGGAATGATCGTGCTTTGCTTCCTCCTGGCATTGTTCGGCTGGACGAAGGCAGCTTTGTCTAAGACTTCCCCGAAGCCGCCCCACGTCGTCTATTTGACGAACGCCTACAAGGCGGGGCGTTCCGCAGACACAAGCTACAAGCAGAGGTAGCATGAAACACACATGCAGAAAATACTTGAAATGCCTATAGATGACCGTTGGTATCGTCGGTCCCACAGAGTCCGCCCTTGAACCGACTTGAATCAACGTGCTGTTTTTATATGTGTAGCTTTTCTATGCTTGCGACCGGTATGGTTCGGAATAGCCTTTGTGCAGAGAGGACCGGGCTTGGTTTTCGCCCGGTTCTGTTGCTTGGGTACAGTGGGGTCCGCCTCGTTGCAACGTAGGGATCAATGTATGAAGCAGTGTTTTTGTGTTTGCTCGCACGGTCGGCAGGACAAATTTGCAGCTTGGGAAGTGGAGCGATTGGTTCGAAAGTGGCTTGGACCAGCACGATACCCTGACGATTCCCCCCAAGTCAGAAAAGCCCACTAACCCTGGATCTAAGGATGCTGCTTACTTTGGTGGGTGCCGTGCTGCCGATCACCCTGTGGTGGACTCAAATAAACACATATGATTCATATGATTGCAGCTGATAGCACACTGCAGTACGGGACTGTGTACTTAAGCCTTGCACTTTAAGTCAAACCCGCCTAGTGCAGCGAGGTCACCTGCTCTTCAGTTGGGCTGCCTCAGCGTGATTCTTGTAGTCTCTTTGGTCGCATACGTGCACCTGCTCCCCTACAAACAGAACGCCGGAAGCTTACAGCAAATTGCGTGTTGATAAGCAAGGTCATGAGTCAGGACTCCAGCTCGCCTTTTGTGTTGGGGGTTGTGCTGACCGGGAGGCTTTTAACCTGATCGAAGCGGCGCTGCTCGCTGATGCCCTGGTGATTGCAGCTCTCTCCAACTCACTTCTTGCTAATGCTCCTTGGACTGTCTCCAATACTAGGAGTTTGCATCCACACTGTTGGAACCTAAGGATTCGAATTGGGCGAAAACAGAAGCTCGGCAAGTTCGAGTCTTTGATTTCAGGCTGCGGCGACTCAAACCCCGGTGCAAGAATGCAAGTTGTCAAGTCACCAAGGAGTCCACAAACCTCATTCTGCTTTTCTTCACGGCATTCCTCTCTGTAGCTGGAGCCGGCCTGATGCTGCTTCTGCTGATCCGAGCCTATCTGCGGGAGAGAAGGATGAAGCCCAAGCAGGCCTCCAAGTAATCCGGATGGGGTCCCGCTGACGATCCCTTGTTTCCCAAGAAATGAAGACCGATGCATGGAACAAAAACGGATTCTGCATTCTGCAAGGGCTCGCAAGAGCGTGTGCTGACCCCTGCGCTTGCTACTGTGGCTAAGTTGGGCTTTTTCTGAGAGGTGTTAACACCAGCGTCCCGGACATGCTGCAGAACCCCGAGTGTTCGTAATGAGTAGTAGGATCATCTCAACGGGAGACCTCAGGCAAGCCCATGTGGCAGGTATCCCTAAACCTCAAACGATACCTCTCTGCCTGCCCCCACACAAGCTTCCTTGCGTATAAAAGCATGCCAAAGGGAAAAGGCCCTTCACACAAAGCACAAAGCCCCTGTTAAAGCACAGACTGCGTTGACTTCCTGACCGCTGTTAATTTGGCTTCGTCCTGTCAAAGACGGGAGCTAAGGAAGCTTAGAACACCTCTACTTGTGCGAATGCGAGCTCGCTCGTTTTGCATGGGCTGTTTAGCTCTAGGATTTACCGCTCGTCTTTGTATTGAGGGCATCACTATTCGTTGCCTGTTTTGCAGGCTGTTTTTCTGCTAAGCACACCACAGGCGGATGATGTGAGAACATGCGACAGCAACTTCAACAGCGCTCGCAAATTGAGATCACGGTTCTGAGGAGCCACTGCGCAAGACAGAGACTTTCTGCCACACCCTCAACCCCAAAGCCTAAGCCCAATCCGGTTCCCTGAAAGCCTGAATCTAGCTCGACTGTCCATGTTCGAAGCTTTCTCTTCGTTCGCACCCCGGGGCTTCCTTGTTGCCATGGTGCTACTTTCGCACGGTGCCGCACCGGCGTCGCAGGACTTTCCCTGAGTGGACCAGCATTGTAGAACTTTGGGAGACAGCGGGTTGGGGGTGTTAGGGCAACTTCGGGGAGGAGGGTTTCGGGCTCCAGGTCGGTCACGGCTTCGGAGTCGTCGCAGAACCCGCCGCCACCGCCACGGTATTCCGCCACGGATCGCTTTCATCGTCACTGCTATCACGATCATCGCTGCCATCAGCGGCAGAGCATCGTCATCATCACCATCATCACCGTCGTCATCACCATCATCACCACCTTCTGCTGCTCTTTTTTCTATGTGGCTGAGAGGGGCTCGGCCTTGGAGGAGTGCCTTTGGTCCAGCCCGAAGAGCGCCACGGTGCAATTGCGAAGGCTGGCGCAGGAGAAGCCTTGGGGAAGCAAAGGGGTCCTTTGCAGGCTCGGGTTCGGTAGTCAGGATGCAGTGTTTGTGTAGTTTACGTAGTTCTCCGAGCTTTGGCAGCCTGAAGAGTCAGGGACTCCGAACTTCGAGCTCGCGTGGTCAAGCCTGTGTTGATACCAGGAGAGAGGTGCCCCGGCTGCTCGCCGTTTCCTGGAAGAGTTGCAGCGTCTCGCCCTGCGCATCAACATGATCCACCTGAATACAGAACCTCAGCTGCAGAAGAAGCGTGGAAGCCCCTCGAATCCTTGGAAATCGACAGCCCCCACCCGGGCAAACCCGGCAACCCTAAACCCTTTTAAAATTTGACCATAAGTCAAGGCCCCAATGGTTTTATCAACGAAAGCAAAGGGGAAAAGGGCTTACCAAAAAATGACATAGGACTTCGAGTGCTAAAGTCAACGCCTGCCTCAGGTGATGGCCTCTTTGGCTGCAGAGGAACACTGGTCACAGGCCGGGAAGTGCAGAAAGCCTCTTGCATTGAAAGTATGGTGAAGCAGAATGCTTAGAAATGAGAAACAGCATATCTTTTGGGAAAGCAGACATGTTCTCCGACTTTCTAATCAGACGTGCTATATCTGGGAGTCTGAGCTTATGAGGATTGGCCTACAGGCACATGCCAGGTTGCCTGATCCGTGTTCCCCAAGCAGATTGTCTCGATCGTAGAGATATAGAGACAGATGCGGGAGGAAAGCACTGAGGAGTCAGAGATATTCAGAGATCGAAGTCTTGTGCTTCAGGTGCCGCACACCCGTATGAAACTCCTACTCTTGCAAGGTTGAGACATGAGGGTAAAGCAGTGGGAAAGCTCATGTCGAAGTTCTCATATATATATATATAACGTATATACATATATATATATATATGTATACAGATGGAGATATGCGTATATAGTTTACACAGTCTATTAGATGTATTTATGTAGTAATGTGCGGCCTCCTATTCTGGTTCAAGCTTGTAAGTTTAGCAGCTTTTTCGATCTATGTCCCTGCTCGTGTCCGCCATGGAAATTACGGCAGACGAGGGTCACAGAGTGCTACATGTCAATAGGGGTGAGCGACATCCCACAGATAAATGAACGCGTTGAAGAAGAGTAGTTTCGAACCTGCGAACGGCGATTAGGTATGTCTCATGTTCATTATGAGGCCGTCTTCGCCCGCGGATGTATGCGTACATTCACGGCGTGTGTATTGTTATGTGTACATGCTGCGTGATGTACAGTACAGGTGCATTCACATAAGAAAATAGGTCCTAAATCGCTGAATAAATCAATACATCCGTTCGTGCACACGGACGGAGACGGAGACGGACGGACGGTCGGACGGACGGACGGGATTAGACAGAAGACGCAGACAGACACAGACAGGCTTAGACAGTCACAGACAGTCACGGACAGACAGAGAGAGAGAGGCAGACAGGGACAGACAGACCGACTCACATACACGCGCGCGCGTGTGTGTGTGTGTGTGTGTGTGTGGGTACATATGTAGTTACGTGCACTTGCGTACCCACAAACATGTACCGATATGGACAGTATTCTGCTTACCCTACTACATCTCCATCCAGAGGGAGATTGCACGGGCTCAGAGAAAAAGCTCTAAGCCCCAAGAGGCTCTGCTGATGTTTACTTCGGCACCTAGCGTCTCCTTGCAGCGCAGCCTCGTGAGCTGGACACTCAGTCTGGCTTTAGGGTCTAATGTTTGGGGGTGGACGGGGAGGGAGGGGGGTGGTCTTAGGGTTCAGGACGCCTTGCGGTTTGGGCATGAAGGTTTGGATTCAGGGTTCAAGGGTTGAGATTTAGGGTCCGATAATTCTGTGCTTGGCGGTTACAGGATGGCTGTGCATTCATCTGTCCTTCTGCCTCCATATCTACTGTTGTCGTTGTTGTGGTTGCTCACTGACTGAATACACGCTGCCAGCTCCTCACTGGGAGTCTAGCCAAATCAATCCTGGTTGGCGCTGCGAGTGCCGACATTGCGCAGTGGCCTGGTTTTCGTAGGGACAGCTTCTGTTACACTCCTGCGGCGGTTCCTGTTTCTACCAATTGTTGTTTCCGTTACGCTGGCGGGAGCTGCGCTACTCTCCAAACTGGTTCCCGTTACTCCCCGCACCCTCATCAGCATCATTATGATGATCATCGTCATCATCCTCATCATCATCCTCGTCATCGTCTTCGTCATCATTGTCATCGTCATCATTATCGTTATCGTCATCGTCATCGTCATCATCGTCGTCATCAAAATCAGCATCACTCATCATCATCAAAATATCGCCATTAAGGCAATATCAACCATCACCATGAGGTCCTTCAGGCCTGCCCTGCACGTTGGGCCCAAGGCATTGGTCCGATGCCCGACACCCGCCTATAGTGCGGACAGAAGGGTCTGCTTCCGGTTCGCCATGTTGGAAGCTCTCTCCGATCTTGCAGCTGATGGTGTCACGTTTGAGGTTGAAGCAGCAGAGGCCGATCCTTCGGCCTCTGCGGAAAAGACATCGGTGGCCGAGGCGGCACCGCAACCGGAAGCAATGGCAGCTTCAGCAGGAGGGAAAGTCTTGCTGCTGGAGTCCTTAGATCCCATCGACATTCCGATGGTGAGGCGGGCGTTTCGGCAAATTAGGGGAACCCGACCCTCCGACGAAAGACAAGGATTCTCGAGTATCGTTTAGTCATCAGACACCATCAGGTACTTGTTGGATCATTGTTCAGACGGCAAAAAGGCCGGTGGGCGCTGCCTGATGCAAATGACGACCATCCAACTGGTCGTCGCAGTCTCGCTTTTTTGTCTTCTGGCTTTCAGTCTCCCGTTGCCGCGACCGAGTGAAGGTTTCTTGGTTGTGCTTCAGTATCTTGTTTCCTTGTTGCGCGGCTTCTGAGGACTCTAGTGGGTTTTTGCCCTTGAGGATCTCTTTTTTTCAGCCACCTTGCCTGGCCCGAGGTTTATGGGCCAACTGGGTGTTCCTAGTCTTCACACACCCGGCGCTCAACTACATCGCGGCCTGGTTCAACTTGAAACAAATCTCTCGGGCCCTCCCCCGCCAGGAACGTGTTGAATTCGAGCACCGCCTGCCGGTCGTAGCTCTCATTCTACCTTGCCTTTGTGCACTGATCCATATCGCCTTCTACTTGGCAGGCTTCTTCCCGACCCCGGTGTCTATCTTCACCTCGTGTGTGCCTGCAGGCCTGTCTACCAGCATCATTGCTATCTACCTGTCGCCAGGGCAACGAGAGGTCTTAGTGCGGTCAACCGTGCACATGCATGTCATTATGATCCTGCTCTTTGTGCAGATCTGCTTCCACATTTTCCAGTGGAGGGCTTTCCCATACATCACTGCTCTTGAGCAGTCGTTCTCGGTGGTGCTGGTCTCTCTGGTACCGTTCGTACTCTCAAGAGCCTGTGTGGCGTTCGGCGACAGGTTGTGCAAACTACCGCGGAAGTATCTGGAAGAGAGCAAGATCCACTTTGCTTTCCTTTCATTCCTGTTCTCAGCGTTGCTCATGTCATCGGCAAGAAACCTGACGGCAGTGATGGTGATTGTAATGGTGGATGCAGCCAAGGCACTCTTCACAGGAGACCGTTTCTTACTATAGTAGTTATAGCAAAGCTATGCAGAGTCTGCAAGCTTTATGAACATCTTTGACTGATGTACCGTGAGTTAGACGTCTTGTTTGATGCCGGGCAACTGAGAGGACTCGGACTTCTGGAGAAGACAACACAGGTTTGCTTCGGGCCCAGGCACTCCCTGAAGCGGCGCATTGAGCAGTACCACGAGCTCTTGCAGAGGCTGAAGTTTCTGCATGTCAGTACGAAGAGCATGAAGTCAGAGCAACTCTGGGACGTGTACACCACCCCAATTGATGCAGAGACCTATCTTCAGTTCAGTACTGGCTTCGTCAACCTCGCAGTCGTAGAACTCTGCGAGCTCATGGTGCCTGTAATCTTCATCTTCATGTACGCATTGTTCAGCAACGACGTGTTGGGTGCGAATCGGAACTACTTCTTGCTCTATGCCGACGAAGGTGGTGATGAGTCCATGGTGAACGGGATCATGGGTAACTAGGTAGGCCATCGAGGGATATTTCGTATCTTTGTTGAGTGTCGGAAATAATCCCTGTACTTGTAAAGTCTAAGACTTCCAAGCCTAGGTAACCTCGTGGCACTGAGTGTCGAAGCATTTGTCTTCAGCGTGCTGGAGTTGGCAACGAGGGTCGGCACGGGCTTCAGCATCTTCTACTTTGCGAGCTTCCGGGAAAATGATTGAGAATGTCCTGCACTCTTTGCTATACTATACTTGAGAAACACTTGCGAAGGAAGTCTGCCATACTATATACCTGTGAAGGAAGCTCTGCCCTATAGGCCCTATCGAGACCTCGCAGCTGGAAAGCCGTAAAGGCAGAAGCCAGAAGCAGAGAGTGCCCTAACCCTGAAGCCCTAAAGCCAGGAAGCTCCTGAAGCCGCAGACCGTCACATGAGGGAATCCTAAACCCCTTTGTAGAAACCCTAACCCCCCTTAGAGTACACCACAAGATCCCCAAAGCTCCAGCAATTTTTGGTCCGAGGTGTCGCTTTGAAGATGGACTTTTCTTTTTGGTTTGCAATCCTGAATGTGCCCTTCATGATGTTTACCCTGGTGCAGACTCTAGGAAGCCTTCTTATTCAGTAGCTTGGCGAAGGGTCGAGTCATTTCGGTTTTGGAGGGCTTGCTTGGGTTTCAGGATGTTAGAGAGTCAAGGACTGTCCGTTCGGCAAAACTCGTTATATTTATTGTTGTATACGCATGAATCGTTATCATGTTCATGGTTTTATTCTTATAATCGTTATCATGACAACGTTTACAGTTCCGATCTGTGTCGGGATTGCGGGGTGGCCGAGGATTGAACACGGCGGCTTCAGACCCCTCACGGACTGGGTGGATGCATTCTTCGCTCCCAACGTCTGACGTGTCTTCAGCCCACAAGCACTTAAAGGGTCATGGGACGTAGTAACTAGGGTCATAATAAAGGTAAGTATACTTATAATTACCTATAACCCCAATTAAGGTACTTATAACCTCACTTACTAAGTCCCATGATCCTCCAAGCATGCTCCCCATGAGCACACAGAAGTGCAAGAGCCATCAGCAGGGACAAATTCACGACCCTGCCTCGTGATCCCATCTTTTTTAAAGTTCAGCGGGGCCCGGGGCACTCCAATGTTCTTTGAATGGCAATAAAGCGTGATCCTCCAGAGCATGGTGAGGTGAGCACGATAGTGCGAGGAATAGGACGGCTTCGACTAACAGCAAGTAAAATGCTTGTAAGAGGCGTTGATGCGAATGCCTGTACAGGGCAGGAAAGATGTTGCCAGAAGCAAGTTTGAGGAATGGCGAGAAATTAGCGCAGGCAGATACAGGCAGCCCTCTGAACAACGGGCTCGGTCATTCAACGATGCTGGAGTCCCATGGTGTAAGGTCAGAAAACTCTGATTTTGCCGATGCTCTCGACTTCCAGGTTGCTATGTGGCGCGTACTGAATTAGGACAGCCAGGCTGAGCCTCAGTCCTTCAGTTTAAGGTCGGAAGTTTGATTTTCCCCATACTTTCGACTTCCGTTGTGGTGTCTACCGTCTGGGGACTGCCAGGCGCTGAAAGAGATTGTGCGCGGAGCTGCCCTGCATGGGTCTCTCATGTTTTTTCTGTTTGTTCTTCTGCTTCATGTCCAAGAGGCCATCTCAAGTCGGCTGGTCGTGGCGGTCGTGGTCTTTCACGGTGCAGTTTAGCTTTCCCGAGAATGGGAGACGTCAGTGGTTTCAAACGCTCCAGTATAGTGTTAATTTGTGCTTCTTTCCCTGGATTTCTTAAATCGGTTTGCGCCCTAACAATTTCTAGTTTCTCCTCTTCGTGTTTGTTCCCATCCTAAACTCGCCCAGCAATCCAAGTCAGCATCGGCAACATGACAATCGCATTTTTCAGCTACCTTTCTCAATGAGATTTTGTTCTGAATGCTCAGAAGTTTTCCCATATACGGGAAATGTGCTTCCAGCAGGGGGGAGGGCGGAGAGGGTCCTATGGCTTGGAAGATAGAGTCTATGCATAGGGGTCTATCGAAAATCGAGGGGTCTCTGCCGCATAGGGGGGCGCCATAGGTAGGGATAGGCTCTATCCACAGGGGTCTGTCAAAATCGACAATGGTCTATGTATAGGGGTCTAAATCGACAATGGTCTATGTATAGGGGTCTATAGGAAGGTGACCAGGGCTTATATGCAGAGGTCTGATGACTGACTTGGAGGGTGGAAGAACAGGGGCCTATCGAAAAACCATAGGGGTTTATATAGGGGTCTATCGACGCCTACGGTAGGCTGTTTGTCGCTGTTGCTGTGGTTGCGGTGGCACTGCAATCACTGCTTCTTTATTCAAAGTTGTTGACTCTCGACTTTTCTTTTCTCTGGATCATAGCCAGAAACACACTCAGCTCATCATCACCAGAGCCGTCATATTTATCAACACAGTCAGTCATATACACGACCATCAGTGGTGATGATGAAGATGATCGCCACATGCATCATCGCCTTCCGTGTCAACGCCATTCCTGGAATTGTCGTCAGCCTCACTGCCATTACCACGCCCGCCAGAAACAAACTCAGATGTACCTCCCTCGAGAGTGCAGTACACTCCTATCTCAAGGTATCCGAAATCAAGCGCGACGCAGAGTTGTCTTGCGCAACATGTGCACGATATAGTAATACCTGGAAGCAGTATGAAGCAGAAGTTCCGGGGTGGTAATGCCGACTGCAATGGCGTTGATTTGGGTGTGAATGTTCAGAACCTGACGAAGTTGACGACATTGTGACCACTGTCACGATGCAGTTCATCGTCATCACCATGCCGCGACCATGCCCATCATCGTCACCGCTGCCACAATTGCCGCTGTTAACACTGCCCCCACCATCGTCACCATCATGATCATCACCGTCACAGCATCAGAATTACCTTCTTCCTTTGACATCATGTATCACGGCAACACCGTCATCACCACCAGTGTCATCGCCGTCAGCATCAACTACGCGGCTACCAAAACCGTAGCCAAGCCGTAACCAAAGCAATGATCGCCCCGGACCTTTCAAATCCTCGACTTCCACGGGAAGAAGAGATCTCCAACCCCCTTCAGGCTTCAGCACTGTGATTGGAAGGGGTGGCTGGCGGCTTGCTGCGAGTTTGCTTAGCACCCTGGAAGGCAGAGTCTTTTGGAGCTTAGAGACTTTTGGACTTCGGGGTGTTGATTTTGGGTTCGGGTCTTTTTTGGGTGAGTTGTCACCTGCTGTTACTTCGATATCTCGTCTTTACGTTTCAGACCGACCTCGTGTGGCACTAGGCTTGCAAGGTGGCTTGTGTTCGGAATGGGAGGGTTTTCCATGCTTCTTGCAGTGGAGTTTGCTTGGTGTGTGAAGGCTTCAAGGCGTTGTATTGCTATTCTTCCTCATTGTTTCTTGTATTTTCTTATTATATAGACTTGGCTTTGTGCCGCTCGGCTTGGTCTGGCTGGTACCTTCCTGTTCGGTTGCATCTTGAGGTCTCCTTCAGTCTTCTGCGGCCCAAGCGAATGATGTCTGCTACTTGGTGTGCATCTGTGCCCCGCCTTATAAGTAGCCTTAGCCCTCGAATCGGGAGCTTCGCAACAGGACACGAAAGCCAGCCAGAGTCTCTTTTGAGCCAAAGATGAGGCATGAACACTGCAATCAAGTCCGCTGTCGGTGGCCACCAGTGGCAGTTGGCCACGCATGTGCGACTTGTCTCAATCAGCATGAGACATCAAGCATCGCTTGTAAAAGGCCATCAGTTCCTTGTGTTTTTTGTTTTAGCGGTCTCCGTTTATGCAGCTGCATCTGAGACTTGTCCTATAGTTCACCAGCATTGACAAGAGTATTTGTCGTGGTTGGGAGGACCAGCTAACATGTGAAAGCTGCTAAACCGAAGGTTTGTGTTGCGCTGGTACGGCCATGAAGCTCGTCCTGTCGCGCCGTGCAAAGGCTTACAGCAGGGAAGGGCATGCGCATGAGACGAAAAAGCCTGAGCCTTCAGGAGCGCACAGGGGTCTACACGTTAGGTCCAGGCTCCGTGCTACAGCAGTTTTATCGCATTGGTAGCGACGCAGGTTGACGTAGTGTCCCCTAGTGCAACCTGATGGCTGCTCCGGCTTTCGATGATGACTTGTTCGACTTCACAGGCGCTGCATTATCGGAGGACGAGAGCGCCGGCGGCGCTTCGCTTGCTGACGGCGACCATGACGACGCTGGCGCAGCGAATGAGGTTCCGGGCGACGCGGGCGAGGAAGCTCCAAGTCCTGCGCCTGCTCGGAGGAAAAGGGGATCTCGAGGCGGGTCCAGCTCCGGGGCTCAGTCTTCTGAGAAGAGATGGCGATCCGGAGCGATTCCTCAAGCTCCTGGCTTCGACGGAGACGTGGAACGGAACCCTTACTGTCTTCGTCACTACAGAAGGCGGTTGATGAGATGGGTCCGTATCACAAGAGATTTCCTGCCACCAGGGGAACAAGCTTTGAGAGCTCTTGAACAACTATCCGGCGAGGCTGAATTGGAGTTCGAGGAGGTGGCCGATGACCGCTTCGACAATGAGCAAGGCATTCAGCGACTCCTTAGTGATTTGGAGTCAGCGTTTGGCGAGCGGGAGATGTTCAGGCAGGGAGGCGTGATCCGGGAGTTCGAGAACATAGGCCGGCTTCAAGGTGAGAGTGTGACAGCCTTTGTGAGAAGGTTTCAGCTTCTTGAGCGCAAGCTTCAGGACAGTCGTGTGCCCTCTTACCCTGAAGCCGCCCGTACTGTGAAACTCCTTGACGGTCTTAAGCTTGATGAACGCTCCACTGCCTCGCTCCTGCTGGCTGCCGGCAACAAATACCAGATGAAACCGATCCTGGAGGCCATCCGGATTCAGTATCCGCCAGGCATGACCATCACGGGTGTGCCTCGTGGACTTTCAACCTTGGGCTCGAGAACAAGCCGAGCTTCTTCGAGCAGGGCGTCTAGCTATCGCTCGTCTTCTACTGCAGTGACTCGCAGTGCAGGTCGCTCGGGCAGGACTCGAAAGTGGAGTCAGTGGAACACCGACTGGCAGGACGGCATTCCCGAAGGCGAAGAAGATGAGCCGGAGAACGAGGAGACGCAGGAGGCCTACCAGGGCGAGGAGATTGATGAGTATGAGCCCAATGAGGAGCCCGATTACCAGGATGATGAAGAGGAGGAGCTTGTCCCCGAGACCGAGAACGTCGCTCCTGCCGGCGACGATGGCGAGGTTTCGGCCCTGATCGCGGCGGCTGAGGCTTTAACGGTGACGTCGCGCAAGCTTGCCGGGCTCGTCCAGTCACGGGGCTACTACCAGAGCGGAGATGGAAAAGGCAAGGGCAAGCCTCCAGGTGACAAGGGCAAAGGCAAGTCCAGTCGAGCGAAAGGCAAAGGCAGGGGCAAGTCGCAGGGCAAGTCTACTGACAAGGGCAAGAACTCCTCCAAGGGAAAGAACTCGGGCAAGGGAGGCAACTCCGCTGAGCGGCAGCAGAGGCTTCGCGGTTCGCTTTGCATGGGCTGCGGAGCGGCTGACCACTGGATTCGAGATTGTCCCAACGTTTCGATGCACCAGGCTCACATCGCCACGGCCGACGTACAGCTTGATCCCGAAGGGATCCCCGTGTCCGAGACCTGGATGACTCTCGTCACCGACAGCGACAGCGAGACGGAAAACATCATTGAGTACCAAGTGCCACGACCACCCTCTATCATGCTCAGTTCGTGTGATGATGCTTCGTACTTGATTGCAGACACGGGTTGCCAGAGGCAAGTTGCAGGGTGCAAGTGGCATGTTCAGCGACAGCATGAGTTGCAGTTGGTGCCCATGAAGTCTCCCGAGGTATGTCGGTTCAGTTTCGGGCCAAACAAAGGCGTACCAAGTATGGGCAGGTGGTTGTATCCGGCTGGGATCGCGGGTGAGTTGGTGATGCTTGGGGTCAGTGAGGTGAATGTTGATGCGCCTGGTCTCCTTTCGAGGCCAGCTATGGAGGCACTTGGGGCAGTTCCGGACTTGCTGGAAGGACGTATCACCTTCAAAGCCCTGGGTGGCAAGTCAACCAAGCTTTACCTCAGTCCATGTCGTCATCTAGCACTTAAGATTGATGAGTGGCCGGAAGGTGAGTGCGACGTTCAAGCAGTCCAGAACAGTGTCAAGCTTGGCAAGCAAGGTCTTCCTGACGTGGCACACCCGAATGCTTATCCTCCCGAGCGTGTCAGGCTTGAAGTGATCGGAAATTCGAGAGTAGCCAAGGCACCCCCAGATGCCCTCCAAGAGCAAATCCGAACCTCCAGCATGGCTCCTTCGCTGGCGCGATCTTCTGTCACATCTCATGGAGTTTGTCTTCACGACGCAGCAGGCAGTGCTCTACTACTCGGCAACTGCACTGAGGCCACGCCTCAAGGATGCCATCCTGAGGATCTACATGGAACCTTGCTCGGCAGTGACGATGCTCACCACCCAGGCGGCGATGGCAGCTTCATCGGGCCTCCAGCTGAACAAGTACCCTCGGGATGCCAGTCGCTGCGACCACACGGGAGGAGCCGGGACAAGAGTTTATGGGGCCGCTGGGATTCGCATCCGGATCTGCGACAACTGCGGTTCGAGATGGGTGTTGACGCCCGCCGGCGACGCCATGGAAGTGGCCCCGAAGGCGAATCCCAATGCCAAGACACCGTTGGGTTTGACAGATGCTCAGCGACAACGGGTGGTGCCTCCAAAGGCGAAAGCAAGCTCGACTACGGCAAGCCGGGCAAACGTCGGCCCCTCGGCAAAATCGTCACAGCCCTCGTCGGGCTACTGGCAGGGGCCGTCGCTGGGCACGGTGTCAATGGCCAAGGCACCTCCGCCGCCGCCTTCGACGAACACTATGATTCCGAGTCGGACTCCGGCCCTGTTCAGGCTGAGTGGTCAAAGGAGAATGCCACACAGGCAATGGCATGCATCCACCCCGGCCAGTTCGGACACGGACGCGATGAGTGTGACGTCCCGCCGATCGCGGACGGAGGATGGCACCCAACCGGCATGGCAAAGGGTGCAGTACACGGACGGCACCTACATGACCCAGGCCGAGGTGGACGAGATCCTCATGTCCCAGAACAACGACATCAACTTGCAGGAGGAGCGTATGGCTCGCGACGACTGGGCCGAGGACCAGATCGACGACCTCCCGGCCGAGATGCGAAGGCAATTCCAGGAATTCTGAAGGATGATGCGGTCGTCGAGCGAGCCCTGCTGCAGGGCTCCCCCGATCTACCTCTGGGACCTGACGATCGTGGATGCTTCAGGTTGAAAACTGGGACTCGCAAGAGGCTCGCTGGGGCCGCTCGGTCCTTGTTCAGTCTGTGGATGGTTGAACAGTTGAACAGGCCGTCTACAAGGCCAGGACACAGGCCAGCCGACTGCTACGCCGACATGGGACCGACCTCTTGGAGATCTATGAGGGAGACACCACGATCTCCGAGGCGGCCGTTGCAGCTGGTCTACGTGTCGTGCAGCCACTAAGTCTGTGGACGGTCAAGCAGGCCAACTTGAAGCACCTCGAGAAGATGCTGCTTAAGCGGCTGCCCTACGTGATCGTTTGGCGCCGAGGTGGAGAGACTGTAAATGAGCACGAGCCCCCGAACGTGAGTGAGTCGGAGACTGCGGTGCTCCAGTTGATCCTCAACCTCTATAACGAGGGCGTGCACTTTGTGATCGGCTGCAGCGGTCAGAGCGAATTCTGGGAGGCACCGTGCAACAAGAAACTTCGAGGTTTGCCCGGTGTCCATCTCGTTCGCACCAAGCAGCGCGGCACTTGGCTCAGCAGTCTCGAGATCATGATACAACCCGTCGAGGCCTGCGACCAGTTGACTTTATCTACTACAACTGCCGAAATCGTGAATGGAATATGGCACCGTTTAGCCCTGGCGGGAGATGAAAGATGGGGGCGCCATACCGAGGAGGTCACATCACTTCCGGGATCTTCGCAAGCTTGGACCTCCGGGATCAATCGTGATGATGTCTCGGAGGAGTTTATGTTGATGTGGGAGCCTCCGGGAGAGATAGAGCACGATGTCTGGTTTCTTGATATCAATCGTCACCAGGAGTCCTGGCGACCCCTGCTACAGGAGGCCGAGAAGCGACTCCGCGGCCTTACGACTTCTTCTGTGACCTTGAAGGCTTCGCCCTTTATGGAGCAGGTCAAGGCCTTGGTTCCCTGGGACATCAAGAAAGTCCAGCTCTTCCGGGCCCCAAAGCAAAGGCGACTTCCTCAGGACGTGCTCAACGAAGGCTGGCAACATCGAGGTGCAGCTCTCATGTACAACAATGAGACCATCGCCCTCGAAGCTGAGGCCATCTCCACCATCATTAACTCTCCCACAGGGAAATACAGCACACCAGTGCGTATCGGCATCTACTTCTACGGAAACGCGCCGGCCACCTCTCTAAACCCTGAAGAGAACCAGCAGCCTGAGGCCGCCAAGAAGACCAATGATGCGGTTGTGCTTCCAGACAAGGAGGACCAGATGTTACCCGGGCATCCCGGCTACAAAGACATCAATTTTCCAGGCTCGGATGCACCTACATGGGTACACCAAGTACTACGGAGGATGCACACCAACCTCGGACATCCTCCCAAAGAAGTGCTTGTCAGGCAGTTGGTGACCGCCGGTGCTTCGGAGACTGCCGTGCGAGCTGCCCGGCATCTTCGGTGCGAGACCTGTCTTCGTGTCAGTCCCCCATATCAGCCAAGGACGACTAAAGCCGTGCAGGCCCGCCGCTTCAATGACAGAGTGTGCATGGACATTGTCTATGTCAAGGACATCCGCGGCGGCCCCCACATGTTCTTAAACTTGGTGGATGATGGCACGGTCTATCAGGCCGTCACAAGGCTTGTGAATCGCAGCGAAGAGTCCGTGGTCACGGCCCTGGTCAATGGTTGGTTCACTTACTTCGGACCCCCTGATGAGTTGGCCATCGACGCTGAGGGAGCCTTCCGAGGCATGCGGTTCGAGATGTTGAATGCCCAGCTGAACATCTCCGTTCGCTGTGTACCACCGGACAGCCACTGGCAGCTTGGCAAGGCCGAGCGTCACGGCCAGGCACTGAAGTACAACGTGGCGCGGCTTATTCATCAGTTCGCTGCGCTTACGCCGGCCGAGGTGAACGTTTGTGTGCTTATGGCTTGCTATGCAAAGAACCGACTGGTCAGGCGCAGCGGATCAAGTCCGAATCAGTGGGTGTTTGGCAGGGATCCGAAACTTCCTGCCTCACTTTTGTCGGATGGCGGCAGCATTGAGTCTGCCCAGCTTACCAGCGATTCTGATCGTCTGATGCAACTGGAAGCCATTCGTACTGAAGCCCTCATGAACCACCATCGCTATGAGGCCCACGAATCCCTGCGTGCAGCTTTGCTCCGCAACAGTCGGCCCTACCGGGGAACCTTCGAACCTGGACAAAAGGTGGCTTACTTCCGCAAGTCCACCCAAACAGGCGACGGCGAGGGCTCTATCGAGGGATACCGTCAAGGCATTGTCCTGGCCCTCGATCGCAACCCCTCCTCGAATGTGGTAGCGAACATATGGATCCGCAACTCTCGAGGCCGCATCGTTCAATGCTCGCCTGAACAATGCCGTCCCATCGCTGGCGAGCAAGAATGGTGGGTTCCCGATGCGCAGGACTTGGAGGTCTTGAAAAACTGTGACGAGGATTTGCGGATTCACCCGCGAGCTTTTCGAGTTCCCGACGACCGTCCTAGTCCTGCTGATGACAAGCGTCTCTTAGACAAGGCGGCCGAGAAAGATGGTGAAACGAAAGCGACCGATGCATTCGATCTTGGCTCTCCTGTGCCCGCTACTCCTGTGGCGCCGGGTACACCTTCGCTGTTGGCACCTCGACCTGCGCCTTTTCTTCTTGATGAACAGGGACAGCCAACACAAGAGTCACCCATGTTCAGTCCGGTCATGTTTGTGCCGAGAACACCGAGATCGCATTCTGCCCCTGGCACACCGCGAGCACGGGCGAGATCGAGGTCTATCACCCGAACGACGGCTACGGCGGGAGTACCAGATCGTGCTGAACCACTCGAACAGGATCCACGTCCCTCAGATCCTGCACTTCCCGGGTCCTCAATGGATGATTTAGTTTCGAGGCCTCCGTCGCAGGACATTGAGAGGCTTGTGTCCGGTTCAGATAGAACAAATTTACTCGGACAGGATCCTCCCTCAGAACGTGCACTTCCTGGGTCCCGTGGCAATAGCCGTAGAGTTTCTACAGAGTCTACTCCTGGTCTTTTGAGGCAGATTTCGCAACCGTCTGGTCCTTTGCAGAGCGTGACACTGCGAGAGGCATCAAGAGACCTTCCGATGTTGCTGTTGGAGAATTGGGTCCCTCGTCGTCTTCGGTGGCCAAATCTATGACAGATCCCAATTCTTCAACGGGTTCCAAGCCTTCCCAGGGTAAGCTTGAGTCCGAGGCTCTTTTATTGTTTTGTCAGGCTGCGGCGAGCAGTACCGAGTTTTTCCCAAGGAGTGTCCACGGTGTGGCAGTGTCCACTCGGTGTCGAACCCGCTGGATGTTGTCTCATGGCTCGACGAGGTGAAGGAGAGGGAGGCCTTTGACCAGATCGTGGGAGTCCCGCTTCGCCGGGATGAGTTTGTGCCTCCTGACGAGAAGACCAACGAGATTGACTACTACCAGACACCTCCGTCTACGCTCCTCTCTACAACCACGATTTCGAGGCCAGGTATGCACCGCCTGGATGTTCTTCGACGTCACGGTCGAGGCGGCCACCTTCGACACGGATGGGACGGATCACCGTCCGAGGTGCAGCTTTTTCACAGTGATGCTTTCCTCACTGCTGCGCATTTGGCTGGAGCTGACCAACCGGAAACACCGGAACTGCAGGTACAAGATCATCAGGCCCTGCTCTCCAGCTCTAGGCCCACTTCCTCTACTACTTCTCTTTCGGAAGGCCTGGCCAAGATCCTGCTGAAACGCAAGGACTTCGACCACGACTCGTGCCACCAACTCTTGGAGGTGGTCAAGCTCCGAAAACCCGGCCGACAGTGTCTTTCGTCGAACCGGGCACGCTCCGGGACTTTGACTCTCGGCTACTACAGCCACGGCAAGCAGCTCGGATTCACCAACGACACCATGCACCACAAGCACCTGGCTAGGTACCTTGGGCGATATCTTCGACACCACGGTATGAAGGGCGACATCAGCAGCCTCTTCATTGCGTGCAACGTCCACAGCCTCTACCACCAAGATCGTCACAACTCCAAGGGAAGTATCAATTGGCAGACTCCCACGGTGACTACTTGGGAGGCGACTTATGGGTTGAAGCCGAGGCGCACGATTGTAAGTACCATCTCATGCAAGAGCGAAGGGTGCATGGTCGGCGTAAACTTGGCTACTTGCTGGATACCCGCCGACGACTCCAGTCCTTCTATCCGCACCTCTACCACGGCTCCGACGACTTCACCGGCAACCGCTTCGTCATCACGGCGTATCAGACCCGTCTTGTCGACAAGGCCCCTGAGGAGCATCTGAGTATCCTCCGGGAGATGGGTTTTCGTTCGAAAAGGACGGCGGCTTCTGCCGATGTGCTGAACACCGATGCCGCTGCAAAAGCGCCGGAGGAGACGTTTCGGGAGTATGTCACCGTGCTCGAGGCCTATCCGGTGAAGGAGCAGTCCAGCTCGGCGGGCGACACAGAGCGTGTAGTCGCTCTGGAATCCTCCAGCGAGGAGGAAGGTCACGACGGGTCGTTTGAGACAAGACGAGCCGAGCTCCAAGCCCGGAAGAAGGAAATTCACTGGCGAAGCTTGACCGAAGAAGAAGTTCCCTGCTTTGTGGAGGCGGTGCAGAAGGAATGGTCCGAGTGGCAGAGATGGTCATCATGCAAGGCTGTTCAAGTGCGAGAAGGCGAGGTACCCTCGCACCTCATCCTGAAGTCTCGTCTGTGCTATCGCTGGAAGCCGGTGCCCGAGGGACAACGCGCAAAAGCGCGGATAGTTATAGCTGGCTTTCGAGACCCCCACCTGGCCATTCTGACACGTGATGCACCGGTTCTGGCACGCACCTCCTTTCACCTGATTCTCCAGTGGTCCTGCTGTTTCCGCGTAAACTTTGGAACGCGGATGCCAAATCGGCGTTTCTTCAAGGGGAACCTGATACGGAGCGTCCTGAGCAAATCTTCATGCGCGCTCCAGCCGACCCCATTGCTCTTCAAGCGAATCCGGAGTGGCGCTGCAAGACCTTGCTCTACAAGCTGTCCGCGCCGGTCTATGGGCAGAGCAACGCTCCGAGAAGATGGTACGATCACTTCTCCAAGGTGATGCGGAAACTGGGTTGGACACAGCACAGTTTGGACCCGTGCTTGTTCCTTTGGCGAGTTGGTTCACAAATTGGAGCAGTGCTGGGGCTACATGTCGATGATCTGATTGCGGCAGCCCTTACCGAGTATGAGGAGGTGCTGAACAAGGTTGAGGCTAGCTTCACCTGGGGTTCGCCATGGGTTTCGGAGGAGTTCACCTTCATTGGCCGAAAGGTGAAACAACACCCCGATGGCTCGGTGACGATCGACCAATCCACCTACGTCGGAGACATCCCCACTACGAAAGTAAAGCTGCCGGAGGACACCTTGCTTAGCCTGCACCCCTCCTTGGTGACAGAGTTTAGGTCAGGCATTGGCTCCTTGCAATGGTTGTCAAGTACGACTCGAGGAGACGTGGCGGCGGATGTGTCCCTTATTCAGAAGCCCCCGAAAGATGGCAGATCTTCGGGAAGTGAACAGCGTCCTCCGCTACGTCAAGGCGACCCCGGAGGCCATGGTCCGCATCGTCCACGTGCCGCTCGAGTCCCTTATCTTCGTAGCCTACGGCGACAGTGGCTTCGCGAATGCGCCGAACAACAAGAGCCAGGGCGGACTGGTGATTGTGGCGACCGACCGCTGTGCTCTCCGTGAACCGTGCGAAGCGTCGTTGCTGGAGTGGAAGAGCTACCGGCACCAACGGGTGCTGCGCAGCACTCTGGCTGCGGAAGCCTCGGCCCTGGATCGTTCCCACGATCATGCGAGGTTCATGGCCATGGTCTTCTCGGAGATGGTCTATGGCGACTACATTGCTACCGTGAACGAGAGGGCCAAGCATGAGGTCGTTCCCGTGACGGACGCTCGCAGTTTATGGGATGCCGTGCACAGGCTTTCTACGAGCTTCACGGAGAAGCGTGTCGAGATCGACGTGGCTGCTCTTCGTCAGACATGCCAGGGCTTGAGATGGGTGCCGACTGAGCAGATGCACGCCGATTGTATGACAAAGAGGTCGCGAAGCCTACGAGATGATTTTAGACAATGGATGGCCCAACCGATGGTCACGTTAGTCGACAGCAAGTCCTCAAAGGATGTTGCAGTAGGCTCCGAAGCTAACGTCGCATGGCGGAAGGACTGAGCTTAAGGCCTCTTAAAATAAGACTGGTGCTAAACCGAAGGTTTGTGTTGCGCTGGTACGGCCATGAAGCTCGTCCTGTCGCGCCGTGCAAAGGCTTACAGCAGGGAAGGGCATGCGCATGAGACGAAAAAGCCTGAGCCTTCAGGAGCGCACAGGGGTCTACACGTTAGGTCCAGGCTCCGTGCTACAGCAGTTTTATTGCAAAAGCAACGCTTTAGCTCGCAGGGGAGACTTCACGGAGCGACCACTGCTGCTGCTGCTGCTGCTGCCGCGGCTGCTGCTGCTGCTGCTGCTGCACGTTTCTAGCGACTGCTGTGACGAGGATCGCTGGGATGCCCAGTCGCGCTCTGACTCCCAACTCAATCAGTGCTTCCACACTCTTGAGCGGCCTGGCTCCAGATTCGGAAGAAAGTGATCCTGACAGCCGCAGTTGCTATTCCTCCGAAAGCGGTATCTTACCTTGACTGCCTCCGTTGCGGAAGCTGCTTGACAGGCTGCAGCGCACACTTGGGATCAGCAAAGCTCGTTTTTTGGTGACTGGTGGTCAGGTGCTTGTGAGAAGAGCCGCTTCTGGCGCCGCGCGCTGCATCTCCGCTTGGGCGAAGACGCTTACAGGGCGCCGCTTGGCGCGGACGGCGGGCTCGGGAAACCTTTTGAGGTTTATTCCGCCGTTGTCTTTCTGAGGAATACCATCGGGTGGAATGCTGCAGCCAGTGCGTGCGTAGACGTTTGGCCTCAGGGCTTGGCACTTCTCGCGCCCTGGATGCACACTGGCTCAGCAGCTACAGAGTCCTCTGCGTCTTGATCCTAGGACACGATGCCCGCCAGATCCTCAGTTTGTTCGTCATGATGCCACGGAGGAGGCAATTCACGTGCACGCAAGCATGATGTGTTTGGGACCGAATTCTAAACTTGCTGAGGCCATGGAAGTTTTGCCGGACACGATCAGCCTCTTGGGGTTTGATTATGACAGAAATCGTGGGTTTTTCGATGCCGGGCTTCAGTGTTGAGCTCAACACTCATCTAAGCACCGTGAAGTTTTCAAAGCTCAGCAGAACCGACCCAGTGAGACATCACATGAGGTTTCTGTGCCCGCCTGTAAACCCCGCCATAGCTGGACCTCAGGATTTGGGTCGCACATTTTTCCTATTGGCTCCATATCAAATTGAGTCTTATCAATCTCTGCCCAGACGCCTGCAGTCGCCAGTCCTCCACTCTGATCCCTAAACCCTAAACCCCTAAACCCTCAAGCCCCAAAGCCTTAATTAAACCCTGAACCCTGAACCCCCCCCAAAAAAAAGCAACGTAAAGGCTCCTACACATCCAGGCCACAACATTGGCCTCGGCCTTTCTCCGTCCTGGGCCTGCGCCCTGCGCTTTCCACCTAGCCCGGACCGGGGTTTAGAGGTTTGAGTTTTAGGGTTTTAGGGTTTAGTGTTTTAGGTTTAAGGGCTTCGGGTTTAGGTAGTTGAAGACTGTATTTCTAGGTTGCCATAAGGCTTCGGGGTGGAGGGCTTCAGATCTGCAAGCGGGGTACTAGAGCTGTGGTAGGGTTACGGGCTTGAGGGTGCCGGATACTCAATCTACTAACATCTGCTACCACAGTTTAGTGTCGGGTTACTGCGAGGGTTCTGGGTACGAGGGTTTGAAATGCGTTGAGAGTTTCAGAGGGTTACACAGGAGAGGGTCTCCGTCGGCTTCTAGGCTTCAAAGCTGTGGCGCCTTTGGCTTTTCTCGTGTCGTGAGAACGTAAACTAGGGTGGAGGGCTAAGGTTCAGCGTGCAGTGCTTGGGACTCGACGGCTGAACGTGTACCACAAGAGTTTCGTGGCAAGTGCGGGACGTTGATGGCTGGTAAAAATGCGCAAGGTTAACGTTCGTGTTTGGCCGTTTGGGTTTGAGAGCCGGGGCTATGAATAGAGGAGTCTAGGTGATGCAGGTGGGATGCGCAGGTTAGGGTTACTGGTCCAAACTTTGGGCTCGGAACTTCGTGCAGCTTCGTGGGAGGGGGAGTCGGAGTGTTTGCATAGTTAGGGCAGCGACATGAGCCCTGCACATCCCAGTGGAAACATCTACCTGGTATCCAGACCATGAGGACTCAGTGACCTTTGGCACAGCGATCACCGGCCTGAAACAAGGTGCGGGCCCAGTGTGCTCCGTGAGACTTTGCAGGGTAGATTTTAGTTTCCAGACTTTGCGGGTTACCCTGCAGGAAGCTGATTTGCCCGTCTTTGCTTGAGGCTTCGTGGGCATGCCTAGGCTGCGACATAGGTATATGACCATACTTCTAACGCTTGCTGCTTGTTATTGGAAATTGGTGGGTCGAGTGGAGATCACAACGTCTGTCAAGGCCGTCGGTGGCGCTTTGCCACCTTGCTTTTGGGCAGCATGGCGATTCTGAGGGTACAAGAGGTCTGCCGCAGCACCAAGGCGGCAAGCAGAAAGCAGCCACTTCCGTTAGAGTGCTTGCCATGTCTGCCTAGTTAGAGTTCCAATCAGATGAGCAGCATAACCACCGCCATCACCATGGCAACCACCACCACCATGGCAAACACCACCACCGCCGCCGCCGCCACCACCACCACCACCACCACCACCACCACCACCATCACCACCACGACCACGACCACCACCACCACCACGACCACGACCACCACCACCACCACCACCACCACCACCACCACCACCACCACCACCACCACCACCACCACCACCACCCCACCACCACCACCACCACCCCACCACTTTTGCGCCACGCCCGCCGCCACCAGCACCAGCAGCAGCACCAGTACCACCACTCTGGCTGCTGTTACTGTCACTGTTACTCTTGCGACTGCAGCTCTATATATTAAGGGACCTCGGAGATGATAACAGAAAGCTTCTGATGCCATCAGCCTAGTGATCGTAAAAGCAACTAAAACGTGGTTACCGACGAGATTCACGAAAAGTCACTAACACATAGATCACTGTGGCAATGGTAGCACAGCTCACATTAAGCTTGAGTCACTTCTCACGATCATCACCAGCCATCGCAGAAAAGCCCCAAAGCCAAAACCCGCACCCCAAAGCACTGTAGTATGTAACTCTCTAAATACTAAAGCCTGAACTATGGCCTAAACTCATGCCCGTTGTTCGTCACCATGAGAAGCAGGCTTCCGAGGAGACACTGGCAGCAGCCACCTCGAGGCTGTCTCGACGACTTCAGTGGCTCGAGGCGGCGTGGACACGTTTGAAAGATGAAAGTCTGGATGGTCTTTGGAGTTTGTGCAGCTTTCCGGTGGCGCTTATGGTATTCTTGCAGGAGTGTCGAGAGGATCACATGGTGTTTTCGATTTCGTTTCGAGAGTTTCGCGGGGCTTCACAGTTTAAGACTGCGAGCCTAGATGGTAGTAGGAGGCAGGTCCCAGCAGGACCAAATAAGGTTGTTAGATTTCGTGCTCAATATGGCGCGGAAACGCCAGGACATCACCACTCCCTTGGGAAGCCTAAGCCCGAATTAGGAGAATTTCTGTAGTTGGGGGCGGGGAGGAGGGGGGGAATCGTCGAGCTGGCGTGCTTCTGAACCTTCCTGTGGCAAGTTTGAGTTTGCTTTGACGGATTCGGGTTAAGGGCTCCTAGGTGTCTAGGCTTTACGCTAGAATGCTTTGGAGGCCCCTGTCATGGTTTTCCAAGAGTGTCTCGGTGGAGGGCGGTGTGAAAGTTCGTTCCGTGACGCTGAACGGGGTGGCTGTGACACGGCTTACAAGTCCTCTCAACCCTTCGTGCAGCATGAACGGATCTACACTGGAGCTCCACCTGCAGAAGCAGATGGGAGGGGATGACGGCGCTCAACAATCGCATGATGTCGCTTGTGTATCGCAAAGACGGCCTGCGGAAGGTAAAGTCGGAACTTTTCGAGTTCCTGCTCCAGGACCTTGACCCAGCCATCTCTGCGATGACGGATACCGCAAGCAGGTCCAGATCCGGATGTGGATGCCAGACTCTGCACGCTCGAAGATGCCTTCTCCGACTGGAGCTCCACTTGCCGAAGCCGATGGGAGGGTATGTCTACGTTGAACAGCCGTATGATGTCGCTGGTCGAACGAAAGGATGGCCTTTGGAAAGCCAAGACGGAGATCTTTGAACTTTTGCTCCAAGACCTCGAGCCGGCCATATCTGCTATGTCGGATACGGCGAAGCAGGTGCAGATCCGGGCCGAGCTCCGGGAGACTCTCGGGGCTGGTGAGGAGGTCATCGGGGTGTTCCCAGTAGGGGGTCCGTGGGGTAAGCACACTGCTCTCGACGTCAGGTTTATGCCATCCTTGCAGGCCCTTCGGTTCTCGCAACTTGTTCAGCGCGGTTTGCCAGGCCGATATGGCTAAGAAACGCAAACGGATGGAGGAATATGGTTTGAGCCCGGCCAAAGGCCGTGGCAAGGGGAAGGGTGGCGCTCGAAACGGCTCCAAAGTGTCTCGGAAGCGAGAGCCTCGACGCGGAGCTCGTGATCGCAGGGGAGGGTCTCGTTAGTTTTTTCCCCCGTAGGTCCTGATGCTCGTTTTACGTTCAGAGTATCAGGCAGGCTGGACCCTCCCGCGCGCGGGGCTTTTAAAAGCTTTCTGGTAGCTCCTGTGCCAGTGCTAAGAGCTTGCACAAGGTTCAGTCGCGGGTCGCTGTCGGTTTCAGGTTAGGCACATGTTTTCGACGGAGTCTGTGCCGACTTGCCTGTCTTCTTCAATGTTTCTTCTGTTGACGGTTGCTTGGAGCTATATATAGCTGTTATCAAGCCCGTTTGTCGGGGTGGTCGTTGTAAGGCAGGTTAGACGCATGTTTTCGACGGAATCTGTGCTGATATCATCTGCATTTTTCAGCGTTTTCACTGCCGCTGATTGAGGGATGCTGTACGTTGTTCCTTACCTTTTAGACTACCTCCTTGTCTCTCAGTGTCTCATGCAGGGTTCTTTCGATAGTTGGCTTTCTTTATGCTCACGTGCTGCTCCATTGTTGAGGCAATGTATTTGTGGGCTTTTTGTTCCGGGTGACGCTTGGATAGGCTGTCGGTTCCAGGTTTGTCACATGTCTTCGTCGGATTCTGTGCTGGCGCTGTTCGCCTTCTTTTGTGTCCTTTTTGTCGTTGGTCGCTTGGTTCTGCTTGCCTTCACTTGGTCTCTTGTTTTCGTCGGTTTCCCTTGCTTCGTGGTTTTGTGGTTCGCCCCCTCTTCCCTTCCTTTCTCCCCTCCCTCTCCCCTCTCCCCCTCTCCGTTCTTTTCTCCTGGTGCCTGTTTTTCTGCTCCTTCGGTGCATTCTGCTTTTCCGCTTCCTGCGCTGCTCTCGCACTTGCAAGTTTTGTTGCGGTAGCTCCACAGGCCGCACCGACCCGACTTCGACTTCGACACTGCCTGCCCTTCAACGACTGATGCCTTGATTCGGGGTTTTCAACAGGGTGTCCACTGAGAAACTTCCCGCCTGATTTTGTGAGTTTTTCCTTCCGCCGTGCCATTACAGCTTGAAGCCCTTGCTCCAGCGCGTCTTTGCGCCACTCAGGTTGAGATTAGCTCCATTTCTGCTTCCGGTCTTGGTTGTTGGGAAGTCTCGCCGACTAAGACTCTCCCAGACTTCTGCCTTCACAGCTTTTGTGATGTTCTTTCGCTGATTGAAGTCACAGGGCGTCGGCCGGAGGCCCTGCCTTTGGGTACGTTTGTTTAACCCATTTTAAATTTTAATCCTTAGACCCGATTCCGATGACACCCCTGCCGCTCTTAGGCCTCCGAGCATTTTGCCAGTCGTCCATCGCCTGTGGGCGAGTTGCAAAACTGACTGAGATCATCTGTTGGCATCAGTCGTGGATACATCTGCAACAAACCGGTCTGTGTGTCTGTCGCTCTACCATCGATGCTTTATGACAATGAGCTGGCTTCGTCTGTTGGGGCATGTTTGTTACTTACTCGTACAAGGTTCCGACTTCTCGGTTGGTTTCTCGACTTCGAGAAGTTTTCGGTTTGGTCATCACTACTCCTGCAGAATGCCTTGCGGCCCCCCCTGCACGGGGGCTCCCGGAAGGCAATAAAATGCCTTTCCACCCCGTGAAATGCCTTGCGACCCCCCCTAATGCCTTGCGCCCCCACCCTTTGGATGCCCCAGGAAAACTTGTTTTATTTCCGATGCCCGCTTGGAGGCTAAGAGCACATTCGGGCTGGTCTAAGGAATCCGTGGTCTCCGGGGTGCATGTTCTCATGCCAAACCCGACACCCTGCACACCCCTAAACCCTTACACCGTTATCCCCTAAACCATCCCGGTCAGCACACGCCCAACAAAACTCGGCTATGTATGCGAATCCAATTGCCCCGCCCAAGCCTCCCCCTTCCCGCAAAGCAACCCCCGGTTTTCGGCTTGAGATGGGAGGGTTGCTTCAAGGCAGTTTCGGCACCAATCCCAACCGCCCTGCCCAGTATACCGGCCCTGTGCTCCGACGGACCGCGCGCACTGAGACATGTACCTATTCAGGCATGTGCCTTATCCAGGGACCCAGGTGGGCGGGTGGGGGAAGGCATTCCAATCATACCCAATAATGCCTTGGGGGGGGGGGGGGGGGGGGCGAGCAGAAATGCCTTTCGAAGTAGTGATGTTTGGTCCCTTTACACGAGATTGTCCTGTCACTGGCTGAGCATCTTGCGTTGCCTTCAAGCTTCACCGTTTGGCTCCCAAACTTTTATGACGGTCTTACCAATCGCTTAAAAAGTAAGTTCGGCACTGTGCCCACAGACTACTCCTCGTGTTTACGGTGGCGATATCAGTGCTTCTCCGTTGACTGGCTCAACTGCCACCTGTGGGGACGTGCTGGTTTTGGTGTTGTCTGGGAGTGCTTGGTGACTCGTGGCACGGAAAGGTTGCATTCCATGACGGCTGCCCACTACTTGGTTTGGAGCAGACCGCGAAAAGGGCTAAACTCAACGCTTTTTTGCAGGTGTTACAACAGGATTCCAGGCCATTGTTGCAGCACACTGATGGTGCATGTGTCTTGCAGCTGTTTGAGCAGTTTGGTGCTGCAGCATCATTGCCTTCCGATGGTGAGAACCTTGGCGCTTCGAGAAAACGAGTGGGAAATGGTTAAGGCTGGTTCGGAGACATTCGGATAACCAACTAAATGTTTTCTGCAGAGACCGCGGTCAAGCAAGGTGCCTCAGTGCAACAAAGTGTTGGTTCCTCGCTGCCCGACGCGCCTGTTCGCATTCGCGGAAAATTGCGGTCTCTCGGCAACGTCTTTTTCGTTCTGACGAATTGCCACTTCGCGGCACCTTATTCTGCCTTTCTCCAAACCTTCTCGGGTGCAGGGCGCTTCATCTCCCTTTGTTGGAACCGGGCAGGTTTCGACATTGCATCTGCCTCCATTCTCAACTCAAGCCTTGTAATCGCAATCTTAGATGCTCCTTCGGCCTGGGGCCACCTCACGGAGCCGTCGGAGCCACCTGTGTCCTGTCACGGAAGCGTCTCGGGGCTCCCGATCAATTCGGAAAAAACCATAGCAAACACTGGTAGAAAAAACCCTAAATACCAACCCTAGCCCCTAGATTGAACCATAAGCAACATCCTAAGCCTTAAACGACGGTTGGAGTTTAAGACTTTCGAGGTGGATGGAGACTTTGGGGTTCTCTTTCTCCGAGTGCAGCGGCTTGAAAACTGTAAATGTTGTTCCTCGGGCCTGCCCTGTCTATGTTGTGGTAGAAGACTTGCTGAACGAATTTCCTTACATCAAGAAGCCTTAAAAAATCCAAGGAAGATTCTTTAATGAGAAACCCGTCGTGCAAGTGCTCTTAGAAACAGGCAGCGTGCTCTGTTTCAGTGATTGTGTGGCGAGGACATTGCAGATGGCTGTGGCCTGAGGACCCCAGAAGATACCAAGGGATTGGTTTTGTTTTTCGCCGCTGCGTTCGAGCTGACGCGGAAGTACGGATAAGTAAAAAGACGAAAGAGAAAGAGAGATGGAAATCAACAGATAGATACATCTGCTTGTTTTTGTGTTTGTATACACATTATTATGCATGTGTGCGCAACCGCACAGGAACTTATCACACCGCAGGTGGCGCAGAGCCTGAACACCCTCCAAAGCCACCCAGGCACAGCTAGACTGAAAGCGTGATAGAGCATGTGTAAGTAGCAGGCCGGGTCACAATCAGCATAATTAAGCTAGGGACTAAAGGTAACTGGAATAAGTTAAGGTTTCCATGTAACATCACAGCAAGAATGGCACCATGAGTTTGTGCAGTAGTAAGAACCTTCGAAAATAGCGCAAGCGACCTTGGCATCTTACAAATCCATTAACCGTGGTTTGACTTCTTTGTCTCGCGTCTTTGCTAAGGGGGTGCTTGCGAGCGGCTTTCGGCGTCGGGAACTGAGAAGTTTCCCAGGCTTCCTTCACCATTTAAATTAGGGTTTCGGGCGGTTCAGGCGTGGAAGGGTTTCAGGCTAGGGTAGTCACGGGATCATGGAGAGTTCGTGCGGGTGAAAGACCTAGGCCACGACGGTTCGCTTGGTTTTTGTGTCGAGATGTGGAGCTTCTATTGTTGTGAGTACGATTACGACTACCACCATCATCAGTACCAACGCCACTACCTCCACTTCTATTATCATGGCCGGTGTTGGGCTACGGATGGTGCGCTCGGCTTGGGCTTCAGTTGACAAGGCTAAGTGCAAACCTGGATTACAGGATGAGTCCAATGCTCGTCGCAAGCGTGTTTGGAGCAGTTCCTCGGTCACATGTCGCAACGAGGCACGGCTGTTGCCAACGACCCAACGACCCTTCACAACACTTGAACTCATCGAAGATTCAACGCTTCCACTTAGGTCTGCAGAACTTTTCTGTGCAGAGATTGACCTCGCTGCTGCAGAGGCTGCGCGGCTGGAGGCTGGGATGCACTTCGGAGCTTAGAGGGTTTTTGATGCGGGCTTTGTATTGTCTTAGACCGGCTGTTTATGGTCATTCAAGGTTGTTTAAAGGCTTCAGGTCGTTTCAAAGGGCTGGATCGTTCTTTTGAAAATGTCCTGCAATTCTTCGCTTGCTGTGATGGTCTACCTACCATATCGGGAACTTTGAGCCATGCCCGAAAGCTATGTCCAGACTGCGGCTGTATCTCTTCCCCACGCACTCCGCAGCACCAAGTCTGAAACGTTGTTCAGGCTTCTTGGGAGTGGGACTCTAGACACAGTACAGGGCTGAGATCGTGAAAGGAAGAGCGGGTAGAGAACGAATGGGCTATCTACCCCGTAAGCCTCACAACCCCCAAACCTTCGGACCCCGCTCATCCTCGACATGAAACCTGGCTTCAGGCTCCCTTCGATATTTCTGAGGTCAGTACAATCCCGCCTCTATTTGCCCCTGAGAAACGCGAGAAAACTCAAAATTTTAGTCAGCCTTATAAGCTCCGCAAACCCCATACCTGAAATCTGTCCAGGCGACTCCGATGCTGCTGCTTCAGCACATTCCCTATGTCATGGAGAGCTCCTTAAAAAGTCAAAAAAGCCTTGACTTACGGCCTATTATTGAAGTTACATGCCGGTAAACCATGACCATAGCCATAGCATATAATTATACCAGCCCTATAAAGAGGGTCAATGCATATGTCGGATTTTTTCCAAGGAGATCAGGCTGGTACAGTGTAAAAGCCCATGGAACCAGCACTGAATTCCTGTACGATCGGTTTTACACGCACCTGTTCTATGGCTACTACACTACTATAGGGGCCTAAATAATTGCTAACTGTGTGTTGGTTGTTTTTTTTAATTTTAAGGCCCCTGTATTGGACTACCTGCTATTACTACGCCCTTGACTTTCAAAAGCTTCAGCCCTGAACAGAAAAAAGCTCCAACCCACAGAACCCGGCATCTCACGCTTAGCAGTGCTCTTCGGCATTTAAGTCTCTTGGGGCTCAAGGTGTGGTTTCCGGTTTATTGCTCGTAGGGCTGATGCTTTGGTTTTAAGGGTCGAAGCCTCGGGAGGCCCTGGAGGCTGAGCAGGAGAAAGAGGCCGGATGATTGCAGTCCGGCTCAGGGTGATATGTGGAATGGGTTTTGGCTAAAGCCTTCGGAATTACGTCCTGCTCCTTAAGGTTTGCATTTCATGCATTTCAGTATGCATTATGTAAAACATTGTAAAACTGTCGGATTCAAAGCCTGACCTGTCGGCCCTGTCTGTTGTAAGCGAAAACTTCACGACAGGACATGCGCGTAACCCGAAACACGGCTTATCACGGCTTCAATATGTGTATACATTTATATATATATATATATATATATATATATATACACAGATTACTGCTAGGAGAGGCGGCTGTGTTTTGGGGTTATAGTGAGCTTGTAAGAGCTTAGCATGTGGGACGGTATCCACGATCCTCATCAGTTGTCATAACTGATGTTGCTAGTCGTGTTTCTAACACGATGTGGCACACAATCATTCGAAGTACTATGCTCGCGATAGTCCAGCCGGGTGCCGCCGTTGTAGAGTAGGACAAATGGAGCGTTGTGTTGGAGAAGTTTCGGGGGGACCAAGGAAGTGGGAATGCGCGGAATCATACAAAGCCCAGTCAGATCCTGTAGCACCCTCATATTGCACGAGGCTACTTTTGCAAGACCTCTCTGAAGGGAGCTGGGTTGTCTGGACGTCCAGGGATGAGGATTGGGAGATTTCAGAATGCAGCATAAGAGAAACGAGCACCGCATGGTGAAAAGCTGGATCTGAAGCCCCAAAATACAAGGTGCGGTGACTTCAGGTCGAGTCAAGGCTTGATAAAATCATTCCCTATTATACCCAAAGCCCTCAACCTGTGGCCCGGAAGCTGCAGATTTCCAGAGCCGAACTCTGATACTCCCAGACCCTACATGTGATGAGTTCCTTAAAAGACGGTCCTCCCTTGCAGGGCCCTTGTTACAAGAGTGCCGCACTCGTCGGCGAACCCCTCAATTTCAATAGGAGCTCATGCAAACATTCTTTCACGTGAGAGGAAGCGGAGCTCATCAAGCCCGTATCGCCTACCTCCAAACAACTGGCCGGGATCTCGTTTTCTAGTCGTACTGAGAGCTCTTTACATGTAGGGTTTTTCGAAAGTTGGGCTCCCTTCAAGGTCCTCCGGTTGAGATACCCGGCTTTGTGCACCAATTTGTCGTAAGCAGGACCCTGGGACTATCAGTTGGAAACTCGCAACTTCACCCCTCGAAGTGCTGTGCTCCCCGACTGTTTCCGAGGCAAACAGGAACAAAGGTGAATAGATCCAGGCCCTGAGACTTGACGAATGGTCCTGACAAGGTTTAGCATTGTCATTGTCACCGTCACCACGAGCAGTATTGTATCGCTAGTCATTCTATGATAGACCTGTAAATATCTACAGCAAATATCTTCAGCAGCTGCTACCGACAGTGTTTGCGACTGGCAAACCCTAGATTCCACACCAGCAGGAGAGCAGGCTCGCGCAATGCAAAGAAGCATACGCTGTAATGACACAGTGTCGTTATGATGTTAGAATGTACAGTGGCATTTGCAAAAACAGCAACCGAAGCCGTGCGTTTGCAGAACCAGAGTCACACTGACCAAAGGAATCGCAAGAAATATGCTGCTGATGTCTCTATACATGCTACAAGGCAGCCAGCCCATGCCCGCCCAATACTCTAAACCCGATAAACTTTAAACATTAAATCCCAAACCCCAAACTCTAAGCCCCTACACTTGGGTCACTTGGAAACTGTGAGCCGAGGCTGAAGAGGTCACTGCCAGCGTGGAGACCACCGAAGCCCAGGCTGCATAACTCCAAAAGGCCAAGTGAGGCCTAGTCTAGTTTTTTGGGTTTAAGTTTAGGGGTTGGGATGGTGCTTCGTAGCTGATACTCTTTGTTTGCTCATATTTGGGAGGAGGAGGAGGAGGAGGAGGAGGAGGAGGAGGAGGAGGAGGAGGAAGGAGGCGAGAGGGGAGTTGTCGCCAAAGCAGCTTCTTTGCTGCGGTGGAGAACCACCCCGACATGCGTGGTAACTTTCATGATTGGAGATTTCAATTGCCGCGTGGGGCGGCGTGACCCCAACGACGCTTCTGTTTGTGCCGGCTGAGTACCTGGTCTTCAGGGCTCGGACAACGTAGTGCAACGGGCATCGCCTTCTTCAGCTCGCAGCTGCATGGCAGCTCAAGATCCTGAATGGATTCTTTCAGCACGATCTCCGTCGCACAGCGACTTGGACGACTGCTCGATGGCGTCGTACCCCGGGCATAGACCATCACTGACTCGGCATTGGAGTTTTGTGGAGCAGCAATGCATTACGACCCAGAGAAAATGTGATTAAGAGTGGTTGTTGTAGAAGCAGTAGCTCATCTACAACTGGTGCCATCCAATGCTGCTCGTGATCGTTTCTGGCAGAACTTAGCACACTATTACATCTCGTTGGGGAGCGGGACTACCGCGCCCATGGCAGATTGTACTACCAGCCATCGCGAAAGACCCTAGGGCAGGAACTTTACTAACAAGTAATATGTTGTTCACTGTTGCTCAGCCCCCCATCATAGTCTTTTAGGACTATGTACCTCAATATCCTTTTCGATCCATTACGGCCCCTATGTCAACCCTGGAGCTTGAACCCACCCTCGGTACTGCCATCCCTTGGTATAGTCGTTCTAGCAGTGCCGCGACCTACGTCTGGGATGCCTGAAAAACTCAAACTGTTTAGGGTTTGGGGGTTCGGGTTTATGGGGGCTTAGAGGCCAGAGTTTGGTTTCGTGATTGTGCTGGTATATGCTACCCTGCTCAGATCTAGTGTCTTAGATCTTCGGACACCTCACCCAGAGCTTATACCTACGATTCACCTAATTTGTTCCAACGTCTGGCACCTGCTTGCTAGACTTGCATGGGGACCCAGAGGAGAAGGAACCCTAGTTGGCATAAGCCTCCATTCTGTGCGTAGTAAAGGGTTCAGGGCTGAGGACTCAGGAGCCCCAAACTCAAAGCCCTACATGGAAGTTCCGGCTGCAGCACTCAATGGCTGGCGAAGCCTAGAAGCTAAGCCCGTAAACTCTCAGGAACTATGACGAGCCATGGGCACTACTCTGCAAGCCCCAAGCCCTAGGTCGTTAACTTTAGCCCCACTTTGGATTGAATTGGCTGATTGGCAGTTGGGAAAGAGCTCTCAACCAAACTTGCGGGTTTGAGGATGGAAGGGCTCGGTTCTTTGGCTGGGTGGAGAGGGAAGGTTTCAGGCATGTAAGCGAAGGAGCTTCCTGGTACATGACTTGATGCACGTAATCTCTTTACTGTTCATAGTTCTGGATGTCTTGCACATAGATATGCGTGGTTAGAGGACGATTCTGTGCCACTGTCTTCCGCAGGTGCAGCGTCTTTTTGACCAAGTTGCCGGCCTCGATGCAGCAGCCGCTAGATACTCAGTGATTGGATGAGAGGGGATGTCCAGATTTAGTGCTGCGCATATGACAGAATCCCAAATCCCCAAATTCTGAGCCCCAGTATCGCGAGCTCCTGAGACTGAAGCCGCTACCCTGACCTGAAACGTAAACCCTAGATCCCTGCACCCTTTTCCAGCCCTTTTAAAACCAGGATTACAACCCTGAGAGAAACAGCTATAAATATTGTAAAAATCCTTCGGGAACCCGTATCAAGCCCCTACAGGAAGCATCAGTTGAATCCTTTGAAAGGTCCGTGCAGCCGACATGGCGGAGCAGTTGGGCGCTTAAAGATGCAGCGGTGTGAGGGGTTTCGGGGTTTTAGTGTCTAGAGTGCTTTGTGATTTTGCTTTGAAGTTCCAACAATTCTTTTCCGCAGTTTGGTCGTCGCTTCGTCCTCCGGCACTCCGGCTTCTCGGGGAACTCAATTCGAGCATTGTAGTTATCGGCAGTGCTTCCAGGCCTCAGAGCGAAAGGCTCTGGGTGTTGAGGGTTCAGGGTGTAGGTTAGAAGCTGCCCCCACCCTGTAATAGTGACTCTAAGGTTATATTAGGGCCTTATTCTATTCCTATTATACCACTATTACAGGGTGGGGGCCCCTTCTAAGGTGTAGGGGTCTTCGGGCTGTGGAGGTTCAGAGGCTTTTGACGTGTCGGAGAGTTCGTGGCTTCGGGGCTCTAGATTTCCCGGTGTTCAGGCATGAGGTGTTCATGGTTTTAGTGGCGTAGGGGCTCAAGGGGGCACAATATAGGGGCCGGGGCCTTAATATACTAATTAGAATAGGGTTTGGGGCCTATTATACTGTAAATATCATAAGGAACACCCAAAAAATAGTGCAGGTAAATATTAAACCCCTTTTGTAGCTGCCCAGGCTTCGATCGCAAGATGCCCTGCGGCGCCACCTGGAGCTCTTTGCCGCAGAGCTTGCGCAAGCCGAGGCCAGGGCATCTGTGGAGGTTTAGGGTTTAGGGTACGGGGTTTAGGGTTTAGGGTTTAGTAGGGTACAGGGTATAAGCTACATGGTTTAGGGGTTAGTAGGGTGCAGGGTATACTGTACAGGGTTGAGGTTTTAGTAGGCTCAGGGTTTAGGGTTTAGGGTTGAGTTCGGTACGGGTAAGGTACAGGATTTAGGGTTTAGGGTTTAGTAGGGTGCAGGGTATAAGGTACAAGGTTTAGGGTTTAGTGGGGTGCAGGGCATAAGATACAGGGTTTAGGGTGTAAGGTTTTGGAACAGGAAGCAAACCGCTCGGGGCTAGAGAATCTGACAAACAGGTAGCAAACCGCTCGAAAGGGACGAGAGAATCTGACAAACAGGTAGCAAATTGAGCGCTCGAAGGGACTAGAGAATCTGACAAGTGGCAAACCGTTCGACAAAAATTAGAGAATCTGACAAGCGGGTTGCAAACCGCTCGAAACGGACTGGAGAATCTGACAGACAAGTAGCAAACGGCTCGAAGGAGCTAGAGAATCTGACAAACAGGTAGCAAACCGCTCGAAAGGGAGTAGAGAATGTGACAAGCAGGCGGCAAACCGCTCGATAGGGACGAGAGAATCTGACAAACAGGTAGCAAACTGCTCGAAAGGAACGAGAGAATGTGACAAGCAGGTAGCAAACTGCTCGAAAGGAACGAGAGAATGTGACAGGCAGGTCGCGAACCGCTCGAAAGGGACTGGAGAACGCACGAAAGTGCCTAGAGAATCTGACAAGCAGTTAGCAAACCGCTCGAAAGGGACCAGAGCATCTGACAAACAGGTGGCAAGCCGCTCGAAAGGGGCTCAAGTCGTGAAGGGTTGGGGGTTCCGCCGCCTTAACTCGTGAAGGGTTGGGGGTTCCCTCGCCCCAAGTCGCCAAGGGATGGGGTCCAGGAACTTTGTGCGAGCAATAGTTTAGGGTTATCAAGATATACTGATACAGTGGCTTGGCGACCCAAGGTCTCGTTGGCGTTCGACGGCACCCAACTACCCACAGAAGAAGAGGGGTGGTGGGCGGGTTTAGTAGGGTACAGGCTATAAGGTACAGGGTATGAGGTACAGGGTTTAGGGTTCAGGGTTTAGGGTTTATAGGTTTCAGGGTTTAGGGCTTATAGGGTTTAGGGGTTTAGGCTTGAGGTGCAAGGTTCAGGGTTGCGTTACCAGTACTTTGTCGCCCCTGGACGTCCGGAAGCCTGGTGGAAATCCTGAAACTGGTTACACTATTAAACAATGAAGCAAACCTATGCAGCAACCCTCTTCAAAACCGCCAAGTGCCAAGTCGGGCTCAATCTCTTACTTTGGTACTGTAGGTTGGGGAAATAAGTACCCGCCAAAGGTAGAGGCAGAACATGCTTTCTCTTCCAGTAAATTTATTTGCCATCCGACTAAACGCTACACCCTGCACATGTTTCGTTGCGCGGAAAGCTCCAGTTGCAATTAAAGTCCGCCTGTAATGAAGCTTGTTGTTTCGACATGGAGCTACTTTGGTTAAGTTCGATTGGGGCCTTCGGAAACCGTCAGTGTTAGCCCTAAACCATAGCTTGTATCTTGCCAGAACGACCTGAGTGGTCCAACATCGTCCCCAAAGCTCAAAACCCAAGTCCATGTGGCCACAGGCTCGCTGCGCCACTGCTTCAGATACGCTCAGGGCAGCTGCAAAGGCTCAAGAAACCGAACTTCTGCAGAGGGCTTTAGGGATGAGAGTTGAGAATAATAGTAAGCCTAAGGGCTTAGGATGGAGGATTTAGAAATGACGGCTTAGGATTGAGGATTTAGGAGCGACGGGCTTAAGGATTGATTGGGCACCTAGAGTAGGGACAAGGCTGTGCATTAGGCCAGGAGGTGAAGCTTTGAATGAAACCGTAGTTAATTTGAGTGGCACCAAAAAGCATCCGGAATGCCTACCTACCATTATCGGAGGATCAACGACCGGGCGAGTCCTGTCTCGAATACCTCCGGCGCTGAAGAGGCACTCAGCCATGCAGCACAGCGCCTCCGGTGACTCCGGTGCGGCGACGATCACAACACGGACGACAAGCCGGTCCACGGCAGGCTTGCGATGACCCGGCAAAGTCGGACCACCACCTCATCGTGGCGTCAAGGTGAACTGCTCGGCTGTATCAGGCTTGGTTTCACGGTTCTGAACTCCTGGTTCCATCATGATGTTGAGCACACCACCAGATGGATCTACCGTCGCTGGCACAAACCCGGCACCATTGCTCTTGCTCTGGGTCGCGTTTTTTATTGGCATTTTGTTGTGGATACTCACGCGCTGCCAGCACAGAGGTAACATCCAAAGCGCCGAAAGTGCATGCTTCACGAATTCCAAAGCAAACAAGCTTCATTACATCTTCGAGCCTGAAACCCTTGTGATGGGTTGGTACTGTAGTAATGAAATGCCCTTACCATTGAGCACAAACCTTAAATGGTTTGCTGTGAATCTTTAGTTTTAGGCTTCGCAACACTGATTCCTAAACCTCGAACCTTAACTTCCCCATGCCCAAAGCCTAATAAGTAATGAGCACTTGAATCTTAATCCACCTTCCACTTTCCTAGAGCCCTAGACTGTATTGCTTAAAGCCCTGTTAGCCCCAACATAAGGTAATATTTCCGGGTAATCCCCACAGAAACCTTGGTCTGCTTCTGGCCGCCTAGCCCGCACAGATCCCTTCCCATAGAAACACTGCTCCAATTCAGCGCCCTACTTTTTACTTCAAGCTTGTCCTTGTCATTCCAAAAAGGCTGCCAATGACATGAAGGAGTCGTCCAAGGCCTGCGGCACAAGGATTCAGGGCTTCCGGTCTTTTTTTGTGGTATTCGAGGTTCGGGGAAAGGTTTTGGCTTGATAAATGTGGTCTACAGCAGGTTTAAGGCCGGTTTGTCGTGTTCTTGAAGTTGTACATGTTCAGTCTGGGTGCGCTTGTCCCGAACACGGCGATTCAGGGTTTAGGTTTTGGGGTTGAGGGCTCGGGCTCGGGGTTCCTATTCTTTAGCGGCTTAAGCTTAATCCTGCAGGTTAGAGCCGCCTGTGTAAATGCGTCTGACATCCTATCATGCACTACAGAAACCATCAGAAACCCATGCACATGTACATATACATGTGCATATACATGAACATCTGGATGCGCATAGCAACAGAGATATAGACCTTGGCATAGACATGGAAACAGACGTAGACCTGGACCTAGACCTAGAGCGAGACTCTCGCACAATCATAGTCATACCTATGCCTATAGTTGTACCTATACCTATCCTTTTGCCTATACATATACAATATAGGCTTACATTAGCCTTCAGCTTTGTATACAAACATACATGTACATGCACAGATCTTGGCCTTGATATTCAGATAGATTGATTGGTTGATGGATTCATCGATTGGTGGGCTGATAGTTGGCAGACAGAGAGCTAGGTAGCTAGATAGATAGATAGATAGATAGACTGACTGAGAGATGTATGTGCACACACAGTTATACATGTATGCACGCACATGTACATAACGCGGACATGTTTACTGGCTTACTGTTAGACAAATGGTACATAGGTATACAACATACATATGTATGCTTGCACAGTATGAAACCGGGTCATACTTATAATGCGAAATGCATGCATGCACTTTTAAAACGTACGCAGATAGGTTGATTCAGTGGTTGGCTGAGACTCGTTGAGTGAACCTTAAATCCCACTTCGCATGCGCCGATACCGAGATTTGGACAACTTAGCCTAATTCAGTTTTTCGGGGAGTCGGTAGGAGGCTTGATTTGATTCCTGGCTCTGTAGGGCTGTATAGGCAACCCTGAACCTTAAAACCATGAAGCCGCAAAACCATAAAGCTCTCAAAAACCCACAGGCCCAAAGCTCTTGTAGACCAAATTCATAAGACCACCGATACGAAAATTTGCATCAGAGCTTGGGTTCACTTGCTTGGGGGTGGGGTGAGTCGGTAGTTTGTTTTCCGGAAAGTAAAGTAAACAGGGTTGATCGGATGAAGCACTACCGGCTACATCGTCACACCACCTTCATTATCAGACCTTTAAAGCTGATCTTGCAAAGTCCGTGAACCCAGAACCCAAAACCCCGACAGCCCAAAACCCCGAACTCAACCTTGCTTGAAACTGCAGAACCTCTCATGCGGGAGTCTCCCCGTGTCATCGCCTTTTTTTGGTGAGATCTTGCTTCAAGACCCTGAACAAAACCTCAAAACACCCTTTAGCTTTCCCCTTTAGCTTTCCTAAAGCCACCCCAAAACGTCCCGAAAGCAGCTTGAAGCCCCGAGCCAGGCATGCACCGAGCAGATCCAAAGAGGCATCCAGTCCATGGAGGCGAGGACGCAGCGCTTGAGGACGAAGGGTTTGCGGTTTGTTGCTTTCAACCATGGGTTCAGAGGTTTAGGATGGTTTAGGGGTTGGGGGGGTTTTAGGGGGTTTTACGGGGTTTAGGGCTTTAATTAGCGGGTTAGGTTGGGGCTTAGGGGTTTCAGGCTTGGGATTTCGGGTGGTCATCACCGCCAGAGTCTTTGTTGCTAAAGCTGCTGTTGAGTTTGGTATACGGTATCTTGTTTGTCGCCACCTGTTTGGAAATCGCGATAGTGTTATGGTCAATTGTAAGATCAGTATCACAGTTATCAGTCAGTTAAATTTGAACTAGATGTTCGTTCTGGTTTTGGCAGCTGGCAGCACATCTTTAGTTGATGTCATTCTCGGAAGGGTTTTGTTGTTTTTCGTTGTTGTTGAATCCAATGAAAAAGGGATTAGCTGTACTGTGTTTGCTTCCTGCAGGAGCATGATGTAACAGCCGTTCTAAAGCCCCAATCCTGCACCTTAAGTTGGATGTGGCACTACACTATCAACCCGAGCACTTTCTCCGACGTCCCCTTGGTTTCTTGAAATTCCAGCTGGGTTCTTCAATTGACGTATTTTCTGGAAGTTGTTCAAAGGTCTGTGTGAACAGGGATGCTTCAGAGGGCCCTCGAACAACCTGTGAATCAGAGTATAGGCTGACTGAGGTTACAATCACAACTTGGACGACGATTGGGCTTCCGGAAACGTGCCGGGGCATCTTCATTGACGAACCTCCCTATTGCTACCGCTCTAAGCAGTCACCTTAGTGGAAGAACCGGCCGTCCAGAGACCAAAACTCTAGGGAAATCTACAGTAATACCTGAACACCCCAGTGGTCCTGGAGCCATAGTGAAACACTCCCACGCGGTTAGCCGGTTAGCCTCCGAGATTGACTATTCAAGCCAGCAGCATAGTAATTGTGGTCGCAAGCGAATGACCCGGGCTTCTTTTGATTGAAATCTTAGGGCCTTAGGGCCTGACGGTGCACAACGAACAGCTGGTACCTAATCTGTATCGGCATAATTTGGTTTTGTCTGGGCGGATATGGTATGCTTTGTCTGAGACCCCAAGGCCTCCGGTAGCCTGGCAAACAACAAGCGCTGTACAGAATGCTACCAACTGGTCGCCACTAGGCTTCACAAAACCGAAGGCGGCAAACCTACTCCCAAAAGCCAAAGCCCTAAGCCCTGACTAACCCTCGATCCGAATCCATAACCCTAAACCCCAAAGCGTAGATATCTGTTGGTGACAGGCGAAGATCTTGAAGCTAAAGGGGCACAGCGCCGGGGCGGGCTCATGAGACCGGACTTGGCCAGAGGGTGATCCCAGAGTTCTTTCGACATTAAAACCATCCCGACATTAAAACCATCCCAAAATACAAGGGTTTGGGCTTGGGGTTTCGGGAAACTGTTATGTCAACATGTATGCCTCCAGCCCCAAGCAATTGTCACAAAAAGCCCTTCAGCCGGAAATCGGGAGGCTGATGCCCACCCAATATCTTGAAACCTTGAGACTTGGCAGGATTCTGGCTTTTAGGGCGAAGTTTGATCGGAGCATTGGGATTTCAACCCACTGCCCCTGGCCCCCAGCCTGCTGCTGCAAAAAAACGGATCCATGCGGAAAAAGACTGGAAGCAGGGAAGTTGCGAGCACCACCGGGGTTTGTCTTCAGGACTGCAGGTGCATCGCAGAAGTCGAGGGCCTGCGGTTTAAGGGGTTGTTGCACAGGCCGTGAAAGTGAAGACAAAAGCTAGGTGTGCTGGGATTAGAGATCCTTTTGGGCCTTCCGTTGCTGAGGACGACCGAACAGTGGGTGCGGTACGACTCTTGCAAGAAGGGCACGATGTAGACGGAGAAAGGTCCATAATCGAACTCCACTATATGTGGAAACGCCAACTTGCACCGCTAATCCGAAGCGCTGGGCGAGATTCTGGATCACCTTTGGCGGGTCAACTCCAAACCTTTTATCGGCAAGTCCTAAACTTACGAGCAGTTATGGTAGGGTTTAGGGATCTAGGCTTAGAGGCTTAGAGCATTTCTGGATTTGGACTTTAGGGCGGGGCAGGCCTGACGTTTTTTTGATGTAGGTTTTGAAGTCGAAACCTTAACCCATCAAACCGGACGTCTGATCAGCCCCATTCCAAAACCCCAAAGCCCCAACGTCAGTTCCCGAACCACACTCCCCCATAAAACCCTTACATAAGCCACTCCGAAACCACTGCACCCTAGAACCTGCGAGAAGAAGCACAAACCTAGCGAGGGATCTGCGCATCAACGCCCCACGAAGCGAGCCGCCGCCCCCTGCGCAGCTCTTCCTGGAGAGCAGCCGGGTGCAAAATGTCGGGGGCCCTTTGATTTGAGTTCCCTCAAAGAAACTCCGACTTTCGTATCGCTAAGAAATCTCCCCAGGAAATCCTCCTACTTGAGACGATTTTCTTACACGGCTTACATAGTTTATTGAAGTTGTAGTTGCGGTCAAGACTTTGCGAAAGGAGCCTTCCCTGGGTTAAGAGCTTCAGGCGTTCCGGGCCTGGGGCCCTTCGCACTTCAGGAATCTGGGTGTTGGCTCCTAGGGCTTAGGGAGACCCCCTTAAAGGGGACCCTTTTTAATAGGGACCTTGTTGAGAGGGTCTACACATCCCCAAGGTTCCCCCGATCCTAGGCTGTAGGAGTTTCGAGAGTTCCGGTTGTGGAGGGTGTCGATATCGAGGTTGGATAGTTCAGGGGCTTCGGAGACTTACGGTCCCGGGACGTTCAAGGTATTCAGGGCTGAGAGTTTGTTGTTTCTCCCGAGACCCCCAACCACAAGAAGCAATCGAACTATTCGGAGGAAGTGTTCTTGAAGGAACACCAAAATCCCTGCCGAGAAACGGAAGTCACGATTGATAACTCTAAGAAGAACCGCAGAGAAGAGACCAGAACAGGTTTGGAGCTGGCGATGTTGTTCAAGTTCAAGGCTTCGTTTTCGCCACAAAACTGAACCGGAAGCCCTTAGCCGTTCCCAGAACTTCAATTCGAGGCGTCGAAATCCATGGTGACGTTTCTGATCAATAAGCTCGGTGGCAGCTGAGGGCGATGTCTTCCACATTGGGCCTGTGCCTGTTTGGGGCCTACGGGCTATTCCAGGTATCTTCCAGGCAAGATTCTTTAATTTAGCATAGATGCCCAAATCGGTGTTTGAAGTTTAGGGTTTTGGGTGGGCTTGGGCCAAGGAAAACCTTCAAATTCCCTGCAAACCCCAGCAAAACTTCCCTGTGGCTTGGGGATTGTCAAAGCGCCGGATTGCTTGAACGCTTGCCCTGCCGGCTCGCGTTGAGATGAGATTAACTCCTGAACTCTAAGAGGGACCGTAAGGGGGGTGCTAGGGAGAATTGAGGCTGAGTAGATTATACCGCCCTTGGTCAAACTCCCTGAAGGATCCCACACAGAACCTTACAGAGCCCGAGATGTTGACACTGCAACCTCAAACCCAATTGAGCCTTGGACCCTATTCCTAATCCGTATGTCCATAAGCCATGATCCCTGAACCCGAACGCGTGCAAACCCTAGATACAGTCTTTCATACCCCACGAACCCATTCAAGCCGTCAAAAAGTTGCCGGTCGTCTCGGCTAGCCGGCAGCCTGCAGATACAGTTTCTGAAGCGAGAGCTTCTCGAACGCAGGGTTCCCCTTTTCGGATTTGGGGTTTGGCATGGTTTGGAGGTCTGGGCTTGGGGTTTCGGGTTGACGGTTTAGGGTTTGATCTTTCCCTAGACTCGAACAGAGGCGCCAAAGCTGGAAGGAAGCCTTTGTCTGCTGCCTTGAAAGGCACTTCGTCCGGTCAAGAGGCTCCAGCAGTCTTTGCAGCCGGCGCTGGGGGAGCAGTAGTTTGTCTGCGATTGTGCACGGGAGCGGGCCGCCCGTGTGCCAGCCGATCCAGTCCCACTCGCAGCTTTGCGAATCAGCGCAGTAATTTCAGCCGAGGTTCGTACACTATCTTGCCATCCTTCCACTTTGTCCGTTGTGTGATTTTGAAGCCCGCAGAGATGACAAGAATGTTCGCGTTCACTCCATGGAGCAACTTCGGCAAGTTGCCCAATGCACGAGCAACTCAAATGTCATGATTAACGCCGCTGTCTCTGACAAAGCCGTCACTTTTGCGACCGGTGCCAAAGGCAGAGAACAACTTCCACGACATGTTCCTTTCGATGGACAACCATATCAATGATGACGCGCTGGTGCCGTCCCGCAGGCATAGTCGTCCAGCCGTTGTCGAGTCTGTTTACGTTGGCCAGTTTTTCCGTCGAGAAAATGGTGCTGTGCCACCTAGCATCCGGATCAAGACGCGCAAGGAGCAGGCCGCGATGTAGGCAGGCCAGTTGCAGTTTGTTTATGCTTCGGGTGACCGGGTGGACCTCCGCCTGTCCATTGCTTTTTGGTGCTTAAGATCGTTGTCAGATGGCAGTGGCCTCCTCTCCACGGTAGACCTGCGGACAGGCGTTGCCGGGTTGCGGATGTGTTGTCGTTGGTGTTTAAGGGAGCATGTGTTGGGTCTTGCTCCAAAGAGGAAATGCTTCGGTGAGAATGAGGAAGCTGTAGATTGACATTTCACCTTCTCAACCCGAAGCTTTTGAGCACATTTGACGGAGAATCGCGGGGCAAAGCGGGCCAGCGAGGTTCAGGGCCATCGACTGGAACGATAGCTGATTTGTGGCATGCTCGAGCAGCAACGAAAGCGTCGAGAGTTCCCAGAGCGCCCCTTAGGACCCAAGACGGCCTATCCGCTTGAAGGTCACCCAGATCCTGCACACGCTGGCTGCCAGCAAGGGGGGCTGGCCAGGACCCTTTTTGTCGGTTTGAAGGGCCACCCACGGCCAGTGATCCAATCCGGAGTTGCGAGCCTCATGCCCAAGTTTGCCACCCCGAACGCAGGAAGATCTTGGAAATGGGAGATCTTCTTCACAGCGGCTTGCTACCCGGAGCTTCGCCAGGCATGGGCGGAGATCATTCGCCAGCTTGCCGCGAAAAAGATGGACGAGATTCATGTGGATGTTCGCCGTGGAGCACAGAGCCAGCTGGAGCAGGAGCTTTGGACCTCTTTCAAGTCTTGTTCGGAGCAAAGTCGTCGACAGTAAGTCTTTCTTCCCTGCGTCGGGATGTGCTTCGCCTGGGCCCGCATCGCACAGGGGCTCCGGTGAAACGGCTGTCTCGGGGCATGAGGGGGGCCCCTAGCCCCCTAACAGTTTTGTCTACTTGACGATGGTACGCTGCCTTCGAGATGGCAGAGTTTTGAGGTCCGGGCTGACGGAGGTGCCCCCCAACTTGGCGCAGCTTGACGTATGTGGGTCGACTGTTGTGCTTTCTGTTGGAGCCCGTCCTCACCGGATGCCCTGGCGGCCGTGGCCCTTGCACCCGACCCACCGACACCCTCTTCGGGCGTGTCCGCTCCCAGCTGGCATCTACCGCGCCCGTGGCTAGCTCAAGCTTAGGTTTAACATGGTTTAACAGTTTAACCAATCAATTGGGGTTTAGGGCTTCGGTGTCGGATCCTTCCGGTGTATCAACAACAGTAACGGCAATACGTTCCCCACAAAGGTCCCGTCGGTTGAGAAGTTCTCAGGGGGCCACCTGAAGCCCGTGTCTCCGCTGAATTCCCGCAAACGACACAGGTCAGCATTTTAGGGCTTCAGCGTTTAGGATACGGAGTTTTTGTTTATGGTTTCGGACTTAGGTTTTTTGGTTTCGGTAATTAGCACCATCAAAGTTTCCAAGGCCTTAGGGTTCGTAACATGTTAATTTGTTCGCACACAAGTTTTTGCTCAAGAACCTAAAGTTAATTCTTCATATTTGCCTTCGACGGGAAACATCCTAAAACTAAACGCCAGCAACAATCCTTCGTCATTAGCACCAAAAGTTCGACAACCTCGGAGAATTTCAAGCCCCAAACAACACTCTATACGACCCCTAGAAGCTCTGACCCTGACCCTCAACCTCGAGCAATACCCCAAACTTAAGGATCGAGTACCGGGCATCGGGAGCATCCAAAACATCCCCGGCTTCGTTGAGCCCCCAACAAGAGCCCGTACGAAAGAATACGAATCTGTGCACTGTCGTGTTGAGGCTATCAACATTTTTGCCAAAACGCTCGCTTTCCTAAAATTGTGCACAAAGACGTGATTGTCCTTAACGTGGTTGTATCCATAAGCGTACCGGAAGGGACACCCGCAGAGCCCAGTACGGCTTGCTGAAGTTCCAAAAGAAGCCCGTAGTTTCCGTTCGACATACATGATACCAGCAACGGGTATTGTGTTTGTTTGGGACCCCAGAAATCCTAAGATAGCTTTTAACCACGAATGGTGACGTTTTACAGTCGGGTGGTTTCTACAACTAAGCTACATTACACATTACGGTACGCACCTACACCCGAAACTCGTTTCTATTGATCAGGCCCTTTGTATTAAGATAACCTTCCACTTTCACGATATGGACATATATGGACTGTATAGTGGCATTTTACTGTGGTAGTTTGAGACCACCGAAAACCTTAGTCGAGATGTTTATGTCGTTATGCGGGCTCAGCACGGAGACGCGGATCTTTGAGTGAAGTGCGCCTTGGTTTTCCCTTCTTTGGAGGGTCCCCCTCCACGTTCTCCGACGCCAGCCCCGCGAGGTCTTCGGGCTTAACAAACAAGCGGTTTTATATGGTCTTCATAGAATATAATATGCTTTTGCTCGGGTTTTATCAGCAATTTTCAGGCTTTCAGGCTGCTTTCGTGGGCTTCAGGGAGCACACCATGCGGTCACGGTAGGGTTTTGCCATTGTCCCATCAATTCCGGGTGGAGGTTTTCTGATGGCTGATAGCTGTCGTGACCGGGAGCGACCATGTAGTGTCAAGACTGAATGATCTTCCACTAATATCCCAGTTTGGTCCTGATGTAGACGATTCGCAGGTTTACCCTGTATCTTCACACACATCATCGTAAAGATAAAAGAATACAGAACATTATCATACTATCGTTGGACGGGAGTTATTTAGTTATTCCTCGTTATTCACATCGCCACTGTCATGGTCACAGACGTTCTCACCAACGTTATGGACCCGTTCTACTATTTTCACTGGTCCCTGTTCCTCCTCGTCAGCAGCTCGTCTGATTCATGTTTCGTTTGTGACAAAAGTTAGCTTCCTGAACCTAGAGCCTTCCCTCAGTCCCATGATCTTAAATCCCAAATCTAAAAGCGATTTCTATTCTTCCTGTGTTCGTCGTGCCCTAGGCCTTGCGGCGTTTTATATTCGCAGGATGCGCACCAAAGAGGCGATTGCATCGGAGAGCTCATGGCTTCGAAAAAGCTGATGTGGTTTAGTATAGCGGGCTGAAAAATTGGGAATGGGTTCGGCCTATCGTCCTTTTATTTCATATGTATACATATATATATATATATGTATCCCAAATGCTCTTCAATCTCATTATGAAGCATGTCCGGTAAGGCTTTGCTGGCTCTGTGCTTTGGTAGGTTTCAGGTCTACAGGTTTTCTAGAACTCGCCCTCAGCCAGCTCCGGGGCTTGGTAGCTTTTGGGGGGTCTTATGTAACTCAGGGCTGTGGCCCCTGAAGAATAAACACAGCGAGTGCCGTTGGTGCGTCTCAAATCGCACCTGCTGCCCAGAAGGCGTATTTTTCTCAGGCATCTTTCGGAAATGGCTCTTTCGGGTCACACGTACAGTCCAAAAACTACGCGGACGTTCTAGGCGTCTCGTGTGCCTACGTTGGTCCCTGACCGCAACTGTCCCCAACCTGAGACCCCGAGGAAAAACCCCAGTAACAAGACAACCTCAAGCCCAGTCCCCTGCAAACTCCCTCCAGTCCTATAGAGTCCTGATTTAGCTCAGTGCGGGAGTCTCTCTGTTCACCTCAGCCATTGCCGTGGTGACTCGAAGCGGGTTTGGGGGGCGTTATGGCTTGACAGCGGAGGTTCCGGGGCTGTGGTGTTGGATTTGGGCTTTTGAAAATTCCCACCATGGCTTCCCGTGTGCAAACCTCGTTCTGCAAGGAGGTCGTCGGAAGCCTCAATGGCGTTAGTCCCAGTTGACTAGTCTAGTTCATACTAGCAGGTTGTGACTTGCAAACGCTAAATCCCGAGCCCGAAAACCCCAACACCCAACAAGGAATCCATTCTCTAGGGCTTTCCACGATGTCTCATTCTATCGTAATCAGCAGTCCTACATAAGTTCAGATATCTCCGTGAATACAGGTTAATTATTGGTAGATCCGACTAGCAAAGACAGTAAAGACCTTGGAAGACGGGATGTCCATAATCATCAGGGGTCTACATCGATAAATAAGCGGTGTTGCTTTGGCTTCGGACCTCGCCCAAACAAAGAAACGGCGCATCTTAGGCTGGAGCACGTGTGGGCCAAGGATACGTAGCATGGAAATAGGAGAGACGTAATGATCCTTCCAATCAGTCTAGACCTGAGGTTTTGATTGTTGTGACTTCTATTGTAATTGTGACTGCGCTTGGCTAGTTGCATTGTACTGTCGTCAGCGCTGTTGTTTTTGCTGGTTAGCTTCCCTGCAATATTCTGGCCACTGCTGTTGTGAGTTGGTGAGTAATTCCTGTATTGTAATTGCTGGTATGGTTTATTTCTGTTTAGGACTGCGACCATGACGTTGTGAGTGTTGTCATTGCGGGTATTGCGCTTGCTTACTGACTGTTATCCAAAACCACCCGGTGCCCACTTTTATTACATTGTGCGCCATGGACTGTCCCATATGTCTGAACCACTACACAGACAGCGAAGGTTTTCACGTGCCGATGCTCGCCCCGGTTTGCACTTGTAGAAGGGTTTCGCGAAAATTGATTTATGTGTGTTTTGAAGGGTGTTTGGATGGCCTTGTGACTTCTTCTCGGTCGTACTGGTATGGCAAAGTAGACCCCTGATTAATGAACCCCTTGCTCTAGGACCTTCACAACGGGCTCCCCAGTATCTTTCCCATTTAGTTGCTACTCGAGGGGCTTTGATTCATTAGGGCTTTGCCTTCTACACGCCAAACCCTGCACTGACTAATGAGAGGGTTTAGACCACAGGCGAGTTGATAAGCAGCTGTGTAGAAGTATATGTACATCTTTTCCGGTCTATACCTGCCCATCGATTTAGACATCAGTATACATACACACCCTTGTTCTGTTCAAAAAGCATCTGCCTTACGGACATTTGTCAAGCTTTTTAGAGCCAGCCGAGATCCCAGGAAGGTTTTCCCCTGCGGGCACACAATCTGCGAACAATGCCTGGTCGCAATCACCAGAGGGCAGGCCCACGGTGTACACGGCCATGGCTCTGTATAATGTTGATGCTGATGATCGTTATCATGATGGTGGTGGTGATGATGATAATGATTATTGGGATGATCATCATTTCGTTGTTGTTATTGCTGCTGTTGCTGCTGCGGCTTCCTGCTGCTGCCGTTGTTGCTTCGGTTTCTTGGCTTAGACTTAACTGCTTCAGGGGTTCTTCGTTGAAGTCCGAGCTGCATCATAATATGTGGTGTTGTGCATCCCGGCTTCGAATCTGTTATAAACGAAGTGCCTTGCATTACCTTACCTAACACTAGTCTAAATGTCATGCTGCGGCAATGGCTGCCGTGATTCAGAACCGGTGACTGCTTCCTGCTCGGGCGATGAGGAACGCCATTGTGATGGTATGTCTTCTCCGGCTGTAGGGCTGTAAGTGCAGCACTGCCCCCCAACAAAAAAGGACTGGAAGCCGGGACTGGTAGCTCGAGGTGTCTTGGTCAGTCAATACCTTACACGTATATATATATATATATATATATATCGATATTTATTCTGTATCTCGTCCTCAGTATCACCACCCCGTCGTCTCCTTCGCCATCATGATTTTCGTCATGCTCCTCATCGCTCATTTTGACGCCAGGCTGGACAAAATGCACGGGCCCCAGAACGGTTTCGTCTGAGATTTTGGACGTGAAGTTCAATTTTCTATTTGTGATTCCTGATTGCCGACATCAGTTTCGCAAATCCTTTACGGGAGGGGCAGTCCCCTTCATAGTTCCAGATGCATGTGGCTGCAGTGTTCTTCGTTGGATTCCTTTGTGCAGCACCTTCTTGGGTTCGAGGGTTCGCTGCTTGCCCTAGGCACTAGGCTGCATAACAAAAGCAACAACAGGAACAGCGACAACAACAACAACTACTACTACTGCTGCTACTACTACTACTACTACTACTACTACTACTACTACTACTACTACTACTACTACTACTACTAACTACTACTCGACAGCAGCAGCGACGACAGCAACAACAACAGCGGCAACAGCAGCAGCAGCACCAGCAGCAACAACACGGCAAAAGCAACAACAGCAGAAACAACAGAAACAACAGCAACAACAACAGCATCAGCAGCAACAGCAGCAAAAACAGCAAAAGCAACGGCAACAGCAGCAGCAGGATGTGGGAATCCTGGCACAAACCACAGCAGCACCTTTACATGCAGGAAGGTTGAGGTTAAGCATTCAGCCTTCTGCCAGGTGGAATGCCCACTCTGCCGCACTAGCTGTCCCATAGCAGAGGCCTGTGTGGGGGCTTCGGGGCTTGGAGTGTGGAATGGTTTGTGGCATGAGCATCAGAAGCTTGATTTGTGTTTTGCAAGTCCGGTGCTCGTTGAGCCACAACATCGTCCAGTGCGTTGAAACATTTGGTTGAAGACCATTTGCCGAGGATCGCATGGCCTTTTGGATGGCGTTCGTCTGTGTTAAGTAAGAACTACAAAAGCCCAAAGCCTAATCCTCATCCCAAAACCCTGAACCCCTGCATTCTGAAAGTCTTAAACTCCTCTGATCCCCAAAACGCCTAAACCTAACACAGCACATCTGCCAACACCCTGCGGCTCGGCCGGGCAGGTTAGTACCAACTTCGCATTGTGCTCGGTGGCAGCGGCACTGGCCTCTCTGACAGAGGTTTATTTGCACAGGTTTCGAAATTTAAACAGCTTGTCTAAGAGTTCGTGAGGGTTTTCAAGGCTGCATGGTGTTTCTCGAACTAGGCACGGACATTTGGAGTCCATGACAGAAGGATCCTGTGACTGATTTCAGGTAAACGACCGGTGCCCCATTTTCTGAAACTCTCTTGCGGTATGTGCCATACCTGAGGGACAAGCAGGTCTCATTTCGCATGCGCGGAGGCGTAGTCTTATCGCGAGTTTCAATCGTCTGCGATCTTTGTAAATTCCTCTACAATCGGTTGTGACGACGTAGACAACAAATCGGATGAAGCTCCCGGCAACCAGCTTGCTATGTCAAGGATCTGTTAGAGAAACGCTGCGTGTCACCTGTATCTTCCAGTTTCGGCACTCCTGACCGACCTAGGTTCAGGCTTTAAACCTTTCTGGTTCTGTTTCCCGAGTGGTATGTGTCAAACTCTAAATATGCAGTGTGTATATATATATATATATATGTATGTATCTGTTTGTCTGTCCGTCTGTCTGTCCGTCTGTCTGTCTGCGTCTGTCTGCGTCTGTCTTTCTCTGCCCATGTCTGAATGTGTCTGCCCATGTCTGTCTGTGTCTGTCTGCGCCTGTCTGTCTGTCCGTTCGTCTGTCTGTCGGTCTGTATGCATGCACGCATGCATGCATGTATGTACGTACATACTTCTGACGGTAAACCGTACTTTGCAACATCTCTGCATATGCCATCGAGAAGTGTCAGGTTCAAAGCCAGCAGCCGGTTCAACAGCAGATGGAAACTCCGACGCCGCTGCCCTGGACGGAACCCTACACGGAGCCACGGCAAGCGATTGGGCCGGTTGCAGGGGTTGTGGTTACGAGGGACTTAAATGGATCATACTAGCAGTAGTTGTACCAAGCAGCGCCCAAACCTGAAGCTTCGGCCGAAATCCTATGCCACACACCCCGAAACCCCTTCTCAACCTGCGCCCGAGTAAATTCCCATGAGGCTGGTGAGCATGCATTTGCAAGCAAGTGCCCAAAACTCCAACCCCTAGCCCTACGTGGCAGAGTGCAGCCCCGCGATGAAGGACCCCCCTTCACCGGAGCTTGTTATTATTACGGGGGCCCACATACTTAACCTTGAGCAAAATAGTTTGTTCATTAGAGCATACATTGAACTCTTACAGTCTGCATCGAAGTCCGAAAATTGAGGCTCAAAAACCCAGTACATAGATGTCCAACATTCAGCTCTTTGCTAAGGAGCCGCTGCTGCCACCTGCACAAGAGGACTTGTCCCCCTCTGCTCCGCCACTGGAACCCTGGGAGGTGGCCCGAGAGCGGCAATACGGTCTAGGGTTTCGGGTGTGCTGTCGTGCTATGACGAAGATGTCCATTGTGCTGTTTGTGTGGTTAGGGTTTGTTTTTGAAATCTGGCAGTTCAGGGTTGTCAGTTTTGCACTTGGCTGCGTTTGGATTGACACATGAAGCTTTCGCATTTTTGTCTGGGATCCTAGTGAACGTTTCTGACGATAACTCACGGGATCTTCGATCCTTCGTAGAAGGACCGATGTTCCAAGGCACCTTAATTAGGTTTGAGGAACTCCCTATTGGTTTCTGCCTTACTTCTTGCGCCTTTTGCAAGGAGCCAAAAGTAAGGCTCATGGTCGCTGCAAGGGTGACGCAGTCTGCAGCTACCTTAAAAGCTTTCGACTACCCATGGTTGCGAAGCGTATCAATACAAACCCTTTTCTAAAATTGGTGGGGACGTTGGCTTGCATCTAGAATCCCTCTTACGCCTACGGCAACATCCCCTGAGCAGTGTCACCACACTAAGCCCTACAAGCTTGCATAGGTACTAGTTAACCTCATCACAATCAGCCGAAGGTGGGGCCTCAGAACATGTACGACGAGGCTACCTACCACGCCGAGCATTTTCATGTGCCCGAGGGCATCGCTCAGCCTGAGAGCATGGAGGCAGGGTTTGGACTGTGAGATTGAGATTTCAGGGGTTGTGCAGCAGAGTGTTCAGGGTTTTTGGGTTGCGTTTCGGATTTGGGGGAGGAAGCTTTGGGACTGGGTGGCTTGAGAGCAATCTCTTACGGAGCTATTTGTTCGAATCCACGGGGCTTTGAAGTTATCAGGTTCGGGGCAGTTGTTTTTCCAGCCTTAAAAGCCTAGACCCCGCATCCTTGATCAACAAAACCATAACCCCAAGCCGTAAGCACAAACCAACCTAAACCTGCCCCTACTCAGGAATCCTAAGCTAGAGAGTTCATGAGGGGCCGAAGGGTTTAGATTAGCTAGCTTTACTACAAAACAGGTACAGTCTAAACATACGAGTGAGGTAAAAGCCGTAGACACAGCTACAGAACGTTTCCCTGGCCGCCAAACACACGAGCACTTGTTCCGCCACGCTCACACACGGAGGTGAGAACATGCATGATGAAATCAGCTAAGCATGCCCATGCCGATGAAGTCGTTTTGCTCGAAACCCCCAGTTGATGTCCTATGTGTCTCTTCTCTGTCCACGAAGCCACCTGAAAGGCCTGGGCGTGAATCGAACAAGGTGGAGGTCTTGATCTCATGTCTTGTTTCAACTCGGCAGGCCTCAATCTCTCCGCCTTGTACACCCGTAAACCCTCTAGACTCCAAAGCCACCAAACCCTATCAAGCCTCATGCAAACGTCCAAAGCCCCTTAGTTGAAAGTAGGGTGCTTCATTAAACGATATTGATCAGGACCCTTTCGAAGATCTTGGTGATAAAAGTCCCCAAACCCTTGCAAGCCCTGAACCATAAACCCAAGCCCGAATCCCACAATCCTAAAACAACAGTCATCTTGTTAAGAAACCTCAACCCCAAAAATCCGAAAACCCCAGATCCTGACACTCCCATAAAAGCAGGCCTGGATCCAACAGCGCCGGGAGATTCTCCGAGATTGGGGCCGAAAGCGCGAGCAGAAGATGCATCGGCCCCTCTTTCGGCAGAAGAAGGGAACAAGGCGATAAAGGATATGAGAGTAGCATGAAGTGGCAATTTTGGAAATCTTAGATAAAGTCAGTTGTAGCAGGCGGCTGCAAACAAGGATGGTGGGTACTCTCCCTTGGGTATGCGTCGGGGATGCTGTCTACCCGGGGGAGAGTTCCAGAGGAAAGTTTTGGTGGAAATGGGTCACTCTTCAGAAGCGGTTCGTGCCTTGTTCTTTCTGGAAAAGATATATACCGACTCCTGAAAAAGAGGTGGGGGAGGTGGCGAACTTGGCAAGCGCATGGCGACTGCACGGGTTGGAGCGCGAAAGGCAGCGTTGATGATCCTGTATGAATTCAGCGGTACGAGCTTAGCATGATCTGTGAAGTAGTCATTTGCAACATCCCGGTTTGTGCTACACTCCGGGACCGTCCGGCTGTGTAAGCGCTGTGCCGTCGGGGCCAAGGCGTTTCTCGTGTGTTGCCGTCCTTCCGTTGCAGCTTGTCGCATTTCTCGTGTAAGCGGCTTTCACAGGAAGTTTCATGCTCATGACAGTCATGCTCTTGATGTTTTTTTCGTTGTCGTTCATTGCGCTGCTTTCTCTGTTGGTACTTTCGCTGCGGTTGCTTATTCCAGCGGTTGTGTTTTTTTGTTTGGAGCCTGGATCGGTGAGCTGTGCTGGCATGGGTTCAGGCAGGGTAGCGAGCCTTGCCAAAACCGCAATCAGTGGTTGTGAATCGAAACCTGGCTTTTACCGCCTACGTAACGTTTGAAGGGGGAGAAGTACGGGAATTCCAGAGGAGACAGGCATTTGGCAATTTACATGTCGGGGCAGCTTAAAAGCCCCATGTTTAGAAACTCTGAGACTTTTGCATCTTGTACAACCCGTATCAAGCTTACGATGCCCTCACAAACCCTACTCCTCAAAGCCAAGTAATCAACGGGTTTTGAAGATTAAGTTTTAGCAATGGCTTCGGGCCAGGGTGCTTATGTGTTTGTGTGTGTGGTGGGCGATTCGGGTCAAGGATTCGTGATGTGCGGCTTAGTTTACGTATGTTTACATGTTTCGATTGAAGAGGTGCCATGCACAACTTTGTATGCGTTCCAAAGATGAGTTTGACCCCTCATCGTAGGTCAGATTTGAACCTGTTATCCGGCCCGCATGCTTTGTTGCATAATTAGCAGAATTCATCCGAAAACGAAGGGCATATGCACATCAGCTTGTTTTGAATCGTAAGAACATGTAGGAACCCTGAAGCCCCAGTAGAGCCACGCAGGCCCAGAACCCTGAATCCCCGAAAAGCTTTAACAACTGAAGCGCGCAAATCCTGGATATTGAAGTAAACAGGCTACCCCCAAACCCTAAGCTGTCAATCCCAAATCCCAACGTTGTTTTTTTAGGACCAAGATAACTCAAAACCCTCTAAAGCCGACGGAGGAAACCGTGGTTCATAATGGATCAGATGATTAGCGGCTCGGGCCTCTACCCTCCTCGTCGCTCGCCGGAAGCATCTCGCGGTTGAGAGTTCTAGGTCCGGGTTTTTATGTGTCTAGGGCCTAGGGCTGTCGGGGCGTAGGGCTTGAAAGCTTTGGGGATTGTTTGTGCTTTGCAATTTCGACTTTGATTATATAGTGCTTGCACCTTAAGGGTATCTTCTGAAAGATCCCTTACAGTTCGAGGCTTAAGATCTTTTTCACCGAGCACTTTCCCTAACTTTTTTCCCCAAGCCTTTTGCCCAAACCCGAAAACGAAATGCTAGCTCCAGCACAGAGCCACAGCAGAGTTCAGTCGAGAGATCCTTGCTAGCAGAGCTGTCAAGGTCGTACTGAGGTAGGTTAACACTTTAGTTATTTTTGGATTCCCATCCTAAACCAAAAGTATCAGGTATCCGAGCCCTGAGCCGCTTTGAGAGTAGGGTTTCGGGCCGGTATGGGGTGAGAGAGGATTCCTCACGCAGCCAGGTTTGCTGGATACGTCATGGTTCACTCCTAAGGCCTGCCACCTGGATTTAGGTTCACCGGCACAGAAGTGAAGACATCGTGCACGCCAAATTGACTCATGAATCCGAGATTCTAGATCGAGCCCCAAACTTGCGGTTGCTGTGCCGTTGAGTGTGAGAAAGCTCTTCGAAGATCACACTGGATCTGCACAGCATTGCGGGGTTCGGTTTAAGCAGGACAATAAGTTTACTGAGTTTACTGATGCAGGCATTGCCCACAGTACCCCGATTGTTCTGAAGAGCCTGACGCATGCTTCGAAAAATCAGAAGAATGGCACGGTGCCGACTATCACCTAGCATCCCTCTCTATCGCCCTCCAACTTTGTGGTTTAGTTCAGGGTCTGAGGGTTTGTAACTCTGTCAGAGATTACGACTCACTGCAGGGCTTACGTTTATAGGGTTTGAGGTTGTCAAGTTGTCAAGTTCCAAAGCACTCCAAGCTTGCAGGAGTTGACCATGATTTCCCGCCTGGAGTACCTGCTGCAGGACCTGACCCTGGGTGTTAACTAGGGTTCGGATGTACTGTTACGCCAAGGGGGAAGTACGCGGCCCTTGGGTAGTGGCTTGAAAATTGTTCAAGTTTACAAAAGATGACATTGGGGGTGGAGCTTCAGAGGTTTAAAGCTGCGCGCCTGGGATGGCAAACCTTTCCATCTGTCCATAGTAGTATGGTTTTTGCCTGGACCTACTTGTGAATTTGGGGGTGGTCTGCAAACCTAAGTTGCTACACCGAAGTTCGAGGTTTTCGGCCTTGGGGTGCCGCTTTGGGGCGGCTGTGGAGGACACGGGCCACGCCCATACCCTGGCATACGACATGCTGACGCCGCTGATTTACGACATCGAGGTTTGGTGTAGGGTCAGGATGGATGGCTTAAGGTCTTGGCTTAGATCCTCTGCAGTGTTCGGGAAGTCATCTTGTTTAGGGTTCTGCACTCCCAGAGCCTGAACCTTTATCTTCAAGTCTAAGGTATGAATTGTGGACTTTAAACAATGACGACAGCTTTTGGCACACATGCTTTCGATAGCACAATGTCTACGTTGAGGGGGCATACTAGAGCATGTCGGGCTTCTGGGTGCTATCTTAAGCAACCTTGCTGGGCCAAGGCAACACGTTGTTTTGGCGGTTTCTGGTGCAGAAATACGGCTTCTGGAGCCTTGCACCTTAAAGCTGATTTCCCGCAACACGTGACTGCGTCGGACGGAGGCACAAAAAGGCAAGAAAGTCTGTGAGAATTTTGTTTGATCCCAGAATAACCGATAGAACGCTCCCTAAACTCGAGGATCAGGGGCCTAGGCTCGGTGTTTCTCGGAGGGCTGTGTTGGCTTTGCAAGGTTTCGGGGTTCTACGTTTTTCCAGAAGCTTGTGGGGTTTATTGGTGCGGATCCATGGGCGCAATGCTACTTGTAGCAACATTCCTTCTTCTACCCTTTTGTAGGTGCTTGGTGTGATGCCCCATGTAGTAGGCGAGGCATGCGGATGCCTCTTGAAGAGACCTGGCTTTCGAGTCGTTTGTCGTTACCCCTGCGGCGCTGTGGATTGCAGTGTGTCGCGAAGTAAAGTATTGTACGGCATGCGTCGAACCCTAAACTCCTAAACGCTAAATTCGACGTTGTATTGCAGGTGGCGATCGTGTTAGACAACAGTGGTTCCATGAATATGGACATGTTCGGGCAGATGCCGGCGGCGGCATGCTGGCTAGAATTCAGGCATACCCCACACCCTGCTTGCGTATTTCGGCTGGCGCTTTGAGATCGGGCGTTGGCTGTTCACGGTTGCCTTTGGGTTTGCTTCTGGAGGGCCTGGGCGTTGGCTTGCGCAGGCTTGACAACACACCGCACCTCTGTGGGAAGTTAGCGAACTATGTAAGTAGGCACTGAGGCGAAACGTCGGTCCGGCAGTAGTAGTAGGGGTAGTAGTAGTGGTAGTTGTTGCTGTAGTTGTAGTGGTGGTGGTGGTAGTGGTAGTGGTAGCGGTAGCCGTAGCGGTAGCGGTAGCGGTAGTGTTAGCGGTCGTGGTAGTGGTAGTGGTTGTGGCAGTGCAGGTGGTAGTGGTAGTGGTCGTCGTAGTAGTAGTAGTAGTAGTAGTAGTAGCAGCAGCAGTAGTAGTAGTAGCAGATCTAGTAGCAGATCTAGTAGCAGATCTAGTAGTAGATGTAGTAGTAGATAGTAGATAGTAGATCTAGTGTAGCAGTAGATGTAGTAGTAGATAGTAGATAGTAGATACTAGATCGTAGTAGTAGTAGTAGTTGTTGTTGTTGTTGTAGTGGTTGTAGCTGAAGTAGTGCTTCTGCATACACCCCCTCCGCGAATATATCCAGCAGTTGACGACCATCGTCCAGTCTTGGATCGAGTCCGTTGTCTTTTTCAGCTCTTTGTCTTGCGCTGCGTCTTGAGTGTGTGACATGGCTCACAACGATGATGAACACGAGCACGAGCGTGATCCGCGACGGCGAGTGCCGAGGTAGGGAACATAATGACGGGTATGACGGTATGGACGTAGAAGATAATTAATGGTTGAGGGGGGATCGCATTGCACGATGTGACTCCGTTTCTTCGGGAATCCCCTAGTAGGTCCTGGTAGTCTTCCAAGACGGCCGGCTTGAACAGGCGCCAAGAACAAACTCCACCCATCGTTTGACCCATCACCTCTCATCGGAGTTGTCAGTCACAGGCCAAGGTCAAACCCTTGACCCAAAACCTTAAGCCGTAGCAGCGGCCCAAAAAGCATCTACAAACCCTGAAAAAGCTCTAGTCCCAAAGGCAACGGGCATGGAGGGCCAGTCAACTCAAAGACCAGGCAGACCCCGGGGCTGACAACTTCGTGCGTCCTAGGGTTTAGGCTTCAAACTTGGATCCGTTTTTTGATAATGCGCAGCTGTTTTATCCAGATTAGTCAACGTTTCTGACGAGGCTTGTGGTTGTTGGATCAATCCTTAAAGGGTAGATTAGGCTTCAATGTGTGAGGGTTCTCCAAGCACTGCGGGGTTCATAAGGTTTTGCAGCGGTTTTAGGGTCTGAGCGTTTAGGGTTGGCAGCACGCACGGTCCAGGTCTGCAAACGCTGGGTGCTAGTTTAGATATGCTTTAAGCCCAGGGTTCAAATTTTGGTGCGACATTGCGGGTTTCCAAGTTTCTTCATTTAGAATTCAATGTTGCGGGTTTGGGGTTTGGTGCGTTAGCAAGCTTGAAGGTTGGTTCTTGTACTTGCAACGGTGTTTTCTCGTCATGCCAAAGGGAGCATGCACTGTTGATCTTGCCCACAGTTAACTTGATTGCTTTGTTGTGCTCTGATCGCAAAGCTGTACATCGCTTTCTTGCTAACAAGGCTTCCAGCCCGGGTGGATTTGGTTTCAACGCTGGACTTCCTGGCTTCGGGTTTCGGGCTGCGTGCCAAGCCAGTATCTTCGCTGATGTACGAGGCTTTCTCAAGATTGGGCGATTCCCAAAAGCGAAAAGGCTGCTTGGGGTTTGATTTGTTTCTTGTGGGTTGGCTTCCCTATAGTCCAAAGCGCCTGGATAGCCTTGGGTGTGTGATGCCCGGATGGGAGGAGGCTCATCCTCCTGAACCGTAAAGCCCAAGCCCCGAAACACCAAAAGCCAAGTAAAAACCTTAAAACGCCCCTAAGCTCCTCCAAGAAAGTATGGACAAGTAATCCTTCAAACGCTTCGACAACCAACCGGCACAGGACTGCTTGAGTTGACTCTTCGCAAATCGCTGCCGGGTGGTTGGTCCTTTGACACATTGGTTTAGGACTTAGGGTTCAGGGTTTAGGGTTTGGGGGTTTTAGTGTTCTCAGATTATGGGGCAAATCTTACAGGGATCCGGGGCTATTGGCACACCATCGGCTATTACTGTCTTGTTCTGATTCATGGTTGCTTTGCAAGGTTGCTCTTTCTTCCCTTGATTCTTCAGTAGACGCGCGCCAAGACGCCATTTGCACCTTCAAGCTGGAACCGAACCACATGTAATGGAGGAAACACTGATGTAGCCTAAACCAAACAACAAAATCCTCAAAGTCTACATCTGCTGCTGCCTGAACCTACAGTACTTACAAAGTCTCCCATGAAGCCTTCAAACAGACAGTTTGGAGTTCGACCTAGCCAGGGCCAAGAACGTACGTCGGATTCAAGTATGGGGAATCGAGAATGGACGGCTAAGCTTCATTCGAGGTGAGGAGTTCAGTGTTTCGAGGTGCTTGTGAAGAGGGGTTCAAGTTTTGCGGTTTCGTTTTGAGTTGAAGATACTTGCGAGTCTCCAAAGAACGAATTATCTGACCTTGCTGCCTGGTCGCCACTTCAGTTTTCGTTGGGACTGGTTACATCGCTTCTTATGACCACATAATACCACATACACATCCTCATGGATCTGCCTCACACCCATGCTTGCATGAGTAATTTTTACCGTCCTTATCAGCCGCCCCGTTGTACACACCACCCGATGTGCAGTAAATTTACGTGGTCGTCCTAGGTCATGCTACTTTAGCTGGCCGGGTGCTTCCTCTTCATTGGCCTACAGCAGCAGCTGTGGCCGGATCGCCATCTCGAGACACAGACGGTTGTTCGCTTCGCGTCTTCCATGACAGATCCATTCAAGGAGGCGGACGGGTATCAGGAGACAAGAAAAAGCACCCGCGCCATGGTTGCGTCACGCACTCCCGGACCCGAACACGATACATCGGAACTTGCCAGAAAGCCTTCCATCGCAGCACCTCATCCATTGGAAACATTTCGAAAAGTGTATCCCGTATCGAACTTGACCGTGGACGATGTCGCACAGTGGTTTGTGCGAGCGGTTTTGTCATCAGAGCTGGCTTTTACAGGTCTACAGCCTCCAGCGACCGGCGGGGCACACCAGGAAAATCAGGCAACTGCATCATGGACTTCACGGTGGGATGACCATGTCCTGTTTCGGATGGAGATCAGTGCTCGGATCGAATGTGCCATAACGATTAAAGAAAACAGTTAAGCTAAGACAGCCCAAAGACGTGAAGCCGACAACCTCAAAGTTTCAGCCCCGAAACTTCGACAGAGACATCAGTCGGGATCAAGCACCTCTTCGCTCGGCATGTACTCCATGGTTGATGTTGGCAGTACTTGAACTTACCCGTCGAGGTTTCGATGTTCTTGAGCACGAGGGCTGCCACCAGCTCTTAGCTGCCACCCTAAACCCGACAGAAGGATCCTGGGACCTCAAAAGGTTGATCCTGAATTTCCAAAGCTTCGGCCCTCTGGCTCTGGCCCAAGGTTGACGTCTTCGGGTTACAAGAGGCTTGCGCCCGCCCACTGCCCGGTGAATCCAGAGCACCGGAGGCTCCGTCCGAGAAGGTGTAGAATTAAGGGTTTTAGGGTCCTAAACCCTAAACCTTAACTAAAATTGCAACCGAGCTGGTCAAGCTTCATAGGGAAGTTTGTAAAAAACCGTGCAACTCTTAGCCTTTAATGTTCCGACGCTTGTAACTGTAGATATTATGGTTGCTACAAGTACTATCGTTTTCTGCAATCACTTTGGCTTCGTATAAGGAACCGTTACAGCTAAGCAATGCTATGGCAAGCAAGCACTTTTTTCGTTGGTTCTACCGGATAGACTGAGAGGCGTATTGGCAGTCAACATATTCATTATTATGAGCTTTAGGCGGGTTTGAGCAAGATGAGTATGCGGGTTTTGCCGGGCAGTTGTAGGGTCTTGTTTGCTCTTCATTCAGGAGCCCAAACAAGACCCAAACATAAACTTCTGGGTGGGATATCCTTATCTTATTGCTTCTTTCAAAAGGAGCAGATATGGGATATCCAAATTTGGGGTGCTCTTTTGGGTGCCTGTTGATGCTGCTGATGGTTTCTAGGTGCATCTCATGGGGATGACACGTTTGGTTTTGTAGCGGCGTGAGTACTTAAGCTGAGACTGTGACAGTAAGACGCTAAGAGACATGCTCGTATATATATATATATATATATATATGTGTGCATATATACACACACACTTATACCTATATATATATATATATATATACATATGCATATGTATACACATATGTATATATGTATATGTATATGTACATGTATATATATATACATGTACAATCATGTACATGTACATGTGCATGTATATGTATATGTGTATGTGTATCTGTATCTGTGTGTGTATGTATATGTAAATGTATGTGTATGTGTATATGTATATGTATATGTATATGTATATGTATATGTATATGTATATGTATATGTATATGTATATGTATATGTATATGTGTATGTGTATGTGTATGTATATGTATATGTATATGTATGTGTGTGTACAGGTGCATATCTGTATATAAACATTGATATTTACATACATATCTTTATAAATATGTATGTATATATGTATGTATGTATATATATATATATATACATGTGTATATGTGTGTATATATATGTATATATATATATATATATATATACACACACATACTCATACATACATAAGTCCATTGGGTATCGTGCAGTACATTACAGCCGGCCACTATGGGCAGATAAGTGAGGCGGCGAGAACTAGGGCTGAGGAGCTTTGATTCAGCAGCGCTCGGTGATAGGACTGAGGATGTTTAGCGGTGTAGGAAGCACAGGCAGGCTGGCAGCATTGCTGGCTAGCGAGAAAGTGACATTACTATTGTCAAACAGTCATTGTGTGTGGGTGTGGGTGTGTTTTCCTTGCAGGGGTCATGATCAGGCTTTGGGGTCCGGGCTTGGCGATCGTTTCCATCCAGAGTCAGGTGTTGTGTGGGGACCCGACACAGCAGTGAGATTTCCTGTGACACAGTTCATGCGAAGCCTCCAGGCATTGGGGCTTTGGAACTAAATCATCAAATACCGCCTTGCCAAGCCGACGCTATCCTCGTAGGTGGTTTTTCGCCCGTCAGCACCTTCGATGCTGGAAGCAATTGTTTGAAATCATGGGCGACGTGGCTCAGGCATGGATGATGAAAGCTTTTCGAGATTGCGTTCTTAGAGTTTTGTATTGGTGTGTTCCCTGTTGGCTTCGAAATCGTTCCATTCGGGGGTTTGGGATTCTGGGCTTGCTTTTCCGTGAGGTTTCCGAGGCTTTATGATCTACGTGGTAGCAAGTCGCATCGCATCCATGCCACGCAGATCCGGGCCGGAAGCCCCTAACCCTAAGCCCTAAATCGCGAGCATAAAGAGCACTCCCAACAAGGGTGGCCCTGAGTGCTGCAGATGGCGTTTTCTGACTGAGTCAATAGGCTTCAATTGTTTAGGCAGGCAACCGCGCGGAGGGAACCCCAAGCTCAAATCAAAAGAGGATGTCTGTTTCTCCCGGTCTTGAGGGCCTCGCGAGCGAAGGAGCACAAAGACTAAAAATGTCAGAGCAAAGCTAGAAAGGAGCCTCCCTTGCAGGTACGCCCACTCCCCAATCAAATTATGGTTAGCTCAGGCCTGGATCCTTGGATCTACCTCCTGCCCCCCGTCCGCAGGGGTCTGCTTCTGGAGCCGAAGAATGCAAGGTTCAGGATTACTGTTCATGGCTTATTAGGTCTTTGGGACCACTTTAGGATATTCAGGTAGGGTTCAGGGACACGCAGGGCAAGGCGAAACTCTCAAGTATTCTTTGGCTTTGTCACCTGTGTTCCAGGACGTCGGCACCTGATCTGAAACAGAACTCTTACATTCTGGCTCCACTGTTTGTTGTCCGCAGGTATACAGATCATGTTCAGATTTGTCTACATATATTTGATAGAGTTCGGTCCTTGAAGATAAAGCCAAGCTCAGGAATGGGGACGCCCGTGGCTCCCGATATCGATGTTCGCAGGCTCGCAAGGGACTCTGAATAATCAGACTTCGCTTTGCCTCAGCTTTCAGTTCGGTTCAGGAGCTTGGGGCAACCAGCAGAAGGATCCCACATCATCTTGAGGTTATTCCTTTGCAACCCTTTCACATGGTTATATAGTCCAAGATCCACCCCAAAAGACTGTAGGTTCGTTCGTGATGATCAGGCGTGTACGAGGGTTAACGAAGCCGTTCCAAAGCCCTCCGAAACCTTCATGCAACTATAAGACCCGATAGGCTTCAGGGCTTTGGGGTTCGGCTTTGCAAGTTATGACTGGCGCTGGCGCGCTCTGATAGGGTTGCAAGAAGCCAATGGGCAGGACCACAGCGGAAAGCGTAGAGCAAGGTCCAGCTGCTTCTTGGTTAGAATACGTGCTTCCCTGTGCAACAAAGCCCCATCAATACGCGTTATTTGTCCCCACGCCCGACTTGCCAACTGACGCCTCGACTACCCTGAGCAAGACAACACGCCTGTCGGCAGACCAAACCCCAAAACTCCCTCAACACACGCCTGAGTTTCTTTCCAGAGCAGTTCCATTGAATGATTCGCAACAGTTAAATTTGCGGGGAACTTCGTTTTGCCGCAAAACTTCCGCACGCCGGCCCGAGACACTGAGTCGTACGCTTCAAGATGATAATGAAAAGCACATGGGGTGCTTTGTGTAATCGTCTTAGTCAGCGCTGGCATTGGAAGATTTGGGCTACGCGGATGATGATGCGGCGTTGATAGCCAAAATGTTGGAGGCTTTGCATAGCATGGCTAAAGGTTTTCAGTTGCATCGTAGCGGAGCCTTCAGCTGTCGGTGGAAGAACTGAATCGCTTTCTTCCCGCTTAAACCGCGGAAGCCCGCGCCCTCGGTTGTGCCACTCCTACTAGAAGATGAGAACTCGTTAAAGAAGGCACTGTAAGAAACACAAAGAGAAGCATCCTAAGTTATCAACACTTAAGAAGAAACCAAGCTTGCAGGGTCTCATTCTTAAAATACCCATTTCGCAAAATTTAAGTATAGTACTTACACCCTCTCGCAGGTGGAAGAAATTTTCCGGAGTCCCCCAAGGGGAACCACTCCAATGGATCGGAGGTTGAATGAGGCGTCACATCTCGGGGGAATAGGAAGGGTTTTCTTAGGGCAGTACAAGGGATTACAAAGGCTTTGTTCGTTATAATTTGGAGCATCAGTTTTGGGAGGTCTTATGCGGTTTTGTTTTGAAGGGTCGTTCTTGGGGTGTGTATAAAGGTTTCACCCTCACGCCCCATCCCCGACTCTTTCTGCTGGACAAGCCGAGATTGTGCTCAGATCTTCTGTGGGCAGTTTCTCTTTTTTTGATGCTGCTCTCCTCGTTGATTGATCCTGCAGCGTTACAAGATTGGGTCTGGAGGAGACCCGTCTCACGTGTGCACCCTGCATAACCCATGCGTAAAGCCTGATTGTTCAAAAATGCGGGCCCCAACTAGCCTTTGCCTAACGCCGAACACCCAACCCGAAATATTGAAACTTTGGGCAGGTACTTCGGGATTTTGCGCCTGCCTCAACGGGCAAGCCGCTTCTGATTCTCGCCTTGACTGATGGGGAGGCCAGGGCTTCCACGGCTTTTGTTGAGCGTCTTTTTGGGGTGGATTCTCTCAAAATCTTCTCGACCGGTTCCGGCCTTGTAACACAAAAGCCGGACATGACAATTTGCCATGACGAGGCGGCATGCTTGAGTTTGAAAGAAGTGATGTCAATACGGAGGTTGAAGATATCGGTCCATAGTTGTTGGGGGATCGATAGGGTTTTGCCGTCTTCTCAGTGCTGAGACGTACTACAGTGACAGATTCTGGTGTGTTTTGCGCGCCGGCAGCGCCATCACTACTGCCGAATATGGGTAAGTAGGCACCATGGTATGTGCTGCTACCAGTACTATGCCTTCTGGCCTGCAGCTCCTTGAGAATGGGAACGCCTAGCAAACGGTTTACGGATGTCTGGGTCTATAGGGTGTAGATTTTAAGAATTCGCAAGGGAGGATACGGATTAGAGAGTTGAGAGTCCGCCCAGTCTTGTATGGAAACTCGCTCGCGAAGCCGTAGAGCCTTCCAGCGCTTCACTCAAAAATCTCCGAAGCGCTTTTTGCTGCATCTCTAATGAGAGTATTTCTTTCTCAAGTGTAGTAGCCGCGTAGGCAAAACTTGATTAATCGATTCTGCTGCGGAGTATCGAAGTTTCTGGCATGCAGTGCAAAATCTCAAGTTATGTCTAGAATAGTTTAGTGGAGTTGGAAGATCCTGAGCCTCAGGGACCCCAGTTATATAGCTGGTTAGACGATTCTGACACCAGGCCAACGACATGAACGCCTTCAACCAGGCTGGCAGAAGTTCAGACCTGCATGAAGCACTTTGATTGTACATACCCAATCATCCAGGTCAAAGATTTTGGTTTTGGTGTGTGAATATACAGGTCGGGGTCCGAATAAGTGCTGCCAGTATTCCTTTGTAATCCCCTTGTAATCCCGATTCTTGCAAGTAAGGTCCCGATGCTACACATTCATGTGGTCATTTACAGCACCGCAAAGCCTAAACCCCAGCCCCTAAACGACGGTATGACTGCCCATTCTAGATAGTCCTAAACTAGCATCCCCTTCTTGTGCCCTCGAAAGAACGCGCGCTCACATAGCAAGGACTCGAAGTGGAATCCTGATTTAGAGAACCAAAGAAACTACCCATTTGGAGATCGTGTGTGAGCTCCTTGGAAATGTCTACACATAGGCCGCTGTTGCACGCCATGACTGCAAGGTCCTGGACAGGATTCAGAACATGGTACCTTGGCTGCTCTTACGAATGTTTGTTCATGTTTGTGAAATCTGAACTGGTATCATTTATCAACCCAACACCCTAAACCCTGAAGCCTTCAATCTCAAACAGCACTGGACCCTATCACAGCCCTCAAAGCCCTGACCCCAAACTAACTAACTTCAATCTAAACCCGGAGCCCTGCCTACATCCTGGATGGTGTTGCCTCCTGCTTTTGCCTTCTTTCCGAAAACACAATTCAAGTCATTGAGATCACCTATCTAACCACCAGGCCCTAGTCAACAGGAGAGAGAGAAAGAGAGAGAGCGAGAGAGAGAGAGAGAGAGAGAGAACAAAAACAACGGTGGTGTTTCAGGTATATGGCGATGTGCAGGTTTGTCTCATGGGCCTGTCTCTGGTCAAGGAGGACCACTCTCAACCGCACTTGGGTCCGGGGGCTTCAGAGTGTTGTGGGCAGCTCGATTCATTTTCTTTGCCTTACGGGCTTTAGCGTTGCTGGAATTTCAGGATTCAGAGTGTAGCGTCTAGGTCTGGGGATGGCAAATCAGGGATAGCTGCGGAAATTTCGGGTTCGGGGCAATGCTCCTGATGGGGCGGATGCCAGAACATCTGAAGTGAGGAATATGGGTTGGAACGGAGCTCACACAAGATCGCTTTACGGCTTACGGGTGGCCGAAACATTCAGTCCTTGTGAGGACATCGAGTGGTTCGAGCAGGAGGAGTGTGAAGATACGCGGATCCGCACTATCGAAGCCTTTGAGGTTGAGAACAGGCAGATTCAGATGAAGGAGCGGTTCAGGGATTTCGGGGGGGGGGGGGGGGGGGGCGTTGGGTTTAGGGAGCTTTGCTTGCAGGCGTTCGGAGTCCACAAGTTGTTCTTTCCACCTCAGACCTGTGAGATGAAAAACGTACGAGTGTGGCCGCCAGAAGAGAATTGAACATCACCCACTTGCACTAGTCACTGCTAGTCCTTCGAGGAGGTGATGAAGCGGGAAGGTGGCTACACCTTTGCCATGCATGTCATGCGGGCCCTTGTGACCAACTTCTATCCTGCAGACTACGACTACGAGACACCCTTGCAGAATTTCCGACATCGCCTGTACATTACCATCCATGGCCGGGACCGATGGTGGGGGCAACAAAATCCTCTCTGGTTCCTTCTCTGCACCTCAGGCTTCTGCCCAGCCTGTTTCCTGGCCACTGGTTGCCACTACTGCGGCTGGCTCCAGGGCAATGACTGTGGGAAGTACGAAATTCCTCAGTGCCTGGAGCCCTGTCTCAAGGGCGAATGAAAGGAATCTTTCTCGCATGCATAGTCTGCTGGCACCGAGCCGATGTGTGATTACAGCAATGGGCAAGGCAGAACCTTACGCTGTAGCATCTGTGTGTCAGACCAAGCCAAAGCTGCGACTGTTTCGCGATCGAATGTTTGTGACAGGCCAGGTCTGCCAAAGGCTCATTCTCTCAGGTGTTCTGCTACAAGCAGCTGGATTCTTGCGGTGCTTTTTAAGACAGCTGCGAGCAGGCGCCGGCGTAAGTTCCGCCCAGACTACCCTCAGCTTCCACTGCCGACTATATACGTTGCAGGGTGCTCATAGAAACTTCAGTTATTTAGGATTTGTACAAACCTTACATAAAAGTGTGCTGCGGTAGTCTACGGCAATCCCTGTTTCTTGGGCTTGCTTGCTATACAGAAGAAGCCTTAAGCAAATCAAAGAACCACTGACGTCCTCGAGCTATGCGAGCGCAGGCGAGAGAGAACAACTGCTTGTGAGATCCAATTTACAATTCACCTCGCATCCTATGCTTGTATATCAGATCATCCTGTGTAGCTTCACACACATATTGTACAAATTTCTTTTCCTTTGCTGATTGTACCACCATTTTCAAATTTCTGTCAGTCGGCATTAATATCGTAGCCTTCTTAATTTCGCTATACCGCCCTTCTCGGCTTACGGAAACCAGCATTGGGACAGAATTTCCAAACCTTCAAACTACAAAAACGATAATTAG